>CM042995.1:0-600000 GCA_023678885.1 Pogostemon cablin
AAACCCTAAACCCTAAACCCTAAACCCAAAACCCTAAAACCCTAAACCCTAAACCCTAAAACCTAAACCCTAAACCCTAAACCCTAAACCCTAAACCCTAAACCCTAAACCCTAAACCCTAAAACCCTAAAACCCTAAACCCTAAAACCCTAAACCCTAAACCCTAAAACCCTAAAACCCTAAACCCTAAACCCTAAACCCTAAACACTAAACCCTAAACCCTAAACCCTAAACACTAAACCCTAAACACTAAACCCTAAACACTAAAACCCTAAACCCTAAACCCTAAACCCTAAACCCTAAAATCCTAAACCCCTAAACCCTAAAACCCTAAACCCTAAAACCCTAAAACCCTAAAACCCTAACACCCTAAACCCTAACACCCTAAAACCCAAAAACCCTAAAACCCAAAACCCTAGACCCTAAAACACTAAAACCTACAAATTTCACTAAAAAAAAATACCAATTTCACTAAAACCCTAAAACCCTAAACCCTAAAACCCTAAAACCCTAAACCCTAAAACCCTAAACCCTAAACCTTAAAACCCTAAACCCTAAACCCTAAAACAATTCCACATACTTATGGAGAGTGCTCATTGCCATTAGGAATGCTGTAGAGAACGAATCAGAAGGTGATGAAGGAGTACTACAAGTTATGGAGAAGTGTTGTGAGAATGGGATCTACAAAGCTAGCCGTATGTATGATCATCTGAGGAATAGACATACAGCGGATTCAAGCTTTGTCTATAAGCAGGTTTGGCATAAATGGATAGTGAGGAAGTTCAGCTTTAGGCTTTGGTTGGTACACAGAGATAGAGTGGCTACTAAAGATAGAGTATGGTGCACAGAAGAAGACAAACGATATGGTTTTTGCTTCGAATACGAAACTACAGCGCATCTCTTCTTTCACTGCCCGTATACCACTCGCATATGGGATGAAGTCAGAGGATGGATAGGATGGAGAAGAAGAAGATTATCTTCAGTCACAGACGCCTTCCGTAAGATTATGCATGATACCAGAAATAACAAAAAGGCGAGAAGACTTCTTTTCATTACCTTTGCTACCATGATCTACTACATTTGGATGGAAAGAAACGCCCTTTGCTTTGGCACGAGGATGCTATCCCCGACTCACGTTGCAGATAGAATTAAATTCCAGATAGCATCCTTGTATATGAATCCCTAATGTTTCTCTTTATTCACCTTGGGCCTTTGCCTAAGTAGGTTGGATAGGTTAGGTTGATCTTGTATTCGCATTGTACGTAAGTACTTGATGTAACCGTATTCAGTGAAATAACATTTATAAATTTCACTAAACTCTAAAACCCTAAAACCCTAAAACCCTAAACCCTAAAACCCTAAACCCTAAAACCCTAAACAAAACCCTAGGGTTTTAGGGTTTAGGGTTTTGGTTTTAGGGTTTTTGGATTTTAGGGTTTTAGGGTTTAGGGTTTCGGGTTTTAGGGTTTTAGGGTTTAGGGTTTTAGGGTTTAGAGTTTAGGGTTTAGAGTTTAGGGTTTTAGGGTTTTAGGGTTTTAGTTTCTTGGTGTCAATATTATGATTTTAAGGATGAATCTAAACTAGAAAAGGCCGGACTCATCGATCTCGACTCCAAGAAACTTGATCCGTCTTGTTGCAATTACTGCCTTCTTTTCAGATAGCACCAATCTTTCTTTGTGGCATACCTCTGAAAATATTTCTAGATGTGCCAAGTGCTCCTTCATATTCTTTGAGGCTATGAGGATATCATCCACATAAACGAACATGAATGAGAAATAAGCTTTGAAAAGATTATCCATCTTTCTTTGGTATATCTGGGGTGCATTTGCCAAAACCATAGGCATGACATTCCAGATATAATGGCCTTGTGGCGTAGAGAAGGCTATAAACTTCTTGCTTCCTCCTTCCATCCTAATCTGGTAGAATCCAGATTTGCAATCGAACTTGGAGAATACCTTGGCATTCTTGATACAATTGACCAAGTGTTCCTTACTTGGTATGTAGTATCCATCGAACTCCAAGATGTTGTTGATCCTTTTGTAGTTGATCACAAGTCTAGGCTTTCCCCGCTTGACTTCTCCATGATTTCGAACCAGAAACCCTGGGCTGCTATATGGAGATACTCCTGGTGATATCAACTTAAGGTCCAAATGCTCCTTAAGTATTACCTGCATATCCTTTCGATCCTCTTGGTTCATCAGGATAGGTTTGTAAATCACGAACTCATGCTCCCTTCCTTCTTTGACTTTGAGTGAAGCTTTGAGCTCGTTTTTATCCCACCAGGCTAGAGGATCCTCATTGAAGTTCCTCTATATCTTCTTTTTGACGTCCTCCAAAGATGTCTGTTCTTCGGTTGTAACGTCCTTTTATATGCTTTCTCCCAAGCTTGCTTTGAGAATGTGAATGGTATTTTCTTTTAGTTTCTTCATTTTTCATCCTCCTTTAGTCTATGTTCTCATTTGAAGGACTGCTTCACCATATCTCCTCCGATCATTCATCTTTGGATGGCTAAGTTTTTCTTCATCACCACGCTTGCTGCGAAATTAGATCGGCATTTTTCTTTGAAATGCATTACGCAGTCTTGGTGCGATGATCTTATGTTCACAAAGGGTTGTGAAAATAAGCCTTCTTGTCGTGTTTTCTTGGGTGAAATGCTTGAATGTCTGTAGGAAGTTATTTCCTAATAGAATATCCGTTCCTGTGTCGTGAAAATATATTGGTGGAGTTTTCACCTTGTAACACGGGGTACGATCTACTCCTCCAATCATGATTTCCGCTTGCTTGATTCCTCTGTTAAGGATTAGCACCCTTTGTGAGAAATCCTTTCCCAGTATCGTTGGCAATTCTTCACCTGAGTCTTTAGGAAAGACTCCTTCTTTTGCTGTGCAAATTCCGGCTCCTGAATCAATGTATGCCGCAAAATACTCTGCACGATACTCCTTATATATCATCCCGACGGTGATATATATCGAGAATGGACTGGTGGCCATGGGTGGATCAGAGCTTGTAAGCCCGAGCCTACTAGTAAACCTTGTATCTTTTTCCCTTGACCGTAAACTCCATTCCATCTTGTAATCTTTCCTAAGGTTTGTGATCCTCGAGAAACTCCAATCCCAGCACTTGTTGTTCTGGGAATCTTCCTGCTATTCCTTCGATTATCAGCTCAAGTTCTCCTAGTTTGAGCTGTCCTTGGTATCTCCCAGTTGTTGGTTGTTGGAGATAATATAGGACATCACAAGGAATAGAGTTTTCTCTTTTAGTAATGTCAAATATCACTTCGACTCCTCTCCATCCTTCTGGGCATTTAAGTTCACCTTTAGTTGTGAACTTTTCCGGTTCTTGGATTACCTCCACAATTGGTTTCTTTCCCCATCTTTTGCTGATCATTCTATCTTCTTGGAAAGAAATCCTTCTTTGTTCGAATCTGAGGCTATCTTGTCTGCTCCAGACCGGCTTATCCTTGATTTGCAAATTCATGTCGTGAATCGGCGGTAACTCCATTATCTCTGGCCTGGTTGTGCATGCAACTCTTTCGAACACTTCTGGTATCTCAATATAGTCCTTCATTTGGAATAGATCCGAATGATGAGTGTTGGACAGAGCATATGAGATACTGTAAGTGATAGAGTAAGGCCTAAACCCTTCTTTCATCAAATCTTTGTTCTTGAAATCTTGATGAAGGGTGAGCGCCCTGCTGAAGTCTCTATCTGCCAAATTATAGGCAATCCTGGGGTAGATGTAGGATGCCACCTTGCCAGCGTACAGGTTTCCTGAGATTCCTCCAAGGCACGCTTCTCTTGTATTCTTGATCTTGATCCTTTTGTCAAAGATGTCTATATCGATTGGTGTATCGATACCTTCTTTGAACGTTGCTTTGATGAGGATCCAGATTGCTCCGATATGGATCCAGGACATGGTTTTAGCCATTCCTTCCTTCAGTTTGCTGAGCTCCCTTTTGATCTCTTCAACAGGAACTAGCTGCGCTCATTTTCTTCTTTGTGATGCTCATTTCCTTCATCGTGATGCTCATTTTCTTCATCATAATGTATATTTTCTTCATCAAGATGCTTATTTTCATCATCATGATGCTCATTTTCATCATCAAGAAGTATATTTTCTTGATCATGATTTTCATTTTCTTCATCATGATACATATTTTATTCATCATGACGCTCATTTTCTTCATCATGAGACTTATTTTCTTCATCATGATGCATATTTTCTTCGTCATAACTCATATTTTCTTCATTATGATTCTCATTGACTTCATCATGATGCTCATTTCCTTCATCACGATGCTCATTTTATAAATCATGATGCATATTTTCTTCATCATAATACTCATTTTCTTCATCATGATGCATATTTTATAAATCATGATGCATATTTTCTTCATTACGATGCTCATTTTCTTCATAACGATGCTCATTTTCTTTTTCTTCATAACGATGCTCATTTTCTTGTTTGCCTATTTTGTAGCACTCACGAGCAAGAATACTCGATCGTTGTAGTAGTATATCCCAAGAAAAATTATCAATCCACAAAGGAGTTATGTTCGGACTAGCAAAATACGTGAGCTCGTGTTCATGTCGGTTTTATAAAGATGATCGGGGGGTTTTGAGATGATTAACAACTAAAACAAGGAGCAAGTAAATAAGAATAGCAAATAAGAGAAATGACAAGTAAAGAAAATGGATGTTAAAGTTCAAGTATGGAAAAACATGGGATTAGAAACATCCAAGCACACTTCAAAGCCCAACATTAACCCCTCCCATCTAGGTACTAGTTAGATTAAACTCTCCCTTTTTGTGTACTAAGGCCAACGAATGGATTGGTTCCCCTCATTGAATTCAAATATCCTTTCGATCAAACCTAAACTCAATGTCTATTCGTGCCTTCCTAATACTATAGAGGGTCGTTTCCGTCTCACTCCAAGCAATACATTCATGAACATCATGATAGCATTTAATTACCACAAATAATCCATTGATCGACAATCCATTAAACCAATAAACATTCATGAATAACAAACCATGCCATCACAACATCAAGATAATTAAACTCCATGAATAGAAATCAACATCAATTAAACCAAAAACCAATTTAATCCACATGACAATATAAATCTAATATGTTCTTCATGCTCCTAATCCCACTAGAGAGATTAGCCTATCATGATAAAAGTAACAAAACAAATAAATGATTCATTACAAATATCCATAGTCTAAATCCAAAAGAAAATCAAGAGATATGTAAATCTTCCCCAACAATTTCTTGTAGGAGATCTTCAATACTCATGGATCTTCTTCTCTAGCTATTAATTTCTTGAGATCTCTCACACCCAATGGAAGGTGGATCAAAATGGATGAAGGTGGATGAAGATGATGGTGGAAAATGGAAGAAATGGTGTGTGATGTGTGTGTAGAGGTTGGGAATTTCGGATCTCCTCCCAATTGTTGAATAAAGGGGTATTTATACCCCTATGGAGGTTTCTAGAAGGATCTAAAAATTTCAGCAGGAACATACACGGCACAAGTCGTGAGGATCTGGAAATTTCAGCAGGAACATACACGGAACGAGTCGTGCTCCGCAACACGGCCACGAGGTGGCCGTGTTGTGTCTTCTGATGCTGCCACACGGCCTCTCCTTATAGGGCCGTGTTACGCAACACGGCTCATGTGCTGCAACACAAGTCGTGTGTTGTAACATGGGCACAGGGTGGTCGTGTTGGCTCTTCTGATGTCGGCACACGGCCACTTTTTACAGGACCGTGTTGATGAAATGGCTCGTGCTGCCAACACGACTCTTACAACTGGACACGGCCTTAAGTTGCCCATGTTGAATAACTAGGTGTCACCGCACGGCCTTCTCTTACAGGGCCGTGTTGGCTACACGGCCTGTGTTGGTGCTGGCTCTTGTATTTCTTCACTGTTTTGGCTCGTTCTCCCTCGTTTCAACTCCGAATTGAGATCCACTTTTTCCTACATCTTCCTTATCATGTTAAGCTCATTCACACACATTTCAATAAAAATACAAAACACAACCAAATAACACATAAAATACGGATAAAATCATACGAAAACACATATAAAAAGACACTAAAATATAGGTGAGAATAGCTCTAATCAACCCCCCAAACTTAAGGTGTTGCTCGTCCCCGAGCAACGAAAATGACAAATCAAAAGGAGAAATTTTCACCTAGAAAAAGACTAAACAAACATAAGCAATAACACATCATTAGCAATAATAACAACAAACTATGCTAAGTCATCCTACAACATTAAAATCATGACATGAGAAATTAACAAGTTCAATCAAAAGAGAATAAAGTGTAATATAGTTCCTTTTAAGTCCAAGCCTCACAATGGATATTGATGTCTCTCAACACTCTTTTGAAATAGGGTAAATCACACTCATTAATCGATTGGCTCGACTCGCTATAAGCTTGCTCGCGGACTATATTCACAAACCACCAAAGTTTCAATCAATGATCAAAAATGTCTTTAATTAGGATGTAATGATAGGCTCTTTGGTATGGTAGGGAAGATATGGATAATAGTGACTCAACAAGTGTAAGTAATCAAAGAGATGGTCAATTTCCTCAACTTCTCCACTTTTCTTTCTTCCTTTCTTATCTTTACAATCTCAAGCACTATTCATTAACTTTCCTTGGATTGAGCTTCTTTTGATGCATGCTTCCTATCTTTGAATTTTGTTTACTTGAGCATTTTGATGTTGCTTTACTCTTTCTCTTGCTTTGAGGTTGCATGTCCATTTCTTACTTTTGCTCTTTTCATCCTTGTTCTTGCTTGTTTACCATTCCCTTTTCTTCTTTTGCTAATCAATCAATCCTTTCTAGCTACCATCTCCTCAATCACCCACACAAAGGTATATATAAGCTTGAATGGAAAATTAAGGCTTGTAATATGCTAAATTCACAAAAAATAGGCTTAAAGGCTCAAAATGGTTAACTAAGGATGATGTTCATGGTAGGGAACATATATGGCAATGACTATAATAACAAGGATGGACTTAGATCATTTCACTAATCTCCACTAATCGGGCTCTTTCCTATAGTCCTTGAGCAAGTTCCAGCTTATCAAACACAACCGATCCACTCATGAAGAAATACCATGTGTGCATGGTTGAGGCTCAAATGCTCACAAGCTTGTGCTCGGACCTTAAGGAACTTATTACACCACATTCATCTCAAAATTGAACAAGTTAAGTAAAACATGTCACAATTTGAAAGTGTAGAGATTCTTAATCATAATTTGTCATCACTTATCACCACAACCTATCATCACTCAAGTTCAAAAATGACTCACGACATCCCTAAACAAACCACCAAACATACCAAGACAAGAATGAAAATACACACAACATACAAACAAGACACAACAAAAACACAAAACATGCAAAAACACAAAATACCATCATCCATAAGAAAATTAAGCACACATTCATCCCAACCTTTATTGAAAAGGAAATCCTAATATACGAAAGTAAACCTCCCACAAACATAACACATGAAGTAGCATGCTAGTCACAACAATCCAAATCAAAATCAATTCATTTCAAGTAATAAAATGATAAGGTGTAGAGTACTCCCTCAATAGGTATTTGGTAAGGAAAGCGTTAGCTTCAAGCTCCATCATGCTTCCAATACCTCTCATTCATGCTCAAACACTCAACAAACACCATTAGTTCAATAATTTCATTATAAATATGGACTATCATGCACATCAACACCACCAATCATGCCAAAATCAACCCAAACTCATGAGAAAAATTTTAAAATTAGTCCAATTTTACAAGAATCATACTCAAGTGGTGAGTCACACCACACACTCTCCCCCCAAACTTAAATCGAAACAAGAGTTGAGACTTAAGTTTGCAAAAAGTGGTGAGACTTACCCTTGTAGTTTCCATTGATGATCTTCTTGTAGAGAAGTAACCGCATCCACACGACTCAAGCTATGCCCACCACACACTAGCACCCCCCAAACTTAACTCGAGACAAGAGTCACGAATTAAGTTTGCAACAAATGGTGGAACATGTCAACTTGAATCCATGAAGCAATTCTTTTTTCTTCAATGAGCATTTTCTCCATGAGCACAATCAACCTACAAGGCCAAGACAAACAAGCAACAAAAGATAAAAAGAATGGATTGCCTCCCATTTAGCTCTAAGTTTAACGTCTTCAAGCTGGACGGATTTTTAGCTCATCTTTCACATAAAGTATCCACAAAGAGTGTCTCCCTTTGTGATGGATCCACATAGTGCTTCACACGATGACCATTGACCAAGAACTCTCCCCCATTCTCATCCATAACCTTTAGAGCTCCCCCATCAAGTACTTCCTTTACCACATAAGGTCCCCTCCATTTGGACTTCAACTTGCCCGGGAAAAGTCTTAGTCGAGAATTGAATACCAACACCTTTTCACCCTTTTCAAATCTCTTCTTCCTCAAACGAGCATCATGCCACCTCTTGGTTTTCTCCTTAAAAATCCTTGAGTTTTCATAAGCATTTTCTCTAAATTCCTCAAGCTCATTCAATTGTAAGAATCTTACATTCTTCGAAACTTTCATGTCAAAATTCAACTTCTTAATGGCCCAATAAGCTTTATGCTCTAACTCCACGGGAAGATGACAAGACTTTTCATAGACAATTTGAAAAGGAGACATACCAAGAGTGGTCTTGAATGCGGTTCGAAAAGCCCACAATGCATCATCAAGTTTATTTGATCAATCCTTTCTACTCACACTCACTATTTTCTCCAAGACTTGTTTGATTTGTCGATTAGAAATTTCAGCTTGACCATTCGTTTGAGGGTGATACGGAGTAGACACTCGATGCTTCACTCCATAAGTCTTGAGAATGTTCTCCATGAGCTTATTTATGAAGTGACTACCCCTATCACTTACCAACACTCTAGGTACTCCAAATCTTGTGAAGATATGCTTCTTTAGAAACCCCATGACCACTCTAGCATCACTTGTTCTCGACGGTATGGCCTCAACCCATTTCGAGACATAGTCAACCGCCAATAGGATGTATAGGAATCCATTAGATTGAGGAAATGGTCCCATGAAATCGATGTCCCACACATCAAATATCTCCACTTCTTGAAAGCTCTTAAGGGGCATCTCATCCCACTTGGAGATTCCTCCCATCCTTTGACACCGATCACAACCCTCTACAAATTTCTTACAACTCTTGCCGGTATACTGAGGGATCTGGGGTATTCGGATCTTCTTCAAGGTGGTCGCCGCGACGATTCGATGGGTAAAAGGATTCCTTCAGGATTCCGGATTGGGAATGCTATGTAGTCCGGCATTGTTCTTTCGCTCCATCTTGTTAAGGCGCTTTCTCATGGCTTCTAGCTCCGAGTAATGTTGTCGTTTGAACTGGGCCAAAGGGTCTTCCCCTGCACTTTCTCCCATTTGTTCCCGTCGGGATTTGGCTGGATCCAGGCCGATGCGGTCTTTGGTGCTTATGCATTCGATCGTATGTGTAGAGGCCGTACTGGCAGCGGAATTGGAATGAGAAGCTGCCTGCCTCCATTTGCGCCCTTCATCCACCACCTTTTGGGCTTTTCGCGACTCATTCTGGGCACTCCTCGATCCCATTCGCTCGTGTACCGACTTTTTAGGTGGAATTTGATCGTGTTGTCGCTCACTTATTCGCTCCGCACGTGTTTTCTTCGAGGTCGAAGCTTAACTTTCGACTGTCGCTCCTTTGTCCGGTTGGTCACTTTACTTTCATCTGCCTGAGGAGGTCGAAGTACTTCTTGCGGAAGTCGATTTTTGAGTCGTCTTTTCCCGAGCTCACGTCCTAATTCGAGATCTCCTTTTCGGCGGTTCGGGGAGGGTTTAGCTCCTCATGATGCTTGCTAGTTGTTGCGCCCACCTTGCTGGGGGTGGCCTCATCTCGGCCGTTCGTCATGTTGATCAATCTTTGACAGAGGTCAAGTCAAGTTTGGTAGGAGGCGCCGTGCCCTCCTTCTAGCGCCAAATATAGATAGTGAAAATAATTCTCTCTTGATTATGAGTTAATGTGGCTGTTTTAAGGGTGATTAGGAGGATAATTCGCACTGATCTAACACGATAAGTTGGTGAAGGATTGAACGCTCAAGAGTTCCCTCCAGGCGATCTTGTGCCTTTTTGGAGGTGACTAATGTTGTTTATTTGTTAGGAGCAAGCTCCATATATTGGTGAACTGATGTCATCCGTATCTCAGGATATATCGTCAGGTCACATCGCATTTATTACAAACACTGTAGACATTAAATTTTGTAACCCCATGTGGCTATTCAGGTGATTCGTTTTAAGATATCCCCTATATTCGAATCCTAGAGGATATCTGTATAGCTTCTAGGCTAGATGGCGCAAGTAGCCAAGTGGGATTGGTGGAAGACTCGTTCGAGCCGAGCGTGTGGTTTGGACGCGCTCGACTGTTCCACTGTTAAGGGCCCATAGTTCTTGGTCCAACGATCATAAATAAAAGAGTAACTCCACTAGGCCCAATTAGATGCAGCCCGTGTTCTCTTTTTGGAGGGCCCATCACGGCGGGCCATACTACAATTATTATAAAATAAATAAATAAATAAATAAACATAAACATAAAATAAAATATGAATTTAAATTATTGGGACCATTAATGCAACTAAATGGGACTAACAAAAACTTGTGTGCCTCCCGGAATAAGAGACCAACTCTATTACCAAGTTTACAAAGAAAAAATCGTTAGGGACCAAAAAACCTATTAAGACCATTTTGAAGAGGAAGTGTGTCCTGTGGGACCAAAAGTGTTAAATTCTCGAAGTTATGGCTTGTTTTATTTACATTATACTCCCTCCGTCCGCCCGAAAGGTGGACATTTTGCCATTTTGGGCGTCCGCGCCAAAGGTCCACATTTCTCTTTTTAAACACATGAGACCCACACACATCACTAATATAATAAATTTATGGGACACATACACCCCACTAATACAACTACCAACTACACATTAAATAATAATACTCCTTAATCCACGTGCAAAAAGCAAATGTCCACCTTTGAGGTGGACGGAGGGAGTATATCACATTACATTGTCCATTCACGCGTCGTTTACTTTAGGTGTTAAGGGGGTTATCCTTCATTATAACCCTCTCACCATATGTTTACATTAGAGGTTAAGAAAAAGGGATAATACCCGGGCCTTTATCGGCCCGGTGTTATTTCCACAGTAGTGGAGGTTAATGTGTCCGGCAAATTTGGGTGGATAATTTGTGTCCGTCGTCGTCCAACTTGTCGTCGGTGGTTAAGTACTCATAGCCGACGATTGTGGTAGCGGCGGAGTTGGTCGGACTGAAATGGGGAATGTGAGATTTAAACCATGCATCGGTGGAGGAAGGGGTGGATCATTGATGGCGCTAGCGTCATCAATGGTGGCGTTGACGGTGATACGAAGATTCGAAGCAATGTTTGGGGGCTTGCCATTCTGTGCAGGTGCTTTGTTGAATAGCTTTGTACGCCGTTTGGATGCTATTCGCGGCCGCCGTATCTTGGATTGTGGAATTGGCTTCACCAATTTTCATTATGAATATATTTTTTTTAAATTAAGAAAGCCTTAAAAAAAGTTGGATGCAATCAGAGCCCCTTATGCCGAATCGATGCAATCTGATGCATCTGTTCCTCAGATCTGGATGAAATCTTAATTTTCTTGAACTTGATTGGATTAATGTTGAAATATTTTAAGGAGAAAATGTAGTTGGTAGATAAGCATGTGGGATCCACTGGTGGGTTGTGAAAGAAGAAAGCAGAGAAGACGGCAATGGAGGGGTCAATTTGAAAGCTCAAGCCCACTGATTGACAAATTGAAGCCTGAAGGAGATGAGTATGTGATAAGGGTAACTTCGTGTAACAACAAAATTTGTATTTATTAAATAATAAACACAAAAGAAATTATAAAGATAATCCGATGTGGATTAAACTCGAGAATTTAAGTGAACAGTCTCTAGCTATCCTTGATTTCTCTCTTGAGTTGACTTTGACTTCTTTGACTTTATCAACTTTTGGAGCCGGATCTTCAGATGAAGCTTGTCCGAGCTCTGATTTGGTGCTTTATAATGTTTGTCAAGAGGCGTCAAGTCTTTGTTTGGATTGAACATTGACTTGAATATTCGTTGTGAAGTACGTCGCTCAATTTGGTAGAACGTTGACTTCACGGAGACTGCTGGATGAATTTGATATGAAGAACACCGGATCGAAGAGGCTTAGCACCTTGGTCTTTGATCGGAGGCTGTTCTTGACTTGAAGATGTCTTGAACTTGACTTACGGTCTTGAGCGTTCTTGACTTGAAAATCTTGAACTTGATCTTCGCTTGACTTGGTCTTGATCTTCAACTTGACTTGGTCTTGATCTTGACTTGGATCTTGATCTTTATCTTCGCTTGACTTGATCAAACTTGAATCTTCGCTTGAATCTTCAAAATTCTTCAGGTCTTCAGGATTTTCAGAGTCGGTTGGCTGGAAGAACGCCGGATCGGAGGGGCTTAGAACCTTGATCTCGGATTGCAGGTCGTTCTTGGCTTGAAGATGCTTGAAGATCTCAAGGGAGCACTGCTCATATTCTTGATCTCTTCAGAAGCGTCTGTGTCTTCAGTTGTTTTATTATGTCTGGAATGAGGACTGAATGCCCTTATTTATATGTAGAGAAAATAACCACTTGTGAGATATTTTCTCCTTTAATTAAGCCTGCTGGACTGGATACAAGCCTATTTTAATTCAATTAAGCCTGTCGAACTGGATTTGATCTGCTGGGCTTGTTGACTTAAGTCAGGCCCATTTGACTTGGGCTTATTTGATTAGATCTAACCCAATTATCAATAATTTACTCATTTATTTTAGGAATTAATTTATTTAAATTCCTTAATAAATAATTAATTAATTGATAATTATTGCATTAATTTGCCACATATTTTATTTAATAGGCAATAAAATTCAGGTGTCTACACTTCGTAAAAACATTCTATTTTTAACAGGTAAAGTAAACAAAAGAGGGTTTAAGGAAATGAAGGGCTAACCCTCAATCAAGGCCATATTATCCCTTACATATCCCTTCCCGTGAAAGTAAACGCCGCCTCAGTGTACAAACTACAATGATAATATCGAACCTAAGATATGGAATTTCCATTCCTTTCCTTTAGTAAAACTGGAGCTTGCAATCAAAGCACAAGCTGAAACGCCCAATGCTGCTTGAAACCAAACACATGTTCATGACAATGCCACTGTACAATGAAAATGCAAAACGCGAGCACAAATGTATTCCACCACTAATAAAAATATAGAAATCAATACCGATATTTCATTTACACTCTACTTGTATAACTGTGTACATAGGACCACCAGTTACATTTTTCTAGCCAAGATTTTGCTGTTGCAGAAAGAACCTACTTTTGCTGCAATCAGAACATCAACACATTCTACAACCACAAACAAAAGAAATATGGAATTAACATTTAGACAAGTTTAATCGTCAATCGCAAGCAAGTCAATCAAGAGGAAGATGTGACTTGAGTTGCTAATTTCTAAGTAAGATAAGCCCAATCAACTAATGAATTTATGGATATCATGGATGATGCTAGAGTGCGGTGGCCTATCTTCCCTCCTCACATACTTGCTCCCCATCTCCGCACTATACTCACTCAACCCCACTTCACCACACTTCTTCCATAACGCCTCCCCGAATCCCCTGTGCGCAAAATAAGCCTCCACATTCATCACTCTCTCTCCACCGCCTACATCCACAGCCACCGGCAGTCTCTCGTAATGTCCCTGTTCAATGCCTTCCAGCTCGTCGAGCCGGTGTAGTCCCAGCCCCGAAGAAACCGAATATAGCTCTCCCCGGATTCGGAGACCCGACCCGGAGAGATTGATCATGTAGGGGATACCGTGGGGGCCGCAAACTAGGGGGAAAGCTTCGACGGTGGTGATGGGGCAGATATAGGCGGCGTCGCCCGTTTGGGTAAGATCCTCCATCAGCCTGTGGTTGTAGAATCTCCGCTTGAGCGTGCCGTATACGAAGATAAGGCTGATGCCATCGCCCACTGAACTTATATCTCCTCCGCCCGCCAAATCCGCCATTGCCATGAAATGCATTTCTCGGAATAAATGAACTGAATACACGGAACGGCTGGGTGAAGAACCTGTGGTTGTAGAATCCCCAGAGAGCTGAGGGCCACATCTAAACAATGGGCTGGGTTAAACTAATTTTTATTGTAACGTCCAATCTGGATTTATACATTTTCAAAAAATTGGCCTTTTTTTCGTGGGCTGATTTTAAATAAGCCCGTAGGCTAGATCTTAACTGGTTTTATAAAGATCCATTTAAAAACTACAGATATGGGCGTGAATAACTACAAGTGAAAATATGGGTTTAGGCTCCAAAAAAGGCCACAACCAATATCCTCTTTAACAACTAGCAGCATCATGACTAAGAAAAATGCAGATCAAATGGCCCAATCTATTAATAACTGGTTATGTATAATTCCCCTCTCATAACTCTTTTTAAAATTTTATAAAATCATAAAAAAAAAAAAAAACACAGTTGGATCAGTGCCCCACTAAAATCCATCATCGGAAGCACTACTATTAATCAATCCAGTCCAACCCATCAAATGATGGTAACCCACCAACAAACCCCACAGAAAAGCAGAATAATGTAACCAGAAAAAAGAAAAAAAAAATTGATTAATAATGTGAGGGCATGCTAGTGATGCTATTAATATCTAATCTAATGGTATTAAAATCACTAGCTAGGGCGCAGTCTCTTCCCTTTCTC
Source organism: Pogostemon cablin (assembly GCA_023678885.1). Lineage (NCBI taxonomy): Eukaryota > Viridiplantae > Streptophyta > Magnoliopsida > Lamiales > Lamiaceae > Pogostemon > Pogostemon cablin. The sequence goes on from CM042995.1 coordinate 14,832, forward strand.
TGTCTCTCCTATCCCTTTCTCCCTGAAAATCAGCCCCAAATCGACTCTCCCTTGCCTACGAATTCGGTGAGAACACCATGACTGGAAAAGCAAAGCCGAAGAAGCACACGGCGAAGGAGATCGCCTCCAAAATTGACGCCGCCACTACCAACCGTGGCGGAGGCAAGGCTGGAGTTGCCGATCGCACCGGTCTGGAGAAGGGTGGCCACGCCAAGCTCGAGTGTCCCCTCTGCAAAGTAACTGCGCCCGATGTGAAATCCATGCAGATCCACCACGAAGCACGCCATCCTAAGGTTCCTTTCGACGAGTCCAAACTCAATAATCTTCACGCAAGCCTCGCACCCGATACCTCCAAGCCTAAGCCTGGTATTCGTGGTAGCTTGAAGAAGTGAAAAGTGAATCTAACTCCCCTGCTTTTACCGAACAAAAAGTAGAAGGGTTTATTATGCTTTGCTGCTGTTGCTCTGTTGTTGTTAAGGTCCTGGATAATAATTCAGGAATCTGATCTTCTGTGTTTCTGTTATGTCATGCGTTGTTGTTGTTATGGAATTGATTAATACTAGCTATCTTCGTTAATACTACTAGACTAAAGCCATCAGTCTGAATATGCCTTTTGTTTTGACTCTCTTGCGTTAAATGCTTTTGCTTAGTTTTCGTTTTCAAGAATATAAGTACTTCTGCTTTCCAAAATAATGGACTCATGCTTCATAAAATGGAAATGGATTTGAATTGAGGTGTGATTCATGTTAACCTTACAAATTTGTACCCATGTCAGTTTGTTTTAGTATTATCTTTAATATCAGCTCTGTCAGTTTGTTTTAGTATTAACTTTTATATCTAGAGCTGATGGTGTATTTCTGTAGATTAGGTTTAAAAAAAACAAGGATCTTTTTTGGTGGTGTATAATGTTTAGGGTATATGTCATAATTGTCAGAATGCTATGAATAAGATTGTCCGAGGATTTGATTTTATTGTAATCAGATGAGGTGTATGCAAGTGGTGTTGGTATTCCAATTATAAGATCAAATTTATTCTATAGGGTCTTATTTTGATAAGAAAGGATAATGTAAATAGAGTTCTGAAGCCATTTGCATTAAGGTTTTCTGGTCATGGTCTCAGAAGAATAAGCATGCTATCAACTGAATATTATAATAAGTTAATTCCCTTTGAGAAGGGTATTATTATATCTATTCTTTAGCAAATAAGCAGCCTATTTTCTGGGGTGTAAAGTTAGTTGTTAATGTTAATGGTATATCGTATGCATCTTTTAGCTATTCTATTTTGAGCAAGCATTGTGTGAGATCTTCTCACGGAATTGGTTCACGGGTATGAAGTGACATTGGCGAGATGGTCTTATGCAATATTTTGCCATCTATTTTTATGGCAGGCTATCAATCGACGACTTCTCTTGCCAGACTTTATTAACAAACTGCATAAGAGTCTGCTATTTTCCTTTTTTAGAAAAAAATAAATACTCGATCCGTCTTTAAACCCTTTAAAGAGGGTCTTTTGTTTTTTCCCCTTGGATTAAGTAGTATTATCATTTAATGTGTAATGAATAGTTGTATTAGTGGGTGCGTGTGGGTCTCATGTGTGTATAAAAGGAAATGAGACTCTTTGAGGGACACCCAAAATGAAAAAAAGGGACTCTTTAGAGGGGACGGAGGGGGTAATGTTTGAGTTATGTTATATTTCAATATTCAACTTATCATAGATAGTGTTGCTTCAAGTTGCTGAGTTATGTTTTTTGAGTTATATTAAAAAAACAACTATCACATGTCTTTATCTACAAATGGTTAAATCAGGCTTGGATCATTATTTATGGTGATCTTTCATATATGCTCTTGCAAAATATGGGTACTTTAGGTTTTATGACTTTCAATTTTTATTTTATTAGTCTTAGGTTTAGATGCAGAACTGTTTGCAACCATTTTATGATTACACAGATGTGCATGTCATGGGTACTTTCAAGGTAATTAATTGAAAGCTGTTAACTTCATTTGTACCTCCGTTCTCTCTCACTGGGTGCATCAGTATTTGAATATTTGATGTTTTCACTTTTCAGTTTCCACTATAAGAGTGATGGCATCTACTGATATCAATCGTGTGTAAACCATGCTGGAGGTTGGTATTTAGCACGTTATGCCTCATGTAAATATGGATAATTTTTGTATTGTGGCTGATATTACTATAATTATGTTATGGGATTCTCATCTTCTAAGTATGTTTTCTGGTGCTTGGCATTTTTTTTGTTGTTGAATTTAGAAGGGATGGGAATGGCTGGGGCCTGGGGTTAGTGTTAGTGAACAGGCGTTTAGCAAACAGCTTGTGGCTCAGCTTGATACAAGCTTATTTATGTGCGTTTGAAACGTTGCTAAAGGTTGGTATTCAGCATGTTATGATCCATGGAAAAATGGATAATTTCGGTGTAGTGGCTGATAGCACTGTAATCACACCATGGGATTTCTCATCTTCTAAGCATGTTTTTAGTGTTTCTTGCATTTTTTTTCGTTGGTGTTGAATTTAGAAGGGATGGGAATGGGCTGGTTAGGGTGTGAGCGAACTGGCGTTAGGCGAATAGCTCGTGGCTCGGCTTGATAAGAGCTCGTTTATGTGCATTTGAAAAGTTGATGGAGGTTGGTATTCAGCACATTATGCTTAATGTAAATATAGATAATTTTGGTGTTGTGGCTGAATGCTGATAGCATTATAATCACATCATGGGATTTGTCATCTTGTAAGTATGTTTTCCGTGCTTCTTTGCATATTTTTTCATTGGTGTTGAATTTAGATGCGATGGGAATGAGTTGGGGTTGGGGGTGTAAGCGAACATGGGTAGGTTGTGGCTTGACTTGATAAGAGTTCGTTTATGATTTTTTACTGATTAAATAAATACTACTCCCTCCGTCCCGGGTATTTATACCCGTTTGTACGGGCACAGAGATTAAGACGTTTTGTTTTTTTAATATATAATGTAAGAGAAAGTAGGGATAAATTAATAATTTAAAAAGGAAAAGTAAATAAAGTTGTTAGGAATGATGAATAAAGTGTAAAAAAGTAATTAAAGTTGTTGGGATTGTAAAAAGTAGGTAATAAAATATTATGTATTTTTGTCAAATATGGAATGGGTAAAAATACGTGGGACACCCCAAAATGAAAAGTGAGTAAAAATACGTGGGACGGAGGGGAGTATGAGTTTATTTTTAAGCTTGCTTTATAAACAAAAAGATCTTGGGGGTAATACTTAGCTTGTTTATTAGAGCATTCCAATGATAAGAGTTCGTTTATGTACTTTTGATTGATTAAATGAATACTATGAGATTCATTTTAAGCTAGCTTTATAAACCAAAAGATCTTGGGTATTGCGTAGCTTGTTTATTAGAGCATTCCAATGAGAGGTATGCATCCATGGTGTCCAAAATTTCTGCCTTTACATTCCATCGGCAGTTGGAGGTCGAAATTGGGTCTTCTGTACCCAAGTTCCAAAGCTTTGACAGAAGGCAGCGTAAAAAGTCATAATTGGTGGGCCATCATTTCTTTTTTTAATTTATTTATAATTAACTCCAATGCAATGGGATGGCTGCTTTTCTATTTCAATTTTTTGAAATTTAATTTAAAATATGATTAATTAGTTAAAATACAATACCTTTTCTAATTTGATCACGAACTTTTTTTTAATCAAAAAAATACATGATTTTTTCATTTTGTCTTAATTTAATCACAAAGTTTTTCTCAATTAAATACACAAATCTTTTTGTATTTTCTCAATTTAATAATGAATTTTTTTTCCCTTTAAAATACATGATTTTTTATATTTCAAAATTTGCTCATAGATTTTTTCACTAATAAAATACACAAATTTTAATTAATCAAATTAATATACAATACATATTTAAAATATGAGTAATATATAAATTATATATTATTAATATAAAAAAATAAAAATAATTTATAATCAATAAAGTTGAACTAATTAAAATTCCCGATGGAAAAAAAAGTTAAAAATTTAATTTTCATTTTTAAATTTTATTATTTTTTTAATATTTATGTGATGCGTTGCACATCATTAATACTATTAATTTACAAGTGCTTGCCAATTTTTTTTTTGTAAATTGTGAGGTGGCGGCTCCACGTTGCTCCTTAAAAAATTTTGTGTATGTGGCGCTCCCACGTTGATCTCGCAATTAATGTATATTTAATTTAATTTAATTTAAAATAATTAATATTTTGTAATCCTACCATTAATACATCTTAATTTAAATATTTAATAATTCTACCATTAATACATAATAATATTATTTTAAGTTTATATAAGTAATTTAATTTAATACTTTAAATATTTTTTTTATTTAATCCATAAATTTTGTGTGAATTTTAAATTATTTATTTTCATTGGATTTTAAATTATTTATTTTCATATTTAGCATATACATTTTAATTAAGGCGAAAAATATTTTTTTTAAATTGTGAGGTGGCGGCTCCACGTTGCTCCTTGAAAAATTTTGTGTATGTGTCACGTTGATCCCGCAATTAATGCATATTTAATTTAATTTAATTTAATTTAAAATAATTAATATTTTGTAATCCTACCATTAATACATCTTAATTTAAATATTTAATAATCCTACCATTAATACATAATAATATTATTTTAAGTTTATATAAGTAATTTAATTTAATACTTTAAATATTTTTTAATTTAATCCATAAATTTTGTGTGAATTTTAAATTATTTATTTTATTTTCATATTTAGCATATACATTTTAATTAAGGTATATACAATCGATTAGTTATAAAGTTTTGGTAAATTATTTATTTTCATTGGATTTTAAATTATTTATTTTCATATTTATCATATACATTTTAATTAAGGTATGGTACAATCGTTATAAAGTTTTGGTAAATTTATAGTATTATGTAATAATATTATTTTAAGTAATTTTCTTAATATTATTTTAAGTAATTTTCTTATAAAAGTTTATGTAAGCAGTTAAATTTAATACTTTAAATATTTTTGATTTAATCTGTAAATTTGGTGTGTATTTTAAATTATTTATTTTCATATTTAGCATATAAATTTTAATTAAGGCATAGTACAATCGAATCAATTAGTTATAAAGTTTTGGTAAATTTATAGTATTATGTAATATATTATTTTAAGTAATTTTTTTAATATTATTTTAAGTAATTTTCTTATAAAAGTTTATGTAAGTAATTAAATTTAATGTTGGAGTACTTTAAATATTTTTGATTTAATCTGTAAATTTTGTGTGTATTTTAAATTATTTATTTCCATTGGATTTTAAATTATTTATTTCCATATTTAGTATATAAATTTTAATTAAGGCATAGTACAATCGATTAGTTATAATTTTTTGGTAAATTATGAAGAAACAAATAACTTTTGTTGTTGTTTGATTATTTAAATTAAGTTTTAATAATTTTAGGAAAGATGGAGTATATTATTAAAATTTAATATTTTTAAAGTAATTTTGGTGTTGATTTTAAATTATTTATTACCATATTTATCATATAAATTCATTGTATCTCTATTAATATAATAGCAAAGTGAAAAAGTCAAAATTGAACCAATTTTTAATTTACACCTTTAATTTTAATTACTAATTCTTTTTTAATCTCATCCGTTCATCACATTACTGAATCTCATCCATTCATCACACTTATAAGATTAGATCTTGAACATTCATTTTTTTGTCATAATAATGATACCTTATTTAAAATGATACATTAATAATGATACCTTATTTAAAATCCTTATTTAATTTTTGAAATAATAATATCATATTTCACTAATTTTTATATTTTAACAAAATCCATAATATAGTTTTAACAATTAATTCATTATTAAATTATTTAATAATTACGACTACAGGTATTTCAAATATGTTATGTTATATAATTAATTAATTAATAATTATAACTTATAATGTAGTTTTAACAATTAATTTATTATTAAATTATTTTATTCATTATTAATAATTTTAAATTAATATTATTGGTCCTAACATCTTAATAATTTTAAATGGAGTAATTTATATTTAAATGGATTCATGATTAAATTATTTTCTTCATTATTAATAATTTTGAATTAATATTATTGATCCTAACATCTTAATAATTTTAAATGGGTATGTGTAATCAACGGGTAATGATAAACGGATTAGAGACAGGGAGAATCATAATATATATTTTTAATGAAACGAGTACTTAAATGTGTAGTTTATATTTAAATGGATACGAGTACGTAACAATTAATTCATTATTAAATTATTTTCTTCATTAATAATAATTTTGAATTAATATTATTCGTCCTAACATCTTAATAATTTTAAATTGGTATGTATAATCAACGGGTAATGATAAACGAGTTTTGTATGAGTATGAGTATCATAATTTTTTTTAACAAAGTGGGTACGAATGTGACTAAATAAACATTAGGGTGATCACATGACAGATATTTTCAAATATCTGATTTACCAAAACCTTAAAAAAAACGAGTACGGGTAGTTATACATAGGATTTATGAGTTTAGGGTTTTAGAGTTTAAATGTTTAGGGTTTAGGGTTTAAGGGTTTAGGGTTTAGGGTTTTAGGGTTTAGGGTTTTAAGGTTTTAGGGTTTTAGGATTTAAGGTTATGAGATTAGATTAATTTGACACCTTATTTACAATTATAATTAAACAATTATCAACATCACAATTATCAACGTCACTACTTAATATAATCCATATGCATAAACTAATTTTAAATAAAAATTTAGTAGTTTTTTTATTTATGATATATAATTTAGGTTATTAAAATAATTAAGTATATAATCTTTTTAATATAATATGATATATAATTTAAGTTATTAAAATAATTAAGTATATAATCTTATTAATATAATGTTTTTTTATATTATAGATTATACATAGGGTTTATGAGTTTAGGGTTTTAGGGTTTAGGGTTTAGGGTTTTAGGGTTTAAGGGTTTAGGGTTTATGGGTTTAGGGTTTAGGGTTTTAGGGTTTAGGGTTTAGGGTTTAGTGAACCATTTTTTTAATTTACACCTTTGATTTTGATTACTAATCCATTTTTAATCTCATCCATTTATCACATTATTGAATCTTATCAATTCATCACAATTATGAGATTAGATTTTCTTCATTATTAATAATTTTGAATTAATATTATTGATCCTAACATCTTAATAATTTTAAATGGGTATGTGTAATCAACGGGTAATGATAAACAGATTAGAGACAGGGAGAATCATAATATATATTTTTAATGAAACGGGTACTTAAATGTGTAGTTTATATTTAAATGGATACGAGTACGTAACAATTAATTCATTATTAAATTATTTTCTTCATTAATAATAATTTTGAATTAATATTATTCGTCATAACATCTTAATAATTTTAAATTAGTATGTATAATCAACGGGTAATGATAAACGAGTTTTGTATGAGTATGAGTATCTTAATTTTTTTAACAAAGTGGGTACGAATTTGACTAAATAAACATTAGGGTGATCACATGACAAATATTTTCGAATATCTGATTTACCAAAACCTTAAAAAGAACGAGTACGGGTAGTTATACATAGGATTTATGAGTTTAGGATTTTAGGGTTTAGGGTTTAGGGTTTAAGGGTTTAGTGTTTAGGGTTTTAGGGTTTAGGGTTTTAAGGTTTTAGGGTTTAGGGTTTTAGGATTTAAGGTTATGAGATTAGATTAATTTGACATCTTATTTACAATTATAATTAAACAATTATCAACATCACAATTATCAACGTCACTACTTAATATAATCCATATGTATAAATTAATTTTAAATAAAAATTTAGTAGTTTTTTTATTTATGATATATAAGTTAAGTTATTAAAATAATTAAGTATATAATCTTTTTAATAAAATATGATATATAATTTAAGTTATTAAAATAATTAAGTATATAATCTTTTTAATATAATGTTTTTTTATATTATAGATTATACATAGGGTTTATGAGTTTAGGGTTTTAGGGTTTAGGGTTTAGGATTTTAGGGTTTAAGGGTTTAGGGTTTATGGGTTTAGGGTTTAGGGTTTTAGGGTTTAGGGTTTTAGGGTTTAGGGTTTTAGGGTTTAGGGTTTAGTGAACCAATTTTTAATTTACACCTTTGATTTTGATTACTAATCCATTTTTAATCTCATCCATTCATCACATTATTGAATCTTATCAATTCATCACAATTATGAGATTAGATTAATTTGACACCTTATATACAATTATAATTAAACAATTATCAACATCACAATTATCAACGTCACTACTTAATATAATCCATATGCATAAACTAATTTTAAATCAAAATTTAGTAGTTTTTTTTATTTATGATATAATTTAAGTTATTAAAATAATTAAGTATATAATCTTTTTAATATAATGTTTTTTTTTATATTATAGATTATACATAGGGTTTATGAGTTTAGAGTTTTAGGGTTTAAAGTTTTAGGGTTTAGGGTTTTAGGGTTTAAGGGTTTAGGGTTTTTGGGTTTAGGGTTTTAGGGTTTAAGGGTTTAGGGTTTATGGGTTTAGGGTTTTACGGTTTAAGGGTTTAGGGTTTTAGGGTTTAAGGGTTTAGGGTTTAGTGAACTAATTTTTAATTTACACCTTTGATTTTGATTACTAATCCATTTTTAATCTCATCCATTCATCACATTATTGAATCTTATCCATTCATCATAATTATGAGATTACATTAAATTGACACCTTATTTACAATTATAATTAAACAATTATCAACATCACAATTATCAACGTCACTACTTAATATAATCCATATGTATAAACTAATTTTAAATCAAAATTTTGTAGTTTTTACCTTTATCTCGTGCATCGCACGGGTTCAAAAGCTAGTATAAGTATATGACATAATACAATTGATCAATATACATCTATAGTGAATTTTTTTTTACCTCCATTGCAATCTTTATACGGTTTTTTTTCTTTATTAAATCATGTCATCAATTTATGATCCTGTGTCTGAAATTACTATGCAAAAGGAGACTTGGCAAATTAAAGTTAAATGCTTGAGGCTTTGGATATCATACCTTGATAATACATACAAAAAAATATACCTGGAAATGATTATGATGGGTGAAAAGGTAAATTTTAGTTGATTATAATGATTAAATATTTTTTAAGTATACGATATATTTTATATTTCCACAACTTTTGGATTATTAACATGATAAGGTTTTTTATTTAATTATTGTTATATTATATGTGTAGGGTTCGAAGATTCAAGCAACAATTCGTCATAATCACATCTCGAAATTGTTAAGTGATGAGGCAACATATATTATATCAAATTTCCGTGTTGTTGAAAATATTAGGTCGGTCCTTATTACAAATCATGAATTCAAGTTGAACATCCATAATTACACGTTGGTGTGATTGACTTCGCCATTGGAAACCAACAAAACTGGCTTAAATTTTATTGATTTTGATATAATCAATTCTCAAGACAACACTAAAGATACAATATTCATAGGTATGTTTTAAAAGTTTATTATTATTTTTTTAATAGAAACTAATTATACTTTTAAAAAAAATTGGTTCTATTTTTTCTTACAATGACAATATACACAGACATAATTGCTTTGGTGGTAAAAATAGGAGATATAATTTGTGTTAGTGCAAGGGGCAAACCTACAGATAAAATTGATATTGAGCTTGAAGATGAACGGTAACTTTCTTATAAAATATTTATTCATATTTTTTTTAACTCAATTTTTATGTGTAATGTTTTTTTAATTAAAATTTTAACATCAATTTAAGACACACAATCATGAATTGTACATTGTGGGGAGAATATGCAAGACAATTGATGCAATATAAGAGGAACAATCCAAACCAAACATTTATTATTGTTCTTGAGTATGGCAAAATCAACAATAAAGAGGTACATTTTTTTTTAACTCATTTTATTTATGTATAATTCTGTATGTATTTAGATGTCATTAGATGTTTATTCTGATATATTTAGCCATTAATCATATATTATTTGTCCTCTAATTTCTTAGATATGTTTTAACAATAATAATTATTATTATTATATAAAAATTTAAATCATACTTTCTTTGAAATATGCTATAGGAAAAAATATATCAAATTCTTGGAATGCAACAAGGATAACAATTAATGAAGATATAAAAGAAGTTCATGATTTCCAAAAGAGGTACGCGCTCAATCTATACATTACATTTAGTGATTTTTCTTTTAAAAAAATATATATCTATAAATTTTAATATTTATGCATTTGGAAATGTAGCATGAGTTTAATAGGTCATGATAGATTGCTTGGACAGTCTCATATAAATCATATTGGTAGAATCTTTGTCTTTGAAGAATTTACACCAGATGTAGAAGTTATATATCTTGCAGAAATTCAAGACATCAAGGATATAAATGTTGGATTGTATACTAAAAGTCTAGTTTTTGTATGAACAATACGTTAACAATTAATTTGAAATGAGAATCATATGATTAAATGATTGCGTCTTATAATTTATTTATATGCACGATGCAATAGTCCACTTACTTTATACTGTAGATAATATGTTGTGTGACAACACGCGGAAGATCATATTATCGGTTTCCTTATAAAGTATAAACAGATGCTCACAACCGAGATAGACGGGGACTCTCTATCGGGATGGTTGTAGTGTGGTTTGGTATTAGCTTGTCTTGGCTATAGAATCACATTAGTTCACTCTGTGTGTATTGAGCAGGACCGCTTGAGATCGTTCGACTTATACTGATTTATAGGAGAACTTGATCTCTGTTATTATGGATGTTCGTGCTCTTAATCCCTATACAATAACCTCGACACGTAGGGCAGTATGTATTTCTTTGATTCATCAATGGGTGAGATTTACATATAATTAAATCAACAAACTCGATGAGTTGGAAAGTAGTGCTGTCTCTATGGTGTGTTGTTGATTGTAGAAGGAATCCGTGTCCGTTATAGGTTGATGATGTCCCCTTGAGGAGCTCATAAGGATTGTCATGTAAACCCAGCTGGTTGATTTATTCCGGCATGATAATGAGATTGAGTGGTACTACTCTTGGATGAGATATTAATTAATGGAGTTGTCAGTAACTTAATTAATTAATGGGCATTGTATATCTTAAACATGGGGAGACTAACAAGTTCATAATAAGAAGAAGCCCATAACGTAATTATGGGATTAGAACGATAGTGCAGTAATAATATTTTAGTGGTATATATTATTATTATTGGACTTAAGTATAAACTTTGGGCTAAGCTTGGATACTTAAGCCTAATGGAGACCCAACTCTAATTTCTCCTCTGGTCCCTGCTGTAGCCCATATATAAGTCATCTCAGCTGTCCAAAAACCCTAATCTATGAGATTAATCACGCCTAACACTGTGAGGAGGGTGAGGGAACAGCAGATTGAGAAGATCTCGAGGATCGTCGCCCACACGACATCGAGATTAGACTTGGGAATACAGCAGAAGACCGGAAGGTTATTTGCTGCTGCTGTCCGCCACTTTGTATGATTTTTATAAAATCTCACAGAAGTCAGATCAGAACGTTGGAGATACTGACAGAAAGCCGCCGAAGAGAGGATCGATTTTCCGCATAGATCACTCAAATCAGAGATCGGATGAGGAAGTTATGACCATTCTCGTAACACTGCGCAGACTGCTGGCGAGATTCATCGTCGTCAACATACCCTGGTGAAAGGTAATACGTTTCTTGTGTTCTTGCTTCCGCTGACTGTTAGAAATGTATGGAACCCTAACGGGTTATGTTAACCAAACGATCGAACGCCAATAGTAAATATTCCATTATAATTTTTTTGTTTTAAAATATATTTATTACAAAGATTAAAATGCATTACAATTATTGTATAACTTATGTTAATTTATATTTTCATCATGGATTTTTAGGAAAACTATTGCATTATTGTTGCAAATGCTCAAAGGATCCATATAATGGATGTAAAAATGCACCAAGTAAGTTATTGATAAATCTGGAGTCCCTTGCTGTGAGAAGAGTAAGCAGGACATACCAGTGCATGTGCCACAGTAAGTTTTATTTTTTCTTTGAAAGTTTAACATATTTTTTTAAATTTACTATTTTCTTTTGAAAATGACAAATAAAATTTTATTAAGTTATTTTGCATTTCAACAGATATAAAATTCATCTCAAGGTTGCCGATGAAACTGGGAGTACTTCCTTTATAGTATTTGATAGAGAAATTAGGCCAATCATTGGAAAAACAGGAGCCGAACTAATTGAAAATCTTGAGAAGGTATTTTATAATTTTCATATACTGACATTTATAAAGAATATAATTGCATTAATCAAATTTCACATATTACAAATTTTCACATGACTGAAAGATTTGACATAAATTAGAATTTAGTTTGCAAAATACAACATACCTGTTATACTTATCCTATGTTTTATTATAATTCTTTTTTGTTATTTTTTTTATTAGATGGACTTGGTTGAATCATTTCCTAAAGAGCTTGACACTCTTATTGGTTCGAAGTTCATCTTTAGATTCCATATCTCTGAAAGAAATATAAGTAGTCAGTGAAATGTATACACTGTGATGAAAATATCTTCAGATCCTACTATGATCAAGGCTATAACGAATAGATCAAAAGCGAAAAAGGTATTGAAGTTCAAAATTAAAAATGAATTTATGGTGATTTGCTCAATCTTTTCTGACTGTTATATTATATTGTTATTTTTATGTTTACATACAGCCTTTAGGATCCTTCATGAATGATGTTTTTTCAAATAAAATGAGTACTCCAAAAGGGAAGCGTAAATTGGTTGACTATGAGACTATTCATGATGATGAAGGGGACAAATGCACTTTCGGTCCCGTTGGATTATTTCAATTGCATTTTTAGTTCCGAACCTTTTTTCTGGTCCCAAGAGTTGCACTTTTAGTCCCAAAATAGTTTAAAACATAATTTTCTCAAAAATTTTCATCCCTCATCAACTTATATCATATCTATATTGCCAGATTTTCTTCTTCCTTCTATTTTTCAAAATAGACATAGTCCATTACGACCATATCAGACCCAGCATGCTTCCGTACATAAATTAAACAACAATAATCTTTGTAATTAACTGACTTGAAATAGTAGCATTACCTTTTTCGACCGTCAATCCACCAGGTGTCCAGGAGGTTTTACGACTGCTCCTCATAGCCAACCACTCACCCCGCAGTGTGATGGATCAATCCTGTCCCTTCAGCGGATCACAGCACAATCCTGGTTTGTTTTCTACTCCGGGTGTACAGGATGCTGCTACTGTTTCTTGCCGAAAAATATGGAGGTTTAAAGTTGCATAAAAAATGGAAGGCTACATTCGGGCAGAAGCCCAAGATTATTTATTTATTGAATGGAGAATTTTATTACATACTCATCCTCACTGAATAAGAGGAGATAACTCCTTTAGCTACCTATTGTAGCTACACTCATAACACTCATACAAGAACAGAAAGAAACTACAATGTTTATTTAGTGAGAGAAAACATAGGGGAATGATCGGTGCCTTCTGCTTCCTCAAAACTCTTATTTATAGAGGCCTTCGGATTTGAAATCCGGATTTCAAATTCTCCCAATCTTTTGTGACGTCACTGCTTGCGTCACATCACTTTGGATACCAACTTTTCAACAGCTGGTTGGTCTCTCTTTATTGGATTCCTTTTTGTGACGTCATTGCTTATGTCACTTTTCCTTGGATGCCAGTTTTAGTGGCTGACTGGTCCCTTTTCTTTATTGGATACCCTCTTGGTAGGCCATCCTTCCTGTCGGTCACATGGTTTTATTCTTTCCAGAAAAGTCATCTGACTCTTACTTTTTTGAAGAGTCATTTGGTGCCTGATGACTCACCTGGCTCATGGTTATTCCGAAGAGGTTTTACCCTCTTCTTTTTTCGTGTCAGAGATGGTTCAGCGGTTCTGATCATCCCTATGCCCAGCCTTATTCTTTTTCCGAATTCTGGTTCGGTTTGCGTGGAACAGCTGGTACACACTTTGTTGGTCCATTGCCCAAAATGGGCCATGTTGCAGTATTTCCGATAAGTTTGTTTGCTCACCGGAATCTTATTTCTCCAGAGAAGTTCCTATTTTTCTTGGAAGGACTTCTTTGCAAATCCTGTCTTCTTTCCTGTTAAAGTATTCAACAGAAAAGACCCATTCAAAGACTTGTGCTCGAACTTGAATGGGAACTTCACCTCCACCATTGCTTGGATGCAGGCGAACAAACCCCTTGCTCTTCGCATTGAGATTTGTTCTTCAGAAAAAGTAGAAACCAAAACTGGTTCCTTTCCAGAAGACTCCTTGATTTTATTTGATGCCGAAACATCTGGTCTTCTTAGCTTGATGAAATGAAAGGCTTAATGGTTGCCTTTCTCTACTGGTTCTGGAGCCGCACTGGTGAAGTAGAGCTCCAATACATCACCTCTGGATAGAGTGGCGTTGTTCTCCCATGCCTTGAAAACTGTTTGTCCTAACCATTCGGGCAGCTTTGAAATTTCTGGAAAACCTGGTGCAACAGTATATATTGAAGCTAGTGCTCCAAAATTATACCATTGTTTTACATCATTTGGATTCGATCCTTTTCGCATCCAAACTTGGGGATATTCCCCAAATATATCCACCCGACATTTCTCCAGTCGGATTCCTTGTCTGGTGTTCAATTTCTCCCAGCTGGCCTGGTGCTCCTGCCAACAAGAGAAATCAGCTAAGTTAATACCAACCTTAGCAGTGCCTGTCATAGGCCTAAGGTTGATCTCTCCCTCTTTATCCCCAGAGGTGTTGGGTTGACTCGAAGGCTCAAGATGTGACTCAGAAGCCTTGACTTTTTCTTGGATCAGATTTCCTTTCGGAGTATCCAATCTAGAACTCGTGCCAAGGGTATTTGAATCTCCTGCTTCGGGTTTAGAGTCTCGTTCTCTACCGCACTCCTTTTATTGGTAACAATTGTTATCAACGGCTTGAAGTAGAGGCTCTCGTAGAATCTCGAATAGACTCGTATTGTTGCGGGTACAAACTCGTATGCGATTAGACACTTTGGTCCGATCGCTTTCTTGTATTTTTTCGGCACGCCCAGTATTGAGCACCAGATTCTCGTATTCCCGTTGGAGCAACTTGAGGTTGTCCGTCAGGTGCTTGGATGCCATCAGGATGGAGTCTATTTCAGCTCCTTCCATCTCTCGTCAGGAAATCTGCCAAAACATTATCAACAGATTTAATAATGACAATATTAAAATCATAATATTGACACTCCGCTTGCTATCTTAAAAGTCTAGCCTTTTCTGGTTTAGATTCAATTTTATTTTTTAAAAAGGCTTTGACGCTTGTGTTATCAATTTTAAGGATGAATTTCTTTTCGAGAAGAAATAGTGGCCATTTCTTGAACGCCTTTCGAACTGCAAAGAACTCCTTTTCATTGATATGCCATCTGTTTACTTCGTTCTCCGTAAAGAGCCCGCTACAGTATCTGCTTGGCATTTCTCCATCTGGTGTGGACTTTGGAAGAACTGCTGCCCACCAATGGTCACTGGCATCTGTGTATAGTACCAGTTCATCCTCGTCATTAGGAATGGCTAACTTGGGGAGCTTCTTGCAAACCTCATTTAGTTGTTTAACCATTGCTCGATGTGATTCCTCCCATTTGAATTCAGCATCCTTTTTCAATAGAGGACTGAACACCTTCCTGTATTGCGCCAGATTGTTGATGAACATTCTAGCAAAGTTGACCACTCCTAAGAAACTTTGGAGTTGTTTCTTGTCCTTGAAATCTTCAGGAAATCCTTGGACCTTTTCTACAATGTGTGGCTATAGAATGATTCTGGACTCATCGATCTCGACTCTAAGAAACTCAATCTGTCTTGTTGCAATTACTGCCTTTTTTTCAGAAAGCACCAATCCTTCTTTGTGGCATACCTCTGAAAATACTTCTAGGTGTGCCAAATGCTCCTTCATATTCTTTGAGGCTATGAGGATATCATCCACATAAACGAACATGAATGAGAAATAATCTTTGAAAAGATTATCCATCTTCCTTTGGTATATCTGTGGTGTATTTGCCAAACTCATAGGCATGACATTCCAGATATAATGACCTTGAGGCGTGGAGAAGGCTGTGAACTTCTTGCTTCCTTCTTCCATCATAATCTGGTAGAATCCAGATTTGTAATCGAACTTGGAGAATACCTTGGCATTCTTGATACAGTTGACCAAGTGTTCCGTACTTGGTATGTAGTATCCGTCGAATTCCAGGATGTTGTTGATCCCTTTGTAGTTGTTCACAAGTATGGGCTTTCCCCGCTTGATTTCTCCATGATTTCGAACCAGAAATCCTGGACTGCTGTATGGAGATACTCTTGGTGATATTAACTTAAGGTGTAGATGTTCCTTAAGTATCTGCTGCATATCCTTCCGATCTTCTTGATTCATTAGGATAGGCTTATATCTTACGAACTCATGCTCCTTCCCTTCTTTCACTTTGAGTGAAGCTTTGAGCTCGTTTTTATCCCACCAGGCTAGAGGATCCTCATTGAAGTTCCTCTGTATCTTCTTTTTGACGTCCTCCAAAGATGTTTGTTCTTCGATTGTGACGTCTTTCTGTAAGCTTTCTCCCAAGCTTGCTTTGAGAAGGTGGATGGTATTTTCCTTGAGCTTCTCCATCTTCCATCCTCCTTTAGTCTCGGTTCTCATCTGAAGGACTGCTTCGCCATATCTCCTCCGATCATTCATCTTTGGATGGCTAAGTTTTCCTTCATCACCACGCTTGCTGCGAAATATGATTGGCATTTTTCTCTGAAATGCATTCTGTAGTCTTGGTGCGATGATCTTATATTCACAAATGGTTGTGAATATAAGCCTTCTTGTTGCGTTTTCTTGGGTAAAACACTTGAATGTCTATAGGAAGTTGTTTCCTAGCAGAATATCCATCCCGGTGTCGTGAAAATATATTGGTGGAGTTTTCACCTTGTACCACGGGGTACGATCTGCTCCTCCAATCATGATTTCTGTTTGTTTGATTCCTCTGTTAAGGATTAACACCCTTTGTGAGAAATCCTTTCCTAGTACCATTGGCAATTCTTCACCCGAGTCTTTAGAAAAGACTCCTTCTCTTGATGTGCAGATTCTGGCTCCTGAATCAATATATGCCGTAAAATATTCTGCATGGTACTCCTTATATATCATCCCGACGGTGATATATATCGAGAATAGACTAGTGGCCATGGGTGGATCAGAGCTTGTAAGCCCGAGCCTCTACTAGTAAACCTTGTATCTTTTTCCCTTGACCATAAACTCCATTCCATCTTGTAATCTTTCCCAAGGTTTGTGGTCCTCGAGAAATTCCAATCCCAGCACTAGTTGTTCTGGGAATCTCCCTGCTATTCCTTCGATTATCAGCTCAAGTTCTCCGAGTTTGAGCTGTCCTTGATATCTCCCAGTTGTTGGTTGCTGGAGATAATATAAGACATCACAAGGAATAGAGCTTTTTCTTTTATTGATATCGAATATTACTTCGATTCCTCTTCATCCTTCAGGGCATTTAAGTTCACCTTTAGCTGTGAACTTCTCTGGTTCCTGGATTACCTCCACGATTGGTTTCTTTCCCCATCTTTCACTGATCATTCGATCTTCTTGCAAAGAAATCCTTCTTTGGTCGAATCTGAGGCTATCTTGTCTGCTCCTGATCAGCTTGTCTTTGATCCGCAAATTCATGTCGTGAATCGGCGGTAACTCTATTATTTCTAGCCTTGTTGCGCATGCAACCCTTTCGAATACTTCTGGTATCTCAATATACTCCTTCATTTGGAATAGATCCGAATTATGAGTGTTGGACAGAGCATACGAGATACTGTAAGTCATAGAGTAAGGCATATTCCCTTCTTTCATCAAATCTTTATTCTTGAAATCTTGATGAAGGGTGAGCGCCCTGCTGAAGTCTCTATCTGCCAGATTATAGGCAACCCTGGGGTAGATGTAGGATGCCACCTTGCCAGTGTACAGGTTTCCTAAGATTCCTCCAAGGCACGCTTCTCTTGTATTCTTGATCCTTTTGTCAAAGATGGCAATATCGATGGGTGTATGATACCTTCTTTGAACGTTGCTTTGATGAGAATCCGAATTGCTCCAATCTGGATCCAGGACATGGTTTTAGCCATTCCTTCCTTTAGTTTGCTGAGCTCCCTTTTGATTTCTTCAACATGAACTAGCTGCATCTCTATCATTTTACTCGTGAGTTCCATTGGGATGGCAATTTCCCCTTCGGTCACTATTGAGAGTTGAATTTCACGCATTTTACATATGCACATTACACCGTTTTGCTTAGAAAAGTTATTATTTTTGCATGGAATTGTGTACATTTGAGTATTTACATGATTTTGATGCTACTAAGGTGTTTTGTTGAGTTTTGAAGGGTAAAACATGATCAAAAGTTCAAAGTTGGAATGAGGAGTGAAAGTGAGAAGGAATGCTGAAAAATACAGTCCATGTTGTACAAATTTCTGTATTCTTATAGAAGTCCAAATTGATTATATGATATATGGTTAGAAAGCCACAGAAGAGAGGGTCGTTTTGACGTAAAGAACACCCCAATTGGATTCCAAACGAGAAAGTTATGATCAAAGTGCTAACGTCGCACATGCTTGGATTATTGTGTTAGCTTGTGTGCGTTCATGATTGGTATTGTCTATCAGTTAGGGATTAGAGTAGCTCCGCTATAAGCACTTTAATTTCATGAACTGGTAAATCAAATACTTGATTAGTTTAGTGGAACAATGCAATTAGACAATAAAGTAGGAAGTGAATAGAACCTTGTAGTAATTCCAGAAAATATCTTGTTAGTTGGGCTTACCATCCGGAGGTATTGTTGCTTGCTTTGATTAGTATCTAGGAATAAGGCTTGGTAATATTTGCGCACCTTAAGATTTAAACCAGATTATACTGTTAGCTTAGAATCGAATCATATTCGGTGGGATAACAGGGATATGTGGTGTATTTTCAGTGAAACTGCATGAATGAACAATCGTAAGTTTAATAACCCAAATTAATTGGTCTCTACCTGATACCTTAGAACAGTTCGTTATCTCTTGATTAGAAACTTGCTTTTATTTTTATTGCCTTTTAATTAATTTAGTTATTTATATTTTCAGTAATTTAGATAATTAATTCACTACAATACTCTGAATATTGGTTACTCAATTCTGATTAATTAGTAATTAATAGTAAAATAAATAATTAGCTGTCTCAGTGGGATCGATAATTTAACTTGGGTGCTTGCTGCTACAATTGATATCCTTACACTTGAGGATTTAATTATAGTGCGCAGAAAAAGCCTATCAAGTTTTTGGCGCCGTTGTGCCGGGGACAGTTTTAATTATTTATTTTCTTTTATTACTTAGTTAATTAGAATATTTTCTTTGGGATTTAATTGTTTTACTTTGGATTTTTCTTGAAGTTGCATGCAAACTAGGTCAAAGACGAGAGCACAAGATCTTGAATTTGATCCGAAAATTGAAGCTTCTACGAGGAAAAGAAGAGTAAAATCAAATAATACCAAAGCACCTCCTAAAGCAATTTTAGAGGAGGAAGAAGTGCAGATTGAGAATCAGGCTATCCTAGAAGAGGCTGAATCGGAGTTTGAATCAGAATCTGAGACAGAACCTGAAACAGCATCAATGGGAGAAAGAGTCGATGAGGATGACATCGTCATCCGAGAAACTTTTAAGTCCACCAATCTAGGAGGATCAGGCGTAGTTGGAGCCGTTCAAGCTGATGAAACGAACGACATAAGGCCAGCCCTGATTCATATGGTGGAGAAAAACCCCTTTGCCGGAGGCGTTTTTGATGAGCCCTATGGCCATCTTAAGCGTTTCAACAGCTACATGGATACAGTGAAAGCTGCTGATGCTACTAATGATAGATGGAAGATGAGGCTTTTTCAGTTTTCATTGGTTGATAAGGCAAGGGAGTGGTATGATAAGCTAAAGGGAGACAGTTGCTCAAACTGGACTAAGTTGCAGCAGTTGTTCGTGGATCGATTTATGCCACCAGGAAAGGTTCTTTTACTGAAACAAGAAATCAATCAATTCAAGCAGCGGAGAGATGAGTCATTTGGAGAGGCTTGGGAAAGGTTTACTGATGCGTTGAGGAGATGCCCACAGCATGGATTCAAAAAGTCTCAACTCATCAGTGTCTTCTATAATGGCCTTGACAACGAATCTAGAGTGTTGGTTGATGCTTCTGCGGGAGGAACAATTTTTGGCAAAACATCCAATGCAGTAGAGAAATTGTTTGATGATATCTCTTTGAACTCAAGGGATTGGCCATCTGAGAGGATCCGAGGGACTTACATACTTGGTAAAGTTGCAAAGGTTGAAGAGAAATTTTCTGAAGCTGATAAGAATGATAAGGTTGTCGCTCAATTGGAACAGATGAATAAAAACCTGATTACTCTGATATCAGGTAATAATGGGGGAGGCAACCGAGGGCCTGCAAGTGATGATGTGGTGATGAACCTTTAAGAGGTCAAGGATGCTAATTAGGCTATGGGGCAAAGTCTTCAGGGTTCGAGAGCTCCTCAAAATTGGCAAGGAAATAGGTACCCTCAAGGTAATTCGAACCAGAGGAATATCCAAGGGGGAGGTCCTAATAATCAAGGAGGCAATTGGCAGAATCAGAGGCATGAGAACTTCTCTTATTCAAATCCGAATAATGCAGTTCCATATCCTCCTAATTTTGACCATGGTGCCAAGACTAAAGAAGGAAGAACTAGTATTGATGAAGTGTTGGCCAGGTATATGAAGAAGACTGATGGAGATATTGACAAGATTAACAACTGCATTGTACTCATGGATTTGAATATGACAAAGCAGAATGAGGAAGTGAACAAGCAGTTGAAGAGTTTGTCATATAACATAGGGCAGATCTCCACTACAGTAAATCAGCAGCAAGTACAGTTGCAGAAAGGGAAGTTTCCTTCGGATTCAGAAATCAACCCAAAAGAGAGTGTTAATGCGATCACGTTGAGGTCTGAGAAGCATTGTAAAGGTCCAAAACTAATGCAGGATGTTACAGAACAGAAGCAGGACGAAACAGGGGTAGAGCAGAACAAAGATGATGCCGCTCGGCTACCTACTCGCGGCGAGCTAGCTGCCGAGCGGGATCAACTGCCGCCGAGTGGCCCGCCAGCCGGTTCAGAAGGGCCCTCCAGTTCGTTTGAAACCCGGCTCGGCTCAATTGGACCTCAGCTCGAGCCAAGCGAGCCGGCGAGCCATCCTCCGGGATTTCCTGCACGTTCGACTTCTGTACAGAACCAATCTGATCTGGAAATTTTTGATAAAAAGTGGCAGAGAACTAAGAAACTGAGAGAAACGGAGGAGGTATTCGAGAAAGATAGTCTGGGACTTCCGATAACAAAGGTACCAATTCCTTTCCCTCAGAGATTCTTGTCGAAGAACCTTGATGAGAAGTTTCGTAAGTTCGTTGATGTTATGAGGGATGTCCAAGTCACTATTCCTTTCTCGGAAGCATTGGAAGAGATGCCACATTATTCAAGGTTCATCAAGGAACTTATCTCCAGAAAGAGGAAGCTTAACAGTATGGAGACAGTGAATTTGACAGAGAACTGCAGCTCTATTATTCAGAAAAAGCTTCCAGAAAAATTGAAGGATCCAGGGAGCTTCATCATTCCCTGTGAGATTAGAAAAGAACCATCTAGGAGAGCACTGTGTGATTTAGGAGCCAGTATAAATTTGATGTCTTTATCAGTGTTCAAGAAGCTTGGTTTGGGGGAGTTGAAACCTGCGTCTGTTGCCCTACAGTTAGCAGATCGATCGTTGACATACCCCGAGGGAGTGATTGAAGATGTGCTAGTGAAGGTGTCGAATTTGACTTTTCCTGTGAATTTCCTTATACTTGACATGGAGGATGAAAAGGATGGTGCGCCTCTGATCTTGGGGCGTCCATTCCTTGCAACTGGAAGTGCTCTGATTGATGTGTTCAAAGGAGAGTTGAGGCTTAGGGCTGATGATAAGGAGATTGTCTTTTCTTTGAATAAGGAGATGCAGTGGCCCACGGATCAGCAGCAGTGCAAGTCTGTGGATGTAGTGGACACAGAGCATGATGAGAACTTTATCCTTTCTGATGCAGAGTTTGAGAATTTGTCTAATGATGCATGTATTGATTATCTTGAGAAGTTATTTGCATTGGGCGATGCTAGTGTGAATCGGAATAAGAGGTCCACTGTTGAAGTGGGGATGAAGCCTGCTGCTAAGGAAGAGAAGCAAAAGAGCCAAAGCATTGAAGTGGTAGAGGAGATCGTAGGAACAAGCGTATCTCTTACTTTTCCTACTACTAACTCTAATGTGACATTTGATAATCTTGTGGTTGCAGGAAAAATTGATGATCCATATGTGAAGCCTCCGAACATACCTCCGGATTTTTATTCTTATATTGATTGTTAAAATTCTAACTTGTTTGATCCTTATTTTGCTATGCAGGTTGAGCCTACAATTGAATGGAAGATTGACAAAAAGGAATCAAGCCAGTCATGGGAGGAAAAGAATTTAAAGAGTCATATTTCAGTGACAAAGAAGGGTGAGATGGTTAGTACAGAAAATAAGAGAGGATGGAAGTACTTGAAAGTAAAGATGAGAGAAGACTATCATCCGATCCAGTAGTTGAAAAGAGGTATCCCGTCGTGACTCTCCGACGTTAAACATGAGCGCTTGTTGGGGGCTGTCCCTTCCGTTTTATTGCTTTTATATGTCTGTGTTGGTGTAGGAGTTTTATTAGGTGTTGCTTGACTGCGGTATATACTTCTTTGCAAACTTAGTTTCTCACTTTGTTTGATCTAAGTTTGGGGGGAGGTTACGTACATACCTTGTCTTGTAGTACCGAAGTAAAATTTTTGCATTGTGTTGTTGCTTGGAGGGTCGATTTTTTGCGGATTCTTAATATTTTTGATTTATTTGAGGATGTTGAGGGTTCGATTTTTTGCGATTTTCCAAGTTTCGTGTCTTGTTTAGTTGTGTTTATTGTTTGCTTTTTGTTGACCCTAGTGTTAGTTTAGTTATTTTTGGTTCTCTAGGATGATTTTCTTATTTTTCTTAGCACTTGATTATATGTGTGATTGTGTTTGAGAAGCAGTTTGAGATTGTGCTTGGATATTGAGATACTTGAAATTTATTTATGTGCATGAAAGATTAGCTATGTGACTTTATTAGGAGTGCTCTTTCATGCCTACAACCATGTGAGATTTTGAGCCTTTTGAAATCATGACAAATTGCATGATTCAGTTTATTCGTGTGAGTATCGTTCATACACACGTATTCTAGAACTTGGCTTAATATCTTGCTTGAAGCTATGTGTTTAATTAAATGATAGGAAATAATCTTAGGCCATCTTTGTTGTTTATTAGTCACTAGCCAAATTATTATCCTACCTATTGAAATTATCCGTAGTTAACCCTTTTGAGCCTGAAAAGCCATATTTGTTGGAAGCCTACGTGATAAGCCAATTGATCCCTTGTTAGCTTTAAAAAAAAACCTACCTAGTAGAGAGTTGAAGGAGTCAATTTGGTGTCTTGTGAAGAAACATAAAAGGAGAATAAGTTGGAAGTGATGAAAATTGTTGAAAAGAGTGGTTAAATTGTTGCATAAAGGGGTAGTGCCCGAAACTGGTACCCCATGAAAAGGGTAGTGCCTAAAACTGGTACCCTTATTTGAAAAAAAAAATAAAAGAAAAGAGGAAAGAAGAAAGAAAATTTCAAGTAAGGATGTGGTGTTCAAAAGTGAAGGATGGATCAAATTTCAAGAAGCATTGAAGAGCGTTGAAGAAGAAAGAAGAAAGTAAGGCTGTTTGTTGAAAAGCTGTAAGTCTTCTTTGATTCTCTACTAGTGATTGAGTCACGATATCCATATATTTCCTACCTTTACCAAAGAGCCAACATTACAACCTAATGCAAGACCTTTGTGATCCTATTGTTGAAATTATTCCTTTAGTCGAGAGTTGAGATGATTGCCAAGCTTATGGTTACGCGTGTGTTTGAATTGATTATGAGTGTTAACACCATACCCTAAAGTGTATATCTCACACTTGAGCGATGAGCGTAAATACTACCAGAGAGAATGGGTGGATGAGCATTCCGAATGAGTGAAATAATTGATTTGAATTGTATGTTCTTAGATGGATGGTTATTTTGCATCTGAAGTATGATCTCTGAATTGTTATATTGTCTTGGATGTCTTCTTCTGTGAAATTTCCTCTCAATTAATCTATATTGGTTTTTAAGGTCGTTGCCTCGAGACGAGCAACAGGTAAGTTTGGGGGTTTGTTGAGAGTTGAATTTCACGCATTTTACATATGCACATTACACCGTTTTGCTTAGGAAAGTTATTATTTTTGCATGTAATTGTGTACATTTGAGTATTTACATGATTTTGATGCTACTAAGGTGTTTTGTTGAGTTTTGAAGGGTAAAACATGATCAAAAGTTCAAAGTTGGAATGAGGAGTGAAAGTGAGAAGGAATGCTGAAAAATACAGTCCATGTTGTACAAATTTCTGTATTCTTATAGAAGTCCAAATTGATCATATGATATATGGTTGGAAAACCACAGAATAAAGGGTCGTTTTGACGTAAAGAACACCCCAATTGGATTCCAAACGAGAAAGTTATGATCAAAGTGCTAACGTCGCACATGCTGTACCGAGCAGCCACTTTTCATGACTTTTTACATATTCAAATGTTGAAGTTTCTGAGATTTCTTTATGTGGATAGAAAGCCAAGGAAAAGAGGAACGCGTGAGCACAAAAATCATTCAAATTGGAGTCCGTATGAAGAAGTTATGCTCAAAACAGTAAAATCGCGCAGCGCAGTCTCCGCAGCTCGAGAGGTCGCTTGGCTCGAGCGGAACCCTCATTTTGCGAATTTTTAGCCGAGTGTAGTGCCCTCAGAGCCTACACGACGTTCCCGTTTCACCCATATACTGCTCGGCAGGTTTGGAGACCGCTCGGCCATGAGCTCGGCTCGAGCAAGGTGCCGAGCGGCCCAGTTCAGGGCCCAGACGGGGCCTGTTCGATGCAGCAGTGTATATATACCCTCAAATCGCGATTCTGAAGCAGTTTTGGTCGCGAAAAAGCCCTGCATCAGTCCTAGAAACAATTAGGGAGATCAAAACACAAATTGGAGAGGACTCATCCATAACCCATCATCAATTCACACCTCTAATCCTTCCATATCAGATTGACAACCTGATTTCACCATTCATCCACTTTCAAGAGGGTTCCAAGTGCTAATTGTGGGAGAATCGAGCAATTGGAGAGACGGAGAAGGAACGAAAGACTACGTCTACACTAGAGTTTCATAATTCCTTTATTTTCCTTCCTTTTACTTTGATTTTTGGTATGAATTGCTTAGCCATGAGTATTGCTTGTGACCTCATGGGCTAATTTTATATACAGTCCTAAGGTTTGATGGACTGATTTAATTGATTTGGGGATTTAGACCAAAGATTGGGATTTTATGCAGTTGAGCTTTTGATTTTACTTATTTTATTAAGACATGCTTTTCTGCTTCGTAACGTCTTCATAATATATTCATGACATCCGCTATAATGCTTGGATTATTGTGTTAGCTTGTGTGCGTTCATGATTGGTATTGTCTATCTGTTAGGGATTAGAGTAGCTCCGCTATAAGCACTTTAATTTCATGAACTGGTAAATCAAATACTTGATTAGTTTAGTGGAAAAATGCAATTAGACAATCAAGTAGGAAGTGAATAAAACCTTGTAGTAATTCCAGAAAATATCTTGTTAGTCGGGCTTACCATCCGGAGGTATTGTTGCTTGCTTTGATTAGTATCTAGGAATAAGGCTTGGTAATATTTGCGCACCTTAAGATTTAAACCAGATTATACTGTTAGCTTAGAATCGAATCATATTCGGTGGGATAACAGGGATATGTGGTGTATTTTCAGTGAAACTGCATTAATGAACAATCGTAAGTTTAATAACCCAAATTAAATGGTCTCTACCTGATACCTTAGAACTGTTCGTTATCTCTTGATTAGAAACTTGCTTTTATTTTTATAGCCTTTTAATTAATTTAGTTATTTATATTTTCAGTAATTTAGATAATTAATTCACTACAATACTCTGAATATTGGTTACTCAATTCTGATTAATTAGTAATTAATAGTAAAATAAATAATTAGCTGTCTCAGTGGGATCGATAATTTAACTTGGGTGCTTGCTGCTACAATTGATATCCTTACACTTGAGGATTTAATTATAGTGCGCAGAAAAAGCCTATCAGTCACCTTATATATGATGTTATGCCTTCTCTTCATGAAGCTTGGAAGAAATTTCTCCAGCTTTCCCACAGTGAATCCATTGTAAAGGATGAGCCTAGGATCCTCCTTCATGATTCTCATAAGGGTTTTATGAGAAATGGATGTCTGGGAAAAGAAACCAAACATGTCTTCTTGCAACTCTTGCCTGAAGTTTTCTTCTTCACTCCGACTCATCTTTGAAAGACTCATCTTGGCTAAGAAATTCTTCTTCATAGATGCTATCGTCTGAGGGTATATCCTCGAATTGATATACCTGTACCAGATCTTGAAAGTAAACAACTTCCTCCATTTCTGGAATCGTTTCGAACAATTGTACTCCTCGCTTCTGATTTTCTGGGCACTCTGGTGAGATATGCCCCCTTGCTCCACACGTATAGCAATTGCAATCCTTGAATCTTTCATTGACTCGTGTGGCTGCTCTTTGGAACGTCTTTCTTGTGGGAGTTCTTCCTGTACTCCTCTGGTTTGACCCTGAGGACGATGCTTGGCTTCTTGAACTCCATCTTGATGGTCCAGGTCTCTGCCCTGATTTTTAGCTTCGGGCCTTCTGTTTGGACCAAAAGGATTTTGGTCTTCTGAACCTCCATCCTCCGCTCATTTGGGTGTAAGGATGACTTTTCTTCATCCTTTTCTGCTTTCTCGGATTTCTTCCAATGATGGTTGGAAGATCATTGCTTTCGCAACATAAGAGGACTGTCTTGTTGATTCCCCTTAATCTCTTGTAGTTTTTGTGTAGCGATGCTTGATGTCACCACTTCGCAATCTTGGCTTTGAGGAAGGACACTCTCCATGCTATTGAATTCAGCTTGCATGGTTTGTATTCTTTAATCTGCATTTCTCTCCATGGGCTTGGGATCTTGGCAAAGAACAAGTGGAAAACTTCTTCTTCCTTAACCTTTGATTTCCATCTATACTCTGTGAAGAGTTTGATGTACTCATCTACATGACAGATGTCAAGTAGTTCCAAACTGTATAGGGCATTCCTATACTTCTTCTTTTCTTCTTCCATTCCCTCGAAGTAACTAACTCCGATGAAGTGGATTTTGAAGATCTTGGCCATGCGATCGACAATTTTGCCGAGATCTTCGCCTTCCATGGCCTCCTTCTTGACTTCGTCTGAGAGCTCCTCCCAGGCGCACTTTACTGATCCTTCCAAGCTCATGGTTAGAAATCGTATGAACCCTTCTTTGTCCAGGTCTAGTGCACCTCCTGCAATTTTTATAGCATTTGTCCATTCATCGATCAAGGTCTCTCGGTTCTTGAAGTCCAGCGTGTCGAGGTTGAGGATCAACCCATATGAATTTATCAGTTCAAGGTGAGACTGACCATATAGGGTGTTTTTTGGATTAGCTCCTCGAACTCGGCTTGCTCCTGTTGACAATCCCATCGTCCTCATCCTGAAGTTTGGTTGGGTTGTTTCTTCTTGTCTTATTCCCTGGCTCCATGTAGTCCAGAGGTTCCTTCATTTTGGCTTCGTTCCTATTGAGGAGCCTGTGACTGCTGTTGTGAGCTTGATGCTTCTCCAACATTCATCTTTAGATCTACAATTGATAGTCCTTGGAAGGACTCATATAGATCTTGTAGATCTTCAAGATTTGCTCTTTCCATCTGGAGATATGAGTTCTCCTCAAAGAATAGCAATCATCTTCTCGCTTTTGGACTTTGGCCTCGTGACCTCTGTTGTCTTCCCCTTTTGGTGTAAAAGGGGTTCTATTCCGAAGGTTGTAGACAATCTTCCTCCTGACTTTCTTTCCGTCATCTTGGTTTCCAGAGACATTTCCTGATATTTCAGTGTTTTGATCAGATCAAGTTGTTTGTTTTGCAGCGTCTCCATCTTGTCCATTTGGAAACTGATCTCAGCTACCGTTCTGGACATATTTTGACAATATTTTCCGAAGAATCTTACCGTCATTTGTAATTCTCTAAGATCTTGGTTCATCTTAGAGTTATCTGTCTCGATCTCTTTCCACTCTGTCATCCCGTCCAGTGTGAATAGTGATAAGGCTTGCAGATCTCCCTTGGACCTTGGTTTGGTCTTTTCCTCCATTGTTTGTGTCTGGGGACACCTCCATGGATCTCGGTGAAACTCCGAATTTTTACGATGTTTCTTGATACTTCCTTGGAGTATCTTATCTGCATCTGGCGTAGTTCCTCCAGATGTTCTTCTTCGGCTTGGTTAGCACGGACCTCTGCCAGGTTTTATATGTGATCGAAATTTTCCTAGTATCGATCGGCTTTCTCGTCCTCTTTCTCTGCATATTGTCTATACAACACACAATAGTATTGTTGCATAGAACGGCTTGTCTCGTCGTAGTTAACAGGCCAGAAGTCCCTATTACTCCAGCTTGGAACAGGGCTAATAGACCTGTTACTCTCGGATGTCGAACTTTCGTTCGCATCCATATATTCTTGAAACTCTCCTCTCGTTAAGTGATAAATAAGTTTATAATACATTTTTCCCATTCATAAATAAATAACCTAGGCTCTAATACCATTTTGAAGCGCGGAAAGTAGAGTTAAATCTAGCATAAACTTGGTTTAATATAAATTCTGACTTAGGACTAATTTTGCACATTTTGGGATCAAATTTGCGAATTTTCATAGAAAAACTTCAATGGTGCCAGAATTACAGGCTAAAGGACCATTTCTGCAAGTGCCCTATTCCAATGGGACTAATCCTGCATCTACCCCGATGATGAAGATAATGCTCTGGATCAGACTCAAATGCCGGCCACGAATAAAAGGATGATTCAAGTAAAAGTTGAAGATGATCAATCTTAAGAAACAAAACCTATTACTTCATGAAATACTTAGGATTTATCCATAAATTTTATTATAACTCCAGATTTAGATTATCATAATTTTTATGAAACTATGAATGATTATTTTAATTCTATTATCAATTCTATCCTTCAAACTTTTCTGGAATCAAGAATGAATGTTTATTTCAATACCATTACCAACTCTGTTTTCTATATCAAGTAGACATGCGCCACCACAAGAATAAGAATTTAGAATTTAAATTGTCTCATACAAAATTAATTTATTCAAAATAGTCTCAAAAAATTTAATTTTACCTACAAATAAAACCATAACTTTTAACTTTTATCTAAAATGGTCATTTAAACCTAAAAATGATTAATTTTATTTATGAGTTTTATAGAGATAAAAAGTAATATTTTGAAATAAAATTACAACAAGTAAAAATTAATAATTAAAACAAAAGTTATGGGACAATATTGATAAAAAAGGAGTATTATATTGAAACAAATACTATATAGCAAAACTAAAAGGTTCCAGGTTTGGAATGAATATTAAGCTCTTAATTAATATTTTATTTAATCTTGCAATTAACATTAATTTTAAGTAATTTAATATAATAGTTCAAATATTATTTTATTTAATATGTCCTATTTTAAGTAATTTATTATGACAACCACAATAAAATTTGTACATGTGGCAATCTCACATTAATCTTATAATTAATATTTTATTTTAAATAATTTATTATTCTAAATATTAATTTTTTATATTCTCTTATTTATTTATAATTTTAATAACATAACTAATATTTTATTTTAAATAATTTAATATGAATACCATAGTAAAAAATACTTTGTCTGGATGAAGAAGGGAAAGCAAGCAACATCACACAGTTAATGTTGTGTTTGGTGAGGTTTTTTAGAAATTTACAGTAATTAATGTTACAGAAAATATAAATATGATTATATTTCACTTTTTATTTATTTCAATTCATTTACATAATATACCATTTAAAGGTAAACATCATAATTACAATAAATAAAGATAAATATATACGAACATAAAAAAAGAACGAAAATAACATTACATCAAAACATATCGAAATTAACATAATAAAGTAAAGATCATTTAAAAAGTTATATTATAAAAAATATAACCCGTGTAATACACGGAGAAACATACTAGTACTGTATTGTATTGTATTGTATTGCGTACGATGACTTAAGAATATTAATTTTAAAATCAAAATAAGTAATGAATGGAGCTGTTATAATTTTTAATTTGAATTTTTATATTTTTACAATTTAATGACAAAAAATTTCTATAAATGAATATATATAATTATCTAAGTTAATAAAAATCACCACAGGTGAAATATTTAAAATATACTAGTATAGTACATAAGTTTAAATATTATAAATATTAAAAATTTTATAAAATAATTCATAAAAAGTCATGATTAAATCTATTTTAAAAGAACTCATGACTAAATTGAAAAAATATAAAAAGATCACGTATTTAATTGATAAAAATATAGTTCATGATTTAATTGAGAGAAGATAAAAATGTCGTGTATTGTTTTTGATAAAAAGAAAAGTTCGTGATTAAATTGAAAAAAAAAGAAAAGATTGTGCATTTTAACGTAATTAACCCTTTAAAATAAATATAAAATTGGATTGTAAAATATTTTAATATTAATGTAATTTATAATAAAATAAAATTTTAAATTAAGATATTAATTAATTAAAAATAATTATAATAAATTATTTAGGTTTTTTTAATGAGAATTATATTATAAATTAACAAATTAATAATGTGTATAAAGGGATAGTTACCATTAGGTACATTAAAAACTCCTTTATTACTACATAAATATATAGTGATATTCCAATATTATCTTTATAATGTGCTCCACATAAATGTTTGTGTGTAGCATAAAAGTTCGTGTGCAGTAAAAAAAATGTGTGCAGCAAAAGTTATGTGCAGTAAAAAAGTGTGTGCAACAAAAAAAGTGTTAATCGTAAGTGTCATGTGCAGCGAAAAAATTATATACTTGTACTCTCCGGCGGCGGCCGGCAGTGGTCCGACGACTGGCGGCCAGAGGTCCGGCGATTGTGTTAGGCGTATTTTGCGCACTCCAATTTAATCCTCAAGTATAAGGATGTCAATTGTAGCGACAAGTACCCAAGTTAAATTATCGATCCCACTGAGACAGTTAATTATTTATTTATTCTAGATTACTATTTAAGAAGAATTACGTAACCAATTTCTAAGTTTTTGAATTAATTATCTAAATAATGAAATAATAAATTACTTAATAATGAAGAGCAAGAAAAATAAAACAAGTTTTAATCAAGAGACAAACGACAGTTCTAAGGTATCAAGTACAGACCAATTAATTCGGGTCGCTAGACTTCCAATTGTTCATTCCTGCAGCATCAATGAGAATACACCACTTAATCTCGTTAACCCACCTGATATGATCCGATTTTAAGCTAACAGTATACTCTGGTTTAAATCCTAAGGTGCGTGAATATTATAAAACCTCATTCCTAGATAATAATCAAAGCAAACAACAATACCTTCGGATGGTAAGTTCGACTAACAAGATATTTTCTAGAATTACTACAAGGTTTTATTCACTTCTTACTTGATTGTCTAATTGCATTGTTCCACTAAACAAATCAAGTATCTGATTTACCAGTTCATGGAACTAAGTGTTTATAGCGGAACTACTTCAACTCCTAATAGATAGACAATACCAATCATGAACGCACACAAGCTAACACAATAATTCAAGCATTATAGCGAATGTCATGAAAATATTATGAAGACGTTACCAAGCAGATAAGTAAGTCTGAATAATAAATAAATAAGATCAGAATATCCACTGTATAAAATCCCAATCTTTGGTCTAGTTTCCCAAATCAATCAAATCAAACCATCAAACCCTAAAATTGTATAGGAAATTAGCCCATGAGGTCACAAACAACACTCATGGCTAAGCAATTCATACAAAAAATCAAGAATAAAGGAAGAAAAAGATGAGAATAGTGAAACCCTAGCGTAAGCGTAGTCTCACGATCCTTCTACGTCTCTCCGATCGTCCGATTCTCTCTCAATTAGCACTTGAAACCCTCTTGAAGATGGATGGATGATGAAATCAGATCTGAATCTGTATGTGGAAAGGAGATTTTCGATGGATGTGCTGTGGATTGTGAGTGGGTTCTCCTCAATTATGTGTTGATATCCCCTTTTTATATCTTGGACAATTTTTTGTGCTTTTTCGCTTCTGTTCTCTGCCAAAAACACGATCTGGACTCACAAATACACTGCAAAATCGAACAGGCCGCGACTGGGCCCGAAATTGGGCAGCTCGGCACCCAGCTCGACTCGAGCTGGGTATGGACCTGGCCGAGCGGCATTCGAGCTGATGCAGGATGACTTTCCACGTCACTAGGGCCCCATCTGGACCCTACTCAGCTGGGTTGGCGTGGCGAGCGGGTCCAGCTCGGCCCGAGCTACTAGCCGAGCAGCTTTCGAGCTGGCCCGTTCCGACTCTGTTCCACGCTGCTTCTGTCTTTGGTCTATTTTCCCCTATTTTCTGCCTTCAAAACTCACAAAAACACCTTAGTAACCTCAAAATTGTGTAAATACTCAAACAAACTCAATTCCATGCAAAAAAAATAACTTTCCTAAGCAAAACTATGTAATGTGCACACTTAAAATGCGTGAAATTCCACTCTCAACAGATCGGCGGTGGTCCGGCAGTGGGTGTGTGAGGGGTTTTGGTTTATGATTTGAAAGTGTATGGGATTGTAATGCATTAAGGTTATATTTGGTATTTTATTTTAATATTTTGTATGTGATAGTAAATTTTTGACTCATTGTATCTCCTAGTAATTTAGGGTACAAAGTATGTACCTATGAGTAATTTTTCCGTGTAGAGTAAATTATTTTTGGGGTGGGATGGAATACTCAAATAGTATTAATCCAGAATTGCTCAAAATCCTCCGTAAGGAATACTCGGGCTAATTTCTTTGCATGCCGGAGTATTTTGCTCCTTCCAGAACTACCCGCAAGCAAACGCGATTGAATTTCTCTGCAATGTCAGCATCTCTGTTTTCAGCTCAATTCATCTCTTTTGTGAATTTTCAACTCCTTTCTCTGTTTTCAACTCAATTTATCTCTTTTAATACCTTTTCTGGGACAATATAATCTCTTTCCCATAAATTTCAAATAATCCACAATTATCTATCAAAACGATACAAAATATGAACTAAATTAAAGCAAAACAACTACAAAAATACTCTAAAATTTAGATGAATTTAACAAAGATCAAAACCAACTTAAAGTATTGTTCGTTCTCATACAACAAAAGAAAGGAAATACTCTCTCCATCCGCCACAATGGATTTCATTTTCTTTTTGCACGTAGATTAAGGAGTATTATTATTTAATGTGTAGTGAGTAGTTGTATTAGTAGAGGTGTGAGTCACATATTATAATTGTATTAGTGGATGTGTGTGAGTCTCAGGTGTATAAAAAGGGAAATGAGACCCTTAGGGTCGAACGCCAAAAATGGAAAAATTGAACTCTTTGAAGCAGACGGAGGGAGTAACAAAGAGGGAAATTCACATTGAACCCTGAAGCCTAAAAAACATAAACAACATATCCACAAGTGACAATAGATTTATCACGATAAAACTTCCAACTTAAAAAATGTTTATACACATAAGAGTTAAATAAGCTCAAAGGTAAGAGAATGCCAAGTAATGATGCCACTTCAATCCTAGGCCTCAGAGTCATGTGTTTGCTCTAACCCTCTCTAAGTGTATAAAGTAAATTTGCTCATCGATTAATCAAGTTCAAATTGTCATAGCTTGCAAATGGATTACATGTCACAATAGTGTCAACATAAAGATTTAAAAAAAAAATAAAAATCGTCTTTTATTTTTGATGTAATGACAAACTTTTTGGTAAATTATGGTATTTTTGGATAAAATAAAATGTGACTCAAATGTAGTGTAGGTGATCAAAGAGACAATTATTACACAACACACCATCATACTTGTCACTCATCCATTTATACTTCCCTTTCCTTATATTCTATGTACTTGGATAAAATATCTCAAATGCACATTTTTTCATAATTATATGCAAAGTAAGACTTTTAATGCTAAATATGACATTCAAATCACTAAAAAAATGTATTAAATTGAACCTAAAAATACATGAATTTCCATTCTCATCAACCCGTACTCGTTCCGAGCAGATTATACTACATGTAGGGTACCCGAGCCCCACAAACATGTTTATTAAAAAAAATCATATTATTTCTATCCTTACAATTTAGTTTTTTTTTTATATTAAACGTTATTATATAAATGACTTGTGGGCTAGTGGTGAAGGGAGTATTTTTTTAAAAACACTAATCAGGTGTTCAAATATTTTAAGAAAATTGCAACTTATAATTTAAATGAGAGAGGTACCATGTCGGTACCTGATACCCTTATCTGAATATCTATAAGGGTTCGCGTAGCTGGTATCCGAGGGGGTTAAACCCGCTGGTATCTTTGTTGTGTACTTATATTTTGGGATTTTGGTCACCAAATAATACAAATTATAGTAGATGAACAAACTGAAAATTACAAAAATAGAATGAAAGAACAAAGTACAGTCTTGGATAAAGAATTCTAGGAAAATCAGCTTTCTGGAATAATTTCAGTTCTTACACGGGTTCGATCGTCTATTAGATTGTTAGATCTGACCAAATCTTTTCAAGTATGTTGACTTCCAGTTTGGATATGAGCTTCAGAAAATGTTGAGATCCAGTTTCGACTTGATCAGTAAATTTCAGTTCTTACACGAATAAAGTTGTGTGAATTTCCAGAACAAGCATGAATATCGTTAGACAAAAATTAAGTCAAGTCAAGTCAAGTCTAGGACTTTACCCGCAAAACAATCACGTCCCGATAGTGCTCATGGTTTCGAAGTGTTGTTCCCAAAGGTAAAACGTCTTCATCTCTTGTATGAGTTGCGCCCCATGTACGAGAGCTCTGGCAAACAAAGAGATGATAAAACTAGGTCGCTCACTGTATGAGACTCACGATGATATTCTAGGATATGTAACTAGTATGCAATGTATGTCTTCACACTTTTGTTGTGTATATGTGTATATGTGTTCTCATGTCATATCCAACATTTATAGACATCATTCCACTCATGTTTGATGATCATATAACAGTTACAATTGCCTTCAATAGGGCTCATTAATACTGGTTGTTGCATGTTTGAACATGTTGTTACAGATTTGACTCTGCCATGTTTTTCCTCAACTGTTATTATTAAATGACCACCTCATCTAAAAGTTTAAACTAGTAGAGAAGTAAATTATTTAATACTTAATTGAGTCACTCTAACATGCCCTCTCTCCCCCTCCCCCCCCATATGGCTCTGATACCATGTTAAATTATCACATCATCTAAAAGTTTAAGCTAGTAGAGAGGTAAATCGTTTAATACTTAATCGAGTCATTCTAACACACTCCCTCACATGCAGTTACACTTTCGAATTTGAACTTATAACTGATGGTTGAATGCATCCAAAGGTCATAGACCACGAAGGCCCCACCTCTAATATGAATAAAATGGAACGAGCCCACTCAAAATGAACTTCCTTATCGATATTTCTCCTGAATAAAGTTACACACGAAGTGTCGGATCGATTTTTTCGATCCCTGAAAGAGTGCATATAGAGTGATCGTACAAATCATTAGCATCTTATTAATTTTAGAAAAATAATTTTCATGATTATGCATGGTATGCGACAAATGCAATTAAATATGCTTCACAATTCATTTACAACATCAATATCAACATTGAATCAAAATAAAACAACAGATGAATTTCAAATCACATAGATCCACTTTTGGAACAACAACTTCACCTCGATACACACAGATCCATTTTTAGAACACCAACTTCACCCCGAATCACACAGATCCTTATAAATAATATCTTCTCAAATCACACAGTTCTATATTCAACAGTTTCTGATCACACAGATCTATATAGGACAATGATATTATCTTAAATCACATAAATCCGCAACTTGTATTTCAAATTTACCAAGAACAGCTTACAAAATAATATTTAGTTGCATATATTTTACATGACTGGACCTTGGTCCAAAATCTTAAATAGACTTTAATTTTTCATAAAGCCTATGATTGTGACTCACATGTAATGCTATGAGTTTTCTCATTTCCTACACACTATTATTATTCCATAATGACATTAATTTATGTTGACCAACATAAGTGTCCATTATGTGGAATTCAAATGTTTGAACAAATATTACAAATACACTATTTCATTTCTATAAAACGAGGATTAACCACACACCGTTTAATTTCTTCAAAATTATGCATATAGTCCTCAAATAAATTGGTCGTTAAATAATCAATTTACTTGATATATTAATCTCCAAATTGATTTTCTAACATTATAGTTAAGGACTTGACCCAATCTTGCACATGAACACCGTAATTATATATGAATACATTCAAGGGCGATACAATTGAGTGCTTGCACACTTTAACCTAAGCTCGAGTCCGGCTTAATAAAAATAAATAAATAAATAAAAAGCTCCAAATAGTTGTTAAGGATCACGAACAAACTCGAATGAATCCTTTATCAAATCGAAAAGCTGTAATGATTGCATGCCACTCGTGTTCTATATTATATTATGAGTGCATAATCTGATACTCGCGCGCCCCACGAGCTATCAATTTCATTTCTCAGTTAATATATATATACTTAATCAATGGCAGTATTTTAAAACACGTGGCAGTGGTAATGCTGAAATTAGAAAAATTTTCTTTTCGGAATGAATGATGCATCTGAAGCCTTTTATGCTATCATAATATCCGTCGATAAATCTTTAGGTGGTATTCGCTATTCGCTTTTAAAAATCAGATTTTGATTTTTAAAATTAACATTAAATTTTTAAAAAA
Organism: Pogostemon cablin; assembly: GCA_023678885.1. Taxonomy (NCBI): domain Eukaryota; kingdom Viridiplantae; phylum Streptophyta; class Magnoliopsida; order Lamiales; family Lamiaceae; genus Pogostemon; species Pogostemon cablin. Next base: position 52,031 of record CM042995.1, read on the forward strand.
TCATCATACATATACTTTTGATTTATGATCTTTTATATACTGTCTTTTATACAATTTTTTTTCTTAATTTATTGATATTTATTAAAGTATGATTATTATATAGATAAGATATATTAATTCGTTATTAAAGGTATGTTTTTTTAAGTATGATGAACATGAATTAAAGTATATTTTTAAATATTATAATACGATTCACCACTAACATACTTTAACTACCAATAAATATATTTTACTTATATAATAACTATTCCCTTCGTACGCTCGAAAGAGGGTCTTTTATTTTTGTGCACGTTGATTATGGAATATCATTATTTAATGTGTAGTGGGTAGTCGTATTATTGGGAGTGTGGATCCCATATTTTAGTTGTATTAGTGGGTGTGTGTGGGTCCCATGTGTGTAAAAAAATGAAATGACCCTCTTTGGAGCAGACGACCAAAATAAAAAAAAAGACTCTCTTTCGAGTAAACGGAGAAAATATAACTTAATAATAGGTCGATCCGCCTCACAATTCATCTTATGTATACCTATTTCATAAGAGAATATCCTCTTTTTTTATATTATTAATAATATGTTTTTATTAATTTAATATAAAATAAAATCATATTTTATTAAAAATTCAACAAACTCACATTTTTATTCAATTATTTTTCAAATTCTATATAAACTCAAAACAAGCGTTTAACTTCTTCAAAATTTTATCTAATTTTTTAAATATTCCTTCTATCTTATGTATTTATGCACTTTTCATTTGAGGTCTCCTAGTTATTTTATTAATAATAAAAGTACACGATACATTTTACATATTTTCTACGCTTCATTCATTAATTCCAACAATTATATTTACCTTTTTATATTTTATTCATTATTTCTAATATTTTTTTATTTACTTTTTCTTTTTAAATTATTTTTTTTATTTTTACTTTTTCTTACATTAAATATTTAAAAATTAATATTTTTAAATGGCAATTACTAGTGTACACCAATTTTTAAGGTGCAAAAATTAATCCAAATTCACTTACCCAATCATATATAAACAAATGTGACCCGGTAGTTCATTTTCTTCCTCCTCTCAACTTCATGCTCTCTCTTCCCTTTTTTTCTTTTTTCTTCTTTCATCCTGATTTCTAATTTCTCTCACCTAATTTCTCTTTCCTATTTTTTTCCCAGTAATTTTCTCTCTCCTCTTTTTTTTTCCTTTAATTTTCATTCTCCTCTTTTTTTTTCCTTTATTAATGTATATGAAATATGAAATATTCACCTGATTCGTAGGTGTATTGTGTATTTAATTGTGTGTATAACTGTATTACATTTTTTAAAGTAATGTATAAAACTAAAAATATTACAAAAAATAAAAAACGTAATACACTTATTAAAAAAATTATATACATTATTGAATTATAAAAAATACAACTTCTGGTAAACGAAGATTCGAAGAAATTTTTAAAAACACAGTATTAGTGTATATGATTGTATGTATAATTATTTTACTCTTTTTAAAGTAATGTATACAACTAAAAATATTACAAAAAATAAAAAATGTAATACAGTTATTAAAAAAAATATGTACATCATTGAGTTACAAAAAATACAATTTCTGATAAACAAATATTTAAAGCAATAGGTCAAAATTTAGAAGCCAATGTAGAGAGAAGAGGTGCTAGCTCTGAAAAATGAATATAATGAAATTTAACTTGTATAGCTTGTTTACTCAACAACACCATAGGAAGAAGAAGAAATAGAAACAATATACCTATACTCCCTCCATGAACATAGCCTAGCTTAATTAGGGTTAAGAGGAGAGAATCTCTATCATCAATTGGAAAAAGAGAATCACCAAACTCAGATATGTGGAGGTAGAGCAACGGAGGCGGCACGACAGATTTGAGGAGATCAAGGCGGCGGAGGTTGAGATCAGAAAAACTCAGATCTGTGGAGATAGAGGGACGGAGGTGGCGTTCAGATCGATGGGGACGGAGGCAGCACGGGATATTTGAGAAAATTGAGGCGGCGGAGGTTGAGATCGGGGAGGACGAAGGCCGCGATTGTGATCGGAGGCGGCGTGGAGGCGGCGCAAAGAGGGAGTGGAAACGATAGAGAGAGAAGAGAGGGGAGGGAAGGGAAATGAGAGAAAAGAGGTGGAGGAGAAGTGTCCGACGCAGAGAGAATAAATGACCATTTGAGTATTTTAATACTACTATTATATACGTGACCCGTTTCTAAATATGGGTTAGATTTTTAGTGTACAATTATTGTACAATAGATCAACTCTTTTTAAATTTACGTGCACCTACTAACGAAATTAATACCGGATGAAAGTATTTTTAAGAAGTAATTAACAATAGTGCCGTCAGGGTTTAACAATAATGTTTATTGCCCCAAATATAAGAGTAACTCTTTTAGTACTCAAAATGATGGATTTAATCTTTACTCGAAACTAATTCTTGTAACATAATACTTTCGTGTAAAAATTTTCGTGTCAAATAATGAGTTGAGATTTTAAAAAAAATTAACACGAATTTTTGTAATTTTTTATACAAAATTTTCGTGTCAAATAATGAGTTGAATTTTATTTTAAAAAAATATTAACACGAATTTTTGTAATTTTTTACACGAAATTTTCGTGTCAAATAATGAGTTGAGTTTTTTTTTTAAAAAAAATTAACACGAATTTTTGTAATTTTTTACACGAAACTTTCTTGTCAAATATTTTCGTGTCAAATAATGAGTTGAATTTTTTTTAAAAAAAATTTAACACGAATTTTTGTAATTTTTTACACGAAACTTTCGTGTCAAATATTTTCGTGTCAAATAATGAGTTGATTTTTTTAAAAAAAAAATTTAACACGAAATTTTTATAATTTTTTACACGAAATTTTCATGTCAAATATTTTCGTGTCAAATAATGAGTTGAGTTTTTTTTAATCTAACACTAATCTTTGTAATTTTTTACAAGAAAAAATGTAATTTTACACGAAATTTCACACGAATTTTTGATTGACTTTTTAGTTTTTTTTTTAAATTTAACACGATTATTTTTTATAAATTTTTTACACGAAAGTTGTAATTTTACACGAAATTGCACACGAATTTTTTAATGCATTCGTGTCAAAATAACGCTTTTGCGTAAAAAATTCGAGTAATAAATTTTCAAGTAAAAATGATTTTACTCGAACACTTTACTCGAACATATTACTCGAAAATTCGTGTAAAGGGAATTTTGGTCAAATCGGATATAAAAAGATATATTGTTAAAGTTAATATAAGAAAAAAAATATATAAAAAAATTAGGGTACAGTAATTTTTTTTCCTATTTTTAAATAGTAAGTACGGAGTACATCCATCTACGAATACGAGGTACTTAACCATTTTAACGATGGTTAAATTTAGGACGCCGACCTTAATTATCCGCACTCTTGCGTGTATTTTTAAGCACACGTAGTCATAGTTAATTCAGTGGGCAAAAATTTAATTTTACGTGATGTTATATATTTTTATTTTAATATAAGAATTTATATTTCTTAAAAAAAAAGAAAATTTAAATCAAACTTAAATGTTCTTTATATTTCAAATGATTATTTATTAAAAAAAATAATATTCTTATTAATTAAATAAATTATATACTATTAGTAACATTTAAAACAAAATATAACTCTTAAAAATGTTATGCACTTAAATATACAAGAGAACAGCTTACTTTTTATATTTATACGTTAAATAAAAATAAATTAATAATTAATAAAAAATGGAAATAATTTTAAAAATGACGCTCATTAAAAAAAAATTACTCTACTTTACTATTTTAATTTATTTTATTAGATTCTTCACAAAGTCTTTTTATGAAATCTTTATAGAGTAATTCTCTTGTGAGACGGGTTATTTGTGAGACGGGTGTGAGACGGGTCAGTCCATCACTAAAGTATGCTTATTGTATAGTTAAAGTATGCTTATTTGTAGTTAAAGTATGTTAATAATAAATCATATTATAATACACTAAATTCATACTTTAATGCATAATCCGGCCTACTTTAGAAAATATATTTTAACAACGTTTAAACATACTTTATGCATACAATAAGCATACTTTAGTGATGGGTCGACCCGTCTCACTAAATAACCCGTCTCACAAGAGAATTTGTCATCTTTATAAGGCCATCTCCAGCAGTTTGCACAATTTTGCGGCACATTCAACACAAAATGGTGCACAAACAGTAATTCATCTCCAGCATTTTGCACTACTTTTAACACTAAAAAAATAAAATAATCATTTAATCTTTATTATATATATATATATATAATTAAAATTTGTATACTTTTTATTTTGATATTTATTTTTAATTTAATACAAAATTAATATAATTAAATATTTAGAAAATATATACTATTAATTAATAAAGTACTTGAAAATTAAATTACAATATGATAATAACTTAAATATTAGGAAAATATTTATTAATAAAAATATTTATTTTAATACCAATTAAAAAAATTGAAATGTTGCAAAAAAGTAAATTACATGTACAGTTGTTATTAATTTAAAAAAATATATTACATGTTATAAATATTACTCCATGTTATAAACTTAAATAAAAAAATTTAAAATAAAAAAAGAAAAAGAAAAGATAGTGTGGCACGGTAAAGCCACCGTATTTTGGTGTTGTTTGCTGGAGATGACTTTCACACCAAAAATTCACTTTTACACCATTTTGGTGTGTGGAGATGGCGCTATTGCTGGAGATGACTTTCACACCAAAAATTCACTTTTACACCATTTTGGTGTGTTGCTGGAGATGACCTAAGTAATTTTAATCTTGTCTTTAAAATCTACCCACATCATATTATTTTTATTCTATCAATATTAAGATAAAGTCTAATGTGAGATGGGTTATTTGTGAGACGTGTATGTGACATGTTGACCTATTCTTAAATTATGCTTATTGTATAATTAAAGTATATTTAATGATTGTTAAAATATATTTTCTAAAGTACGTTGGATTATGTATTAAAGTATGATTGTAGTGTGTTATAATTTGATTTATTATTAACATAATTTAACTACAAATAAGCATACGTTAACTATATAATAAACATACTTTAGTGATGGGTCGACCAGTCTCACATCCGTCTCACAAATAACCCGTCTCACAAGAGAGTCTCCAATATTAATTGTGTTTGTCCTTAAAATCATTTACTATAATTTTCTATATAATTAACTTGCTAATTAACTTGTCTTTGTACATTACATCTACTTGGATCAATTTTAAAAACAATTTAATTGATATGGGTGTATAAATACAATAAAATTATAATAATTAATACCATATATTAAATTATAAAAATAAATTGGAAAATAAATTGCCTGAAAAAATATAGATATATATTAATTAAAAAATCCACGATGAAAATGTTGATAAAAATATTTTTTTAGTAATTTTTTTTAAAAAAATTCAGTAAATATCAAATATTCAGCTCATATAAGACAAATTATCCTGTGCACCCGGGTGCACCGTACAACCACTTTCAGAAACTTATACACTTATAAATAAAAATATATACATTAATGAATAAAAATGTATATATTTTGTTAGCGAATTTTTTGTTAGTTTTTTTTAATAAAAATGGAATGTAAAAAAACTATACAATTATTAATAAAAATATATATACTCTATTGAATAAAAATTTATACACAAATGCACGTATGCACCAGGTGCACATAAAAAGTTTAAAAACAAAAACGTATTTAAAATTTATTTTATTAGATGCAATAATTATAAAATATATACATCTCTTTTAAGTTTGGTCATAATCATATTTAAAAGTTGAAAAAAAAAATTATAATAAAATAAATTTATAAAATTTTAATTTTTCACTAAAAACACATAACCAATTGAAATTAAAAGAAATTAAAAAATATAAATTAAAAAATTATAACGAAATTAATATACATTTTAATTAATAAAAATAAAAACACATTTAAAATATATATTAATCAATAAAAATTAAAAAAATTATAATAAAATTAATCAAAAGAACGGTAAATTAAATAAATTAATAAAATAATCAAATGAAATAAAAAAAAATTAGTTAATATATATATATTAATCATTAGAAATTAAAAAAAAATTATAATAAAATAATTAAAAAGGATATAAATAAATTTGTTTGGAACTTGACAAAATTGAAAAAATTGAAGAAAAAAATTACTCCGTATAACAAAACTAATAAAAATTATATAAAATGAAAATATGAAATTGATCTCGGAAAAGATGAATTATTGCTATTGTGAATGAGAAATATTAATTTTAAAATTTTATATTCTGATCTACGAGTATTCTTTAATATAATATATGAAAAATTACTCTTTACTTTTTTAAATGAAAAATATTATTCCCTTCATTTCATAAATAAATTTATACTTTTTATTTTTATCGGTTCTATAAACAAGTCCACACCCCAAATAAGAAAATACACACAAATAAATAACCCCACAACATACAGTTAATTTCAAAATTGCCACATCTTTACAAATCACATAACTTATTTTATAATTTATTTATTACCTAAATATACCAAACTATCCCTAAAAGTAAAATAAAAAATAATTTTTTCTTAAACTCCGTATTTACAGTAACCGTGAATTTCTCTTTGGAACGGAGGTAGTACTTTTAAAATTCTAATTCTAATATACTCCCTCCGTCCCACGGCAAGGGTTTCTTTTTTCCATTTTGGTCGTCCCACCCAAAGGGTCCTCTTTCCTTTTTTACACACATGAGACCCACTCATCCTCTCTAATACAATTAAAACATGGGGTCCATACTCCCACTAATACAACTACCCACTACACATTAAATAATAATACTCCTTAATCCACGTGCCAAAAAACAAAAACTACCCTTGTCGTGGAACGGAGGGAGTAGGCAAGACTAGGGTGGGGTACTGGGGTTAGCTTCTTTTTTTTTTTTACAAAGTCTCTTGTGAGAGGATTTTTCGTGAGATGGGTCGACCTGTTATTAAAGTATGTTTGCTATATAGGTAAAGTAAGGGGATAAAATATTTTTTTATCCCCATAGATTTGGCCATGTACAATTTTTGCTCAAAAAAAGATAAGATTTGGACATTTATCCCATTATATTTATAATTGTGTCAATGTTGCCCCGTTTTCGCCGAAATTTGATATTTTTGTCGGAACTGATGACGTGCATGTCACGTGATCATCAGATTTGGTATTTTTCGGCGAGATAAAATAATTTTTTACCCTGCAAGTTTTGTCATGTACAATTTTTGCCCCAAAAAAGATAAGATTTGAGCATTTGTCCCAATATCTTTATAATTGCGCCAATGTTACCCCATTTTCATGTAATTTGACATTTTCACCGGAATGATCAAGTTCATGTCACATGATTATAGGATTTGGCATTTCCTGGTGAATTAACTGAACTGGTGACACAGTGGCATCCACATCAACAATAATAATAATAAAAATAATATTCTAATGTTAATTTAATTAAAAAACCCTCCATCGATGCATTCAATTCTCACTTTCCCTCAACGTTCTTCTACCATCTTTGCAAACTCACTCTTCTTATCAATTAAGGGATCCCCCGTATACCCTCTCACCACTATGGGCTGCAGCTTTCGAATCTTCTGCTCCCGCTGCCAAGCTCTCCCTCATCATCTACTTCCACGGTGAAGGATTTGTGTTCTTGAGTGCCATCCCTACATTCTTCCTCGAGTCATGCAACCGTATGGTTTCTCACGTTCATTCCCTCATTGCTTTCGTCGAGTAATGCCTAGCATCAGAAAATCGTCTTTCGAAGGCGTACGAAGACCTCATGGATGTAGTGCAGTGGGCTAAACCCAAAGCACTTTCAGGCCACGATGCCAACTCTTGGATCGAAAGAATTCACCGACTTCTTTAGAGTTTTCATAATGGAAAGCAGCATCAGCGTCAACATGGTCTACCACGTGGGGTTGCGTGAAATGGATATCTCAGAATCGCGAGACTGATAATGTATTAGTCGTTATTCGGTGGGGTGTAGGGATGTAATCGAGCCGAGCCGAGCCGAACATCTCCGGGCTCGAAGCTCGGCTCGAATTTTTTTAAAGGGCTCGAGCTCGGCTCGAGCTCGATTCGAATTTTATTTTTTAAGCTCGAGTTCGGCTCGTGTGTAAAATATAAAGCTCGCGAACAGTTCGCGAGCTCGGCTCGAAATATTTTTATTAAATAAAAAAAAACTCGAGCTCGAATTCGGCTCGATAAAAACTAGTCCTTTGTTCGAGCTCGGGCTCGTTCGGCTCGTTAAACTGAAAATAATTTATTTTTTAGTTTTTTAATGTATAAAGGTTTGAGTGAGGTCTCATGAATAATAAAATTTTATTAATAATTTTTTTTATAAAAAGTGGAATCTAGAGATATTATAATTTTTTATTAATTATTAATTAAAATATATATTAATAATATAACAAAATATTTTTTTAATTAACATTTATAAGTATATGGAGTATGTATTTAATTTAAATTTTGGAGTAGGTCTTGTGTGAGACCGTCTCACGTAAATATTTACATGAGACGAATAAAAAGTGATAATATTATTAATTAAAAGTGATATTCAATCGATAAAAAGTAATAATAGTGTAGTGAACTATTTTATGAACAATTTATAATATAAACAAAACGAACATTTTATATGGAATATAGCGAAAGTGCTAACATTTTATAAATTTTTTATTCGTCTCACGTAAGACCTTATGTAAGACGGTGTCACACAAGTATTTGCCTAAAATTTGAATGTATCCTTATGTTATCCCATTAACTATAATAATAATAATAATAATAATAATATTAAAAGGCAAATACGGGTGTATATAAATTCAAAATTTCTCCTTCAAATAAAATTATATTATTAAAATATAAATAAATAATTATATTAAATTAATGTATTTTTACATATATATACATATATAAATACATATATGGCAAAAGCTCCTGTGCACCCGGGCGCACGGAACACTTTCCGTGCGCCTTTAGAAATTTGTGCTAAATTGTATACCTTTTAGTATACAGATGTGTACCCTTTATTTTCTAAAGAAAAATCTGGGCGCACGAACAACACTCCGTGCGCCTTTAGAATTTTGTGTTAAATTGTATACCCTTTAGTATAAAAATGTGTACCCTTTATTTTCTAAAGAAAAAAAAATATTAATGAAAAGTGTATACCCTTTAGAACAAAATTGTGTACCTTTTAGTAATTAAAGTGTATACCCTTTAGACCAAATTAATGTACCATTACCCATAATACAAAATTTCTAAAGGCGCACGGAATGTGTTCCGTGCGCCCGGGTGCACGCAAGCCTCACTCTACATATATTTATGTATTAATGAGGTGTCGACTTTAAAATACTTACAATTTTATTAATTACTACTCCTTCCGTCTCATAATACTTTTCTCACTTTCCTCATTTGTTTGCTCCACAAAACCTTTCACCCCCTAATAAAGAAAACATCACTTTATCCAACAACCTCAAAAGTTACTTTAATTTCAAAATTGTCACTCTTTTTTCACACACATATCATTACTTTATACTTTTTTATTACCTAAAAATACTACAATACCCTCCAAAGTCAATAAAGTTGGTCAAAAAGTATAACTTTTCTTAAACAACGTGAAACAGTAAAGATGAAAATTTTTCCAGAACGGAGGGAGTATTAGTTAAAATTTAATGTATATAAATACATATATTTATTCAAATTTAAGTATAAATAAATCAAAACTAAATCTTATATAGAAATAAAAAATAAAAAATTTAGATCTTTAAACCCATTATAAATATGACTTTCAATTCATTATTTAGAATTAATAACATGCACTCTCTTTTTAATTTTATTTTTATTAATTATGTTTTAATAATTTTATTATTTTTATTGTCATGCTTTAAAATTTTTCTTTAATTTAAAGAGTATATTATATTTTTAAAATTATAAATTTATATTCCTTATAAATTATATTGATAAAAGTATATATATATATATATATATATATATATATATATATATATATATATATATATATATATATATATATATATATATATATATATATATATATATAAGTTTATTTATTTATGTAAAAAATTTTAAACTCTAAAATTATCATATTAATATGTTATAATAAATAATAATAATAATAATAATAATAATGGAGTAATAATATGAAGAATGAGCATATTGACCATTATTCGAGCCTATTATCGAACACGTTCACGAGCCTATAAACGAACACGTTCGCGAGCTTAATAAACGAATATGTTCGTGAGCCTATAAACGAACATGTTCGCGAGCTTTTAAACGAACATGTTCGCGAACACGTTTGCGAGCCTGTAAACGAACATGTTCGCGAGCTTTTAAACGAACATGTTCGCGAACATGTTCGCGAGCCTGTAAACGAACACGTTCGCGAGCTTTCGAGCCAAACACCCTCGGGCTCGAGTTCGGCTCGAAAAAATAATCGAGCTCGAAAATCGAGCTCGGCTCGGCTCGTTTTTTTCCACGAACGAACTCGAACGAATTTTTTTTCGAATCGAGTCCCGAATAGCTTGCGAGCGGCTTGGTTCGTTTACATCCCTAGTGGGGTGCGAAGGACTGCCGAAGGTTGCAAATCGAGGCTACGTATACTGTTATCTGTTCGTTGGTGGTAGGCCCCCGGAGAGGAAGATCCAACAACTGCCGCCCATGGTGGTGAGAGAGTACACGTGGAATCCCCTGATCGACAAAAAGAGATAGTTTGAAAAGATGGTGGAAGCACATGGAGGACAAATGAGAACTGAGTTAATCGATTGAGGATATTTTTTTAAATTAAATTATCAATAAAATATTATTATTATTGTTGACGGGAAGGCCACTATGTCGCCAAATCAGCAAATTAACCGAAAAATGCCAAGTCCGATGATCACGTGACATGTACATGATTGATTCTGGTAAAAATGTCAAATTCCTGGAAAAATGAGGTAAAATTGGCGCAATTATAAAGATATATTGGGATAAATGCGGGTTAAAATATTATTTTGCCCCATAAGTTTGGACATGTATAATTTTTGCCCAAAAAAGATAAGATTTGGGCATTTATCCCATTATCTTTATAATTGTGCCAATATTGCCCCGTTTTTGTCGGAAAAATTTGATATTTTTGTCAGAATTAATCACGTGCATGTCACGTGATCATCGAATATAGCATTTTCCGGCGGGATAAAATAATTTTTTTCCACATAAGTTTTGCCATGTATAATTTTTGCCCAAAAAAAAAAAATTGAACATTCATCCTAATATCTTTATAATCGCGCCAATGTTGCCCTATTTTCCTGGAATTTGACATTTTTATCGGAATCGATCACGTGTAGGGATGTGAACGGGCTGGATTTGGGGCAAGTACCTAATTACCCGAACCCGACTTGTTTTAGAAGTGCCTGCCCCGGACCCACACGGGTCCTATTATCCAGACCCAGACCTAGACCCAAACAGGGCGGTCCGCCCCGCCCCGCCCCGCCTCTCTCTTATTTTTTAATTTTTTTTAATTTTTTTATAATTTTTTAAGACTTATGTGGCACTCATAAACACTAATTCTATCACTTCATCATTCTCCATAATTTCAAGTAATAATTATATCAAAAAATAAAAAATAAAATTCAAATAATAATAATAATCACAAAATTAGAAGTAAAGTATAGAATTTTAAATGATTATAAAAACAAAAAATATAATATTTATATTTAGTACGGGGCGGGCCGGGGAGGGGCGGGTACCTGCGGGTCTGAAGTAATACCCTGACCCACCCCATTTCAAAATGGGTCCGGGACGGGTCCGTCCCGTTTTCAGTTCGGGACGGGTTTGGGGCGGCCCAAATAGTGCGAGCCGGGAGGGTACCCACGGGTCCGGGCCAAATTGACACCCCTAATCACGTGCATGTCATGTGATTATCTAATTTGGCATTTCTCGGCAAATTTACTGACTTGGAGACATAGGGGCATCCACATCAACAATAGTAATAATATTTTAATGATAATTTAATTTAAAAAATACCCTCTATCGATGCACTCAGTTCTCACGTGCTTCCATCATCTTCGCAAACTCCCTCTTCTTGTCAATTAGGGAATCCCCCGTGTACCCTCTCACCATCATGGGCGACATCCTTCGAATCTTCCACTCGCGCCACCCCACTCCCACCGCCAAGCTCCCCCTCATCATCTACTTCCACGGCAAAGGATTCGTGTTCTTGAGCACCATCGCTGCATTCTTCCATGAGTCACGCAACTGTATGGTTACTCACGTTCCTTCCCTCATCGCTTCTGTCGAGTAACGCCTAGCACTGGAGAATCGTCTTCCGGAGGCATACGACGACATTATGGACGCAGTGCAGTGAGCTAAAACTTAAGCACTCTCCAGCCACGACGCCAATCCTTGGATCGAAAGAATTCATTGACTTCTCTAGGGTTTTCATAATGGAAAGAAGCGCCGGCGGCAACATGGTCTACCATGTGAGGATGTGCGCAGTGGATATCGATCTCCAGTCAAATCGCAAGAACTGGACGTTCTTTGGTGGGGTACGAAGGACTGAATCAGAGCTAAAAAAGCCAATGACTCTATCCCCCCTCTGTATGGCTCTGATACCTTGTGGTTACTCGCACTGTCGGATGGTGCGGATCGAGACCACGTATACTGTGATCCATTCGTTGGTGGTAGGTCCCTGGAGAGAAAGATCCGACAGCTACTGCCTATGATGGTGAGAGGGGTACACGGAAGATTCTCTTATTGATAAGAAGAGAGAGTTTGTGAAGATGGTGGAAGCACGTGGAGGGCACGTAAGAACTGAGTTCATCGATTAAGGGTATTTTTTAAATTAAATTATCAATAAAGTATTATTATTATTGTTGATGGGAATGCCACTGTATCGCCAGATCAGCAAATTCTTCGAAAAATGCCATATTCGAGGATCACTTGACATGTACGTGATCGATTCCGGTGAAAATGTCAAAATTCTTGAAAAATGGGGCAAAATTGGCGCAATTATAAAGATATTGGGATAAATTGCCCAAATCTTATCTAATTGAGGGCAAAAATTGTACATGACAAAACTTACAGGGCAAAAGAATATTTTATCCCACAGGGAAATACTAAATTCGATGATCACATGACATACACGTGATCGATTTCGGCGAAAATGGGGTAACATTGGCTCAATTATAGAGCTAATGGGATAAATTCCCAAATCTTATCTTTTTTGGGGCAGAAATTGTTCATGGTCAAACTTACGGGACAAAAAATATTTTATCCCGATAAATGCTCAAATCTTATTTTTTGGGGGGCAAAATTTGTACGCCCTCCGTCCCATCCTAATAGTTACGCTTCCTTTGTAAATTATGAAGGAAGTGTAACTATTAGGATGAGACGGAAGGAATACATGACAAATTTATGGGGCAAAAAAATATTTTATCTTGCCGGGAAATGCCAAATCCGATGATCACATGACATGCACATGATCGATTCCGGCGAAAATGGGGCAACATTGACACAATTATAAAGATAATGGGATAAATGCCCAAATCTTATCTTTTTTGGTACGTGGCCAAATTTACGGGGTAAAAAAACATTTCATCCCTAAAGTATGTTAATTTGTTGTTAAAGTATACTCCCTCCGTCCCCTTTAAAGAGAGTCTTTTTTTCATTTTGGTCGTCCCACCCAAAGAGTTCCATTTCATTTTTTACACACATGGGACCCACACACACTTACTAATACAATTAAAATATAGGACCCACACTCCCACTAATGCAACTATCCACTACACATTAAATAATAATACTCCTTAATCAAAGTGCCAAAAAGTAAAAGACCCACTTAATGAGGGATGGAGAGACTATGTTTTTAAAGTATTATAGTACTCCCTCCGTCCCATAATACTTTTCACGTTTAATGTTCTACGGTGTTTAAGAAAAGTTTCACTTTTTGACCAACTTTATTGACTTTGAAGGGTATTGTAGTATTTTTAGGTAATAAAAAATATAAAGTAATGAGATGTGTGTGAAAAAAGAAGTGGCAAATTTGAAATTAAAGTAACTTTAGAGGTTGTTAGATAAAGTGATGTTTCCTTTTTTTGGGTGTAAAAAGTTTTGTGGGACAAACAAATATGGAATGTGTGAAAGGTTTTATGGGACAGAGGGAGTATGATTTATTATAAAAATACTTTAATTACAAATTAACATTACCTATATAGAAAACATACTTTAATAATAGGTCGACTCATCTCACTATCCGTCTCACATAAACTCGTCTCATAAGAAAGTCCCTCTCATTTTTTTTTTCAATTTTACGACCACGGGACCCCACCCATTCCTCACCCCATTCCAAATTCGCTTACAAGTTTAGGATTCGCTTGCTGTTAATTTTTTTATGGGAGAACTTTTAAAATACCCAAAATTCAAAGTTTTAAATCAATACCAACACTTTTTCTCTCTCCTGTGAATAGTAACTTTTCTGGACTTTAATATCCCTGTGTCTGTAACCTTGTCGGCTACTATTATGGTGGTCTACACGGTTGCCAGCATGGCATCTATGTCGGTTTAGACTTATTTTAACTCAATTTTTGATATTTTCCTTTTCCTCAAAATAGATATAGTCCATTACGACCATATCAGGCCTAGCATGCTTTCGTTCATTAATTAAACAACATTAATCTCGTAATTAATCGATTTAAAATAGTAACAATACCTTTTTTGACCGTTAATCCACCGGGTATCCGGGAGGTTTTACAGCTGCTCCTCACAGTCAACCACTCGCCCCGCAGTGTGATGGATCAATCCCGTTCCTTCAGCGGATCTCAGCACAACTCTAATTCATTTTCTACACCGGGTGTACGGGATGCTGCTACTACTTTTTGCCGAAAAGTATGGAGATCAAAGTTGCAGAAAAAATTGAAGGCTACATACGGGCAGAAGCCCAAGATTATTTATTTATTGAATGGAGAATTTGTTATACACTCATCCTCACAGAACAAGAGAAGATAACTCCTTTAGCTACCTATTGTAGCTGCACTCAGAACACTCATAAAAAGAAAGGAATACAATGTTTATTTAGAAAGAGAAAATAGAGGGGAATGGTTATTGCCTTCTTCTTTCTCAGCTCTGCTATTTATAAAGGTTTTCGGATGTGAAATCCAGATTTTAAAGCCTCTTTATTTTTGCTGACGTCACTACTTACATCATTGTGCTGGCGTCACTGCTTACGTCATCCCCATTGGATTCCAACTTTTGGATGGCTGGTCCCCTTTCTCTTCATTGGATGCCCTTTCCGGTCCATCCCTCTTTTGGCTTTTGTAGGAATCACATGGCTCCTTACCCCTTTGGAAAAGTCATCTGGCTCTTTTTTGAAGAGTCATTTGTCTTCCTTGGTGCCTTAAGATTCCCCCGACTCCTGGGTATTCTGAAGAGATTTTACTCTCTTCTTTCCACGTGTCTCTTTTGCTGGAGGTGGTTCAACAATTCTTACTATTCCTATGCCCAATCTCACTCCCTTTCCAAACTCTGGTTCTATTTGGGTGGAGCAGCTTGTACATATTTTGTTCGTCCACTGCCCAAATTGGGCCATGTTACAGTATTTCTGATGAGTTTGTTTGCTCACCAGTGTCTTGTTCTTCTAAAGAAGATCTCGTTTGTCCTCGAAAGCCCTTTCAAAAAATATTGTATTCTTTCCTGTTAAGGTGTTTAACAGAAAAGACCCATTTATGGACTTGTGTTCGAGCTTGAACGAGAACTTCACCTGGTGAATCATTGCTTGAATGCAGGCATACAAACCCCTCGCTCTTCGCGTAGAGATTGATGAAATACCCAGAGTAGGTAGAAACTAAGACTGGTTCCTTCCCAGAAGACTCTTTGACTTTGTTTGATGCTGAGATATCAGGTCTTCTTAGCTTGATGAAATGAAAGGTTTCGTGATTGCCTTTCCCGACTGGTTCTGGAGCTGCACTAGTAAAGTAAAGTTCCAACACATCTCCTTTAGATAATGTCTCATTGTTTTCCCATGATTTCACCACTGCTTTTCCTAACCAATTCGGTAGTTTTGAAAGTTCTGAGAAACTCGATGCAACAGTATATATTGAGGCTAATGCCCCAAAATCATACCACTATTTCACATCGTTTGGATTTGAGCCTTCTCTCATCCAAACTCGAGGGTATTCCCCAAATATATCTACCCTGCATTTCTCCAGACGGATTCCTTGTCAAGTGTTCAATTTCTCCCAGCTAGCTTGATATTCATGCCAATAAGAGAAATCAGATGTGTTAATACCAACCTTAGCAGTGCCCGTCATAGGCCTAAGGTTGATCTCTCCCTCTTTGACCCCAGAGGTGCTGGGTTGACTCGTCAACTCTAGATGTGACTCCAGAGCCTCGATTTTTCCTTGGACCGATTCTTCTTTTGGAAGTTCCAATCTAGGACTCGTGCTAAGGGTACTTGAATCCCTTGCTCTGGGTTTAGAGCCCCATTCTCGACTACTCTCCTTTTGTTGATAGCTATTGCTATCCACAGCCCAGAGGAGTGGCTCTTGTAATGACTCGAAGAGACTTACATTGTTGCGAATACAATCTCGTATGCAATTAGATACTTTGGTCTGATCACTCTCTTGTAATTTTCCAGCACGCGTTGCATTGAGTGCCAGATTCTCGAATTCCCTTTTAGCAACTCAAGGTTGTCCATCAGGTGTTTTGAAACAGTTAGGATGGAGTCTATTTCAGATCCTTCCATCTCTCGTTAGGAAATCTGCCAAAACATTATCAACAGATTTAATAACGACAATATTAAAACCATAATATTGACATTCCGCTTGCCATCTTAAAAGTCTAGCATTTTCTGGTTTAGATTCATGTTTATTTTTCAAAAAGGATTTGACGCTCGTGTTATCAATTTTAAGGATAAATTTCTTCGCGAGAAGAAATATCGGCCATTTTTTGAACGCCTTCCGAACCGCAAAGAACTCCTTTTCATTGATGTGCCATCTCTTTGCCTCATTCTCCGCCAAGAGTCCGCTACAGTATCTGCATGACACCTCTCCCTCTGGTGTGGACTTAGTTAGAACCGCTGCCCACCAATGGTCACTGGCATTTGTATAAAGTACCAGCTCATCTTCGTAATTTGGTATGGCTAACTTTGGGAGCTTTTTGCAAGCCTTCTTTAGTTGTTTAACCATCTCTCGATGTGATTTCTCCCATTTGAACTCAGCATCTTTCTTCAATAGAGGATTGAACACCTTTTTGTATTGTGCTAGATTGTTGATGAACATTCCAGCAAAGTTGAAAACTCCTAAGAAGCTTTGAAGTTGTTTCTTGTCCTTGAGATCTTCAGGAAATCCTTGAACATTTTCTACAATGTGTGGTTGTAGAATAATTCCGGACTCATCAATCTCGACTCCAAGAAACTAGATCTGTCTTGTTGATATTACTGCCTTCTTTTCAGAAAGCACCAATCCTTCCTTGTGACACACTTCTGAAAATACTTCCAATGTGCCAAATGCTCCTTCATGTTCTTTGAGGCTATGAGGATGTCATCCACATAAACGAACATAAATGAGAAATAATCTTTGAAAAGATTATCCATCTTTCTTTGGTATATCTGGGGTGCATTCGCCAAGCCCATAGGCATGACATTCCAAATATAATGGCCTTGTGGTGTGGAGAAGGCTGTGAACTTCTTGCTTCCTTCTTCCATCATAATCTGGTAGAACCCAGATTTGCAATCGAACTTTGAGAATACCTTGGCATTTTTGATACAGTTGGCCAAGTGTTCCCTACTTGGTATGTAGTATCCATCGAACTCCAAGATGTTGTTGATCCCTTTGTAGTTGATCACAAGTCTCGACTTTCCCCGCTTGACTTCTCTATGATTTCGAACCAAAAATCCTGGACTGCTGTATGGAGATACTCCTGGGGATACCAACTTAAGGTCCAAATGTTCCTTAAGTATTTGCTGCATATCATTCTGAACTTCTTGATTCATCAGGATATGCTTGTATCTTACGAACTCGTGCTCATTTCCTTCTTTCACTTTGAGGGAGGCTTTGAGCTTGTTTTTGCCCCACCAGGCTAGAGGATCCTCATTGAAGTTCCTCTGTATCTTTCTTTTGACGTCCTCCAAAGATGTTTGCTCTTCGATTGTGGCGTCTTTCTGTAAGCTTTCTCCCAAGCTTGCCTTGAGAAGGTGGATTGTGTTTTCTTTTAGTTTCTCCATCTTCCATCTTCCTCTGGTCTCGATTATCATTTGAAGGACTGCTTCGCCATATCTCCTTCGATCATTCATCTTTAGATGGCTATGTCTTCCTTCATCACCACGCTTGCTTTGAAATCTCATTGGCATTTTTCTCAGGAATGCATTACGCAGTCTTGGTGCTTTGATCTTATGTTCATAAAGGGTTGTGAAAATAAGCCTCCTTGTTTCGTTTTCTTGGGTAAAACGCTTGAATGTCTGTAGGAAATTATTTCCTAACAGAATATCTGCTTCGGTGTCATATAAATATATCGGTGGAGTTTTCACCTTGTAGCACGGGGTACGTTCTGCTCCTCCGATCATAATTTCCGCCTGCTTGATTCCTCTGTTAAGGATTAGCACCCTTTGAGAGAAATCTTTACCTAGTACCGTTGGAAATTCTTCGTCTGAGCCTTCAGGAAAGACCCCTTCCTTTGCTATGTAGATGTCTGCTCCTGAATCAATGTATGCCACAAAATATTCTACACGATGCTCCTTATATATCATCCCGACAGTGATATATATTGAGAATGGACTTGTGGCCATAGGTGGATCAGAGCTTATAACCCCGAGCCTCTACTAGTAAACCTTGTATCTTTTTTCCTTGACCGTATACTCCTTTCCATCTTGTAATCGTTCCCAAGGTTTGTGATCCTCGAGAAACTCTAATCCCAGCACTAATTGTTCTGGGAATCTTCCTGATATCCCTTCTATTACCAGCTCAAGTTCTCCGAGTTTGAGCTGTCCTTGATATCTCCTAGTTGTTGGCTATTGGAGATAATATAAGACATCTTCGTAATATTGAATATTACTTCGTCTCCTCTCCATCCTTCTGGGCATTTCAGTTCACCTTTAATTGTGAACTTTTCTAGCTCTTAGACCACCTCCACGATCGGCTTCTTTCCCCATTTTCGCTAATCATTATATCTTCTTGGAAAGAAATCCTTCTCTGGTCCAATCTGAGGCTATCTTGCCTGTTCCAGACCGGTTTATCTCTAATTCGCAAATCTATATCGTGGATTGGCGGTAACTCCATTATTTCTGGCCTAGTTGCACATGTAACCCTCTCGAATACTTCTGGTATCTCAATATACTCCTTCATTTGGAATAGATCCGAATGATGGGTGTTGGATATAGTATACGAGATACTGTATGTGATCGAGTAAGACCTATTTCCTTCTTTTATCAGGTCTTTGTTTTTGAAATCTTGATGAAGGGTGAGCGCCCTACTGAAGTCTTTATCCGCCAGATTGTAGGCAATCCTTGGATATATGTAGGATGCCACCTTGCCTGCGTACAAGTTCCCTGAGATTCCTCCCAGGCATGCTTCTCTCGTATTCTTGATCCTCTTATCAAAGATTACAATATCAATTGGTGTATCGAACCTTCTTTAAAAGTTGCTTTGCTGAGGATCCGAATTACTCCGATGTGGATCCAAGACATAGTCTTAGCCATTTATTCCTTGAGTTTACTAAGCTCCCTCTTGATTTCATCAACAGGGACTAGTTGCATTTCCATCACATTACTGTGAGCTCCATTGGGATAGAAATTTCCCCTTCGGTTACCTTATATATAATGTTATGCTTTCTCTTTTTGAAGCTGAGGAACCGCTCTAGTCGTCCCACGGTAAATTCATCGTATAGATTGAGTCTTGGATCATCCTTCATGATTCTCATAAGGGTCTTATGAGAAATGGATGTCTGGGAAAAGAATCCCGACATGTCCTCTTGCATCTCCTGTCTGAAGTTTTCTTCTTCACTCCAACTCATCTTCAGAAGATTCGTCTAGACTGAGGTATTCTTCTTTGTAGATGCTCTCATTTGAAGGTATATCTTCAAACTGATATACCTGTACCAGGTCTTGGAAGTAAACAGCTTCCTCCATTTCTGAAGTGGTTTCAAACTGTCTTACTCCCCGCTTCTGATTCTCTGGGCAATCTGGCGAGATATGCCCTCTGGCTCCACACGTGTAGTAGTTATAATCCTTGAATCTTTCATTGGCTCGTGTGGCTGCTCTCCAAAATATTTTTCTTGTGGGAGTTCTTCCTGTACTCCTCTGGTTTGACCCTGAGGATGAGGCTTGACTTCTTGAACTCCATCTTGATGGCCCAGATCTTTGCCCTGATTTATAGCTTCAGGCCTTTTGTTTGGACCAAAAGGAACTTGGTCTTCTGGACCTCCATCCTCCGCTCCTTTGGGTGTAAGGATGATGTTTCTTCATCCTTTTCTACTTTCTTGGGTTTCTTCCAATGATAGTTGGAAAATCATTGCTTTCATAGCATAAGGGGACTGTCTTGTTGATTCCCCTTAATCTCTTGTAGTTCTTGTTGCGAGTTTTCGAGTGCACACAAATAAATCCCCAAGTGTAGGGATGTCGACTGTAGCAGCAGGCAACCAAGTTTTAATATCGAATCCTAGGGACGGTAAATTATTTATTTTCTAAAATTACTAAAGTATTTAAGACATGTGACAAATTCAATTGGGTGATAATTATTAAACTTATGAATACTTTCAAAATTAAATAAAAGCAATTAAATAAAATACGAAAATTCAAGAATGAGAAATAGTAGCTCTAGGGGTTCTGGATTAAGCTAATTAATTCAACACTTTGATGGTCGGGTTCAATTCCTATAGATACTTATGGAAGAGTCACTAAACTTTACTAATCCACTTATTTGGTCTAAGCAAATTAGTAATTTATCTGGTTCATCTCCTATGACTCTAGGTCAATAATCTTATCTCCCTCTCTAGGTACTTACTAAATTATTCTCTCCCTCGTCAGGTACTAGAACTAATACGTGTTCCCTTTTTAGGTACTATAATTTTATTACCTAATTTCCTGAATATTACTAACATGACAATTCATCAATATCAATAACACCCATCACAATGTCTATGTCTAATAAGCTAAAGAATCAAGTCAATTACTTTAACTTATACAAAATAACCAAATAATTCAATCATGCACACAAGTTATAATTATCTCAAGTATTGGTCAATATCATGAAATAACCACAAACGTTACACAAATTAAATTAAATAGTCTCAATGAATTTCATAGAAAAAGCAAATAAATATTCTGCAATTTTGAACCCTATATCAAGTATCAAATCAAATAAACTTAATCCATATAACCCTAGAACTACAAAAAGTATTTACCCCATGGAGTTACAAGCAACGTCCATGGGTGTAAGAAAGATCATACCAAAATTCATATCAACTGAAAAGAAATTGAGTTCAATGTCAAAACCCTGGAGTGAAGAATAGTTTCTGCTCTTCTCTCCGTCTCTTCTAATCGTGATGATTCTCCTCCTCGAATCGAGCCCTCGAATCGAGCACACCGGGATGATGGATGGAATGGGGTGAAATGGCATGTGATGGTGAGTGTTCACGTCAAACAGGGGAGGAATGTGTTCTGCCCTTCTCTGCTGCTCTTCCATCATCTGTTCTCCCCTTCCCTTTTCAAGAGTTGGGCCTTAAGTCATGTGTGATGGGCCGGCCTTATGGATGCAGAGGTGGATTTGGGCTTCTCTTCTCAATTGAATGATGGTAGATAACAAATCAAGGCCTTTTATAAATTACACGTGGGCCCCGCAATAACTATTTCCATTGTTTGCAACCCAACGTGTCATCACATTTATCCCTCAATTCAATTGCTGACATGGTCCCACTATTCCTCTATTACTTAGAATTCTTGAGTTCTTATTTTCTCATTTCCACTAGAATTCGTATTTCTCAAATTTATTTACTCATATTTTTCAACTTTATCAATTTCACTCCAAAATATATCTAAATTCTGCAAAATTTCAACAATACCCGTGAAGTGATAAAAATATAAAAATAAGCAATAAACCCATAAATACTGTTAAAATAATACAATAATCATATGAAAATGGCCTATAAAAAGCATGAATTTTCGTGATGAACAAACTCCCCAAACTTAACTATTGCTCGTCCCGAGGTAATAAAAAGAATAAAAGAAAAATAGGACGTGACATATGATTATATTGGCTTCAAAAAATTTATAGAAAAATAAATTCAAAGCAATCAAGCAGACAAGCATGTGATACACCACAAAAATCATTACTAACTAGATTATTGCCTTGGTACATAGAAGCTCACTAGGATATGTGTATCGCTCAACTCTCAAGTATATAGGTTTCAAGACACTCAACATGATATAACTGCGGTGTTTAGCCATAGACTTGCCCATTGTCTCAACTCTCCTTTTACTTATAGCTAGTGAAATTATAGATCAAAAAGGACTTTTTAAGGATGTAATGTTGGCTTTTTAGTTGGGTAGGAAATATATGGATAATGTGACTCAAATAGTAGAGAATTAAAGCTAGAGATTTTCTTTTGTGCAGCAGACTTTAAACATTTCAAAGCATCTCCACTTTTAACTCTTCTTACTCTTTCCAATACACACAATTTTCATTCATTCTCCACCTTCCAGCACAACAATTTTTTCTATCTTGGGGTACCAGTTTCGGGCACTACCCCACGAATTCATTTATTCAGCTCCTCATGGCCTTCTATATATATATATATTTTTTAATCACAAGGCCTTCATCACTTTTTCAGCTCCAAATATTTTTCACCCTTTCCAAGCTTTTGCAAACTCAATAACACACTTTGACAGCATTTAATTCTCCACTAAATAAAGGAATTCAAAGGCTCAAGTAATATATCAAAGTGGCTAATTCTCGTAGGTTGCCAAAGAAAAAGGCTTAAAGCTCAAAATGGCTAACTACAGATAAATAATTATTTGGCAGGAAATTATTTGGCTAAGTGACTAAAAAAATTCAAAAATGGCCTTAAACCATCTCCATAATTTACTAGACTATTCTCGAATGTTCAAGGAGACTCAGGGCAAGTTCTAGAAATACATCACAATTAATCAAGATACTCTCAAGAATTAAACAATTATCATGCATCAAGATTGTTCATGATTTTCAAAGGCTCAAAAGCTCACTAGGTATAAAATAATTCCAACAACCAAGGCTATCTAGCAATTCATGATTTATGCAACAACACAATTTCATCCACCTAATCAATAAGAATTTTCAAGTTAAGCATAAAAATATTTTCATCATAAACCAAATCATGTCACATACTTAAAATTCTATCAGAAGTGTTCAAGTTCATGGAGCAGCCAACAGAAAATTATGCTTCTCACACCACAATATGCAAACAATAATCACTCAACTCAGAAGTTTAGCATACTTACCTCGTCTAGCAATTTCTCAAGTAGTCTCCTCCACTCTTCTCATCAAATGAATAATTTCAAGAAACCACCTCCTCCTCCCCAAACTCGAATAAGTCGCAGCCAACTTCTTCTTCATCTTCATTTTTAGCTCATGAGCAAACATCTGAAGAACTCAAGTATCCAATATCAAACATCAAATATCCCAATACTAATCAAAATAAGGAGAAAAACCATACTCTATATCAATCATCAACAAAATCATTACCTCCAATCTCTAGGGTACTCACACAACAAGACACAACAATGAAATTTTATCCCCAGTGCATATAAGACAAGGTAAGAACATCTCCCTCCCCCCAAACTTATTTCGAACAAAGTTAGAAAATAAGTTTGAAAAGGATGTGATTGCCTTAAGCGAAATCATGCACCAATGATAAAATTTCCAACACGCAACACAAAATAAAATAAAATAAAATAAAATCAAAGCAAATAAAACGGGAGGGTAGCCCCCAACAGGCACTCATTTTTAATGTCGTTGAGCACGACGTGATGTACATTCAATGCAAGTGATCAAGAAAAAGAACTTTCCTATCTTGTGGCGATCTATAGTGCTTCAAACGATGACCATTAGCCACAAAGATATCTCCGTTCTTATCTTTTAACTCAAAGCTTCCGCCTCCACATGCTCTATGAACCGCAAACGGTCCCATCCACTTGGATTTCAGCTTGCCTGCAAAAATTTTCAAACGAGAGTTAAACAACAATACCTCATCTCCTTCATGGAACTCCTTGTGGCGAATCTTAGTATCGTGCCACTTCTTCACTCTCACCTTATAGATCTTTGCATTCTCATAAGCCCTCTCTCTGAATTCATCAAGCTCATTGATATGGGTCATCCGCAATTCCTTTGCATCAGTCAAACTCAAATTCAGTTTCCTTATCGCCCAATAGGCTCTATGCTCAATCTCCACCGGAAGGTGACACGATTTCCCATAAACTAACTGAAATGGCGACATCTCCAAGACGGTCTTGTAGGCGGTTCTGAAACCCCATAGAGCATCATCCAACTTCAATGTCCAATCTTTCCTACTCACTCCAACCGTCTTCTCTAACACTTGCTTCACTTGCCGGTTTGAGACCTCGGCTTGCCCATTTGCTTGAGGGTGATAGGGTATTGCTACCCTATGTTTCACACCATAGTCCTTCAATACCTTCTCCATCAATTTGTTGACAAAGTGTGTCCCCCCATCACTAACAAGCACCCTAGGTACTCCAAATCTTGAAAATATGTGCTTCTTCAGAAAATTTTGCACCACTCTAGCATCATTCGTCTTGGTTGGAATTGCTTCCACCCACTTTGAGACGTAATCGACAGCTAGAAGGATGTAGAGGAATCCATTAGATGGGGGAAAAGGCCCCATAAAATCAATCCCCCATACATAAAAAATTTCCACCACCATGCTGGGCTGCAACGGCATCTCATCCCTTCTTGAAATCCCCCCCATCCGTTGACATCTATCACACATCTCCACAAACGACTGACATGTCTTGAATAAGGATGGCCAATACAATTCAGACTGTAATACCTTTGTTGCAGTCTTTTGGGCACCAAAATGCCCCCCATTTGGATGCGAGTGACAAAACTCAAGCACACTATTCCATTCAGCTTCAGGCACGCATCTACGGATTATAAAATCCGTGCAAATTTTGTAGACAAACGGATCATCCCAAATAAAGCTCTGAACATCATACATGAACTTTGTTAACTGATGCTTGCTCATTTGATACGGCTTAGTCCCTGTTGCCAAGTAGTTGACATAATTTGCATACCAAGGGTTTTCTTCTTGTGTGGTCAACACATAGATCCTGTGGATATCCACCTCTAGTATCTCCTCATCGGGGAACACCTCTTTGATAACCTCACGAGCATCATCGCAGTGTTCTCTCGTCTCCAACCTAGACAAGTGGTCCGCCACAACATTCTCACTCCCCTTTTTGTCCCGAATTTCCATGTCAAACTCTTGCAACAGCAAGATCCATCTAATCACCCTCGGCTTTGCATCTTTCTTCTCCATCAGGTATTTGATTGCCGAGTGATCAGTGTAGACAACTGTTCTCATCCCTACCAAGTATGGCCTGAATTTGTCAAAAGCATACACCACTGCTAGAAACTCCTTCTCAGTCACGGTGTAATTCTTCTGTGCTGAATCAAATGTTTTGCTAGCATAATATATAGCACGAAACTTCTTTTCCCGCATCTGACCCAACACAACTCCAAGTGCAATATCACTTGTGTCACATATCAGCACAAACGGCTCAGTCAAATCTGGAGTGATCAAAACTAGAGCAGTCACCAATGCTTCCTTAAAAACCTGAAATGCACTCAAACAAATATCATCAAATACAAAAGGCACATCTTTTTCTAACAAGTGAGATAGTGGCTTGGAGAATTTAGAAAAATTCTTGATGAATCTTCTGTAAAATCCAGCATGCCCCAAGAACGAGCGAACTCCTTTCTCATTGGTAGGTGGTGGCAACCTCTCAATCGCAACTACCTTTGCACGATCCACCTGTAAACCTGCAGCAGACACATAATGACCAAGAACAATACCCTCTCTTACCATGAAATTGCATTTCTCCCAATTCAAAACGAGATTGGTTTCTTGACACCTTTTCAATACAAGAGACATATTAAACAAGCAAATATCAAATGAAGAGCCAAAAACTGAGAAATCATCCATGAAAACTTCCATTATATTCTCAATTAGACCCTCAAAGATAGCCATCATACACCTTTGAAATGTCGCAGGTGCATTGCATAGACCGAAAGGCATCTTCCTAAAGGCAAAGGTCCCATAGGGGCAGGTGAAAGTGGTCTTTTCCTGGTCTTCAGGAGCAATCATTATCTGATTATATCCTGAATACCCATCCAAGAAATAGTAAAATTCATATCCTGCAAGCCTATCCAACATTTGGTCCATGAAGGGTAAGGGAAAGTGATCTTTTCGCGTGTTTTCATTCAACTTCCTATAGTCCACACAAACACGCCACCCCGTGGGTATCCTTGTAGCTAATACCTCACCATCATCAGCCTTCACTATAGTCATCCCCTCTTTCTTTGCTACCACATGCAGTGGACTAACATAGGGGCTATCACTTATAGGAAAAACGATTCCAGCATCTAACCACTTCAAAACCTCTTTCCTAACCACCTCCTGCATAGCAGGGTTCAACATATGCTGGTATTGCACAGAAGCCTTTTTCTCATCCTCTAACCTGATTCTATGCATGCAAACAGCAGGATTAATACCCTTTAAGTCATCTATGGACCATCCTATAGCTGACCTATGTTCCCTAAGAACCTCTAGCAATCTTTCAAGTTCAAATTTAGATAAAGAAGAGGATACTATTACCGAAAATGTCTCATTGTCGCCAATATATGCGTACATGAGATGATCTGGCAATTGTTTAAGCTCTGCTTTATTTTCTTCCTTCACATCTGGCTCATCCTTCTCCAATGGTAAGAATTTCTGATTCCACCTCGTCTACTCCAACCTTGCTGCTTCTTCCTTAGTATACCTGCAATCATTTAAACTATGTAAGCATTCAAGATATTCAAGACAAAGTTCATTAGATAAGTCATCCAACTCCGTGGTGGGAAAAGTGAGAGACTCGCTGATACACATCTCCAGAGGATCCTTAGACAGGATAAGAGACATGTTTTCATTCACAGTCTCCTCCACCACTTCCAAGGTCTTGCACTCTTCCTTATCTTTTGGCCATCTCATCGGTTTCTCTAGGGAAGAGACAATCTCTTCATCATTAACCCTCAGTTTCAATTCTCCATTTTGAACATCAATTAACGCTCCCCCAGTAGTTAGGAAAGGTCTTCCTAGGATAAGAGGTACATTATTGTCGTCCTCCATGTCGAGCACTAAGAAGTCCACTGGAAAGATGAATTTATCGACCTTTACTAATACATCCTCTATCACCCCCTTTGGATAGGTTAGAGATCTATCAGCCAACTGAAGTGCTATCGATGTTGGCTTCAACTCCCCCAAACCTAACTTTTTGAACATGGTGTACGGCATCAGGTTGATGCTGGCTCCAAGATCGCATAAGGCCCTCTTCGCAGGCCCTCTCCCTATTTCACACGGAATTGTAAAACTGCCAGGATCCTTAAGCTTTTCAGGTAACTTCCTCTGAATGATTGAACTGCAATTTTCAATGAGATTCACTGTCTCTACACCGGTCAAACTTCTCTTCTTGGATATAATATCCTTGATGAACCGGGCATAGTGAGGCATCTTCTCCAAAGCCTCTACAAAAGGGATATTAATTTGGATTTTCCTGAAAATTTCCAAGAATCTCTTGAACTTCTCATCAAGCCCTTTCTTTAGGTGAAGTTGAGGAAATGGAAGGGGTATCCTGGTTTTAGGAATCCCCCAACTATCTCTCTCTGGTTCCTCAACCTTTTGCTTTTCTTCTCTAATCCTCTTAGCCACTTGCCACTTTTTCTCAGGAATTTCCTTCTTAGCTTGAATCTGAGACGAATTTGGAATTTCTGGAATCACTGCATCACTACTCGACTCCAACTCAATTTGAGTTGGGTCACTATCAAGCTGAATTGGCTCATTATTGCCCACTGTATCATCTGTTTTGTCCATTGGCATCTCTGGTCCCTCATACTACTTCCCAGACCTCAATGTGATAACTTTGCACTCTTTTGGGTTGATCTCCGTTGTCGATGGAAATTTACCCTTTTGCTGCTGTGAACCCATTGTAGAAGCCAGCTGACCAATTGAGTGCTCCAACCCTTGCAACTGCTTGGACATTGAAGAGTTCATCCCCACAATCACTCCTTCCAACTTGGTGATTCTTGATTCATGAGCCTTATGGGTTGCTTCATTATTCACCATGTACTGCTTTACCAGATCCTCGAAATCTGGTTTTCCTTCCTCAGTCTTTGCACCATGATCAAAGTTGGCTGGAAACTGGACTGCATTATTCTGATTTGAATATGAGATGTTCTCATGCCTTCTTTGTCCTTGCCAATTTCCACCTCCACTTTGATTGTTCTGATTGCCACATTGATTCTGATAGTTACCCCCTTGTAAATTCCTATTGTTAAAATTTCCTTGGTTGTTCCTATTCCCTTGCC
Source organism: Pogostemon cablin (assembly GCA_023678885.1). Lineage (NCBI taxonomy): Eukaryota > Viridiplantae > Streptophyta > Magnoliopsida > Lamiales > Lamiaceae > Pogostemon > Pogostemon cablin. Next base: position 80,679 of record CM042995.1, read on the forward strand.
AATTTCCACCTTGGTTATTAGGCGGCCCTCTGTATCCTTGTGTGCTCTGACCCATGGCCCATTTAACATCCTCAACTTCTTGCAAGTTCATCACTATGCCATCACTGTCACTTCCTTGACTACTTCCCCCACTGTAAAGATTGCTTAAGTGCTTATTCATTTCTTCCAATTGAGTAGCAACCTTATCAAACTTATCTGCTTCAGCCACTTTCTCCTCCACTCGTGCAACCTTTCCAAGCACATAGCTTCCACGAATTCTATCTGAGGGCCAGTCTCTTGAGTTCATAGATATGTCATCAAAAAGCTTCTCAACATCTCTCAAGCTCTTCCCAAAGATGGTTCCACCAGCAGATGCATCTACTAAAACTCTCAAATCATTATCCAGACTATTGTAGAACACACTGATAATCTGAGACTTCTTGAGGCCATGTTGTGGGCATCTCCTTAAAGCTTCTTTAAATCTCTCCCATGCATAATTGAATGTCTCATCTCTTCGCTGCTTAAACTGGTTTATCTCTTGCTTCAGAGCCATCACTTTTGATGGTGGCATGAAGCGTTCCACAAAAAGCTGTTGAAGTTCAGTCCAATTGCTGCAGCTCCCTTGCTCCAGGTTATCGTACCACTCTCTTGCCTTATCAGCCAAGGATAACTGAAACAACCTCATTTTTCAAGTATCATCATTGGCATCTGCCATCTTCACCGTGTTGACATAGCTGTTATAACGCTTCAGGTGCCCATACGGCTCATCAAACACACCTCCCGCGAAAGGATTTCTTTCCACCATAGAGATCAGGGCTGGTCTGATGTCATTTGTTTCATTGACACCTCCAACTACGCATGTCCCTCCCAGATTAGTGGATTTGAAAGTCTCGCGGAGTATTATGTCATCCTCATCTGGCTGTCTAACGCCTGCCATGATCACTGTTTACAATTTCTCTTCAACTTCTTGCAAGTTGAGGTTCTTAGTTTCCTCTTCGACTTCTTGCAAGTCGCGGTTCTCAGTTTCTCCTTCTACTTCTAACACTGTAGACTGCTCTGCCAGTTTCGCCTTATCTTTCTTTTTCGGAGCTTTTGCAGTATTAGGTGTTGTGTTAGCAACTCTTCCTTTTTTTCTTCTTCTCCTTGATGATGCTTTGATTTCCGGATCAAATTTTAGGAGTGGAAGTCCCTTCTTTGATCTCGTGTGCATACACCTGAGAAGTAGAATAAAAGTTTAAGAAATAATAATTAACTAACACAAAAATAGTCTTAAATAATCTAGCAATTAAAAAGAAAAATAAACAATTATATCGTCCCCGGCAACGGCGTCAAAAACTTGTTGCGGGTTTTCGAGTGCAAACAAATAAATCCCCAAGTGTAGGGATGTCGACTGTAGCAGCAGGCAACCAAGTTTTAATATCGAATCCTAGGGACGGTAAATTATTTATTTTCTAAAATTACTAAAGTATTTAAGACATGTGACAAATTCAATTGGATGATAATTATTAAACTTATGAATACTTTCAAAATTAAATAAAAGCAATTAAATAAAATACGAAAATTCAAGAATGAGAAATAGTAGCTCTAGGGGTTCTGGATTAAGCTAATTAATTCAACACTTTGATGGTCGGGTTCAATTCCTATAGATACTTATGGAAGAGTCACTAAACTTTACTAATCCACTTATTTGGTCTAAGCAAATTAGTAATTTATCTGGTTCATCTCCTATGACTCTAGGTCAATAATCTTATCTCCCTCTCTAGGTACTTACTAAATTATTCTCTCCCTCGTCAGGTACTAGAACTAATACGTGTTCCCTTTTTAGGTACTATAATTTTATTACCTAATTTCCAGAATATTACTAATATGACAATTCATCAATATCAATAACACCCATCACAATGTCTATGTCTAATAAGCTAAAGAATCAAGACAATTACTTTAACTTATACAAAATAACCAAATAATTCAATCATGCACACAAGTTATAATTATCTCAAGTATTGGTCAATATCATGAAATAACCACAAACGTTACACAAATTAAATTAAATAGTCTCAATGAATTTCATAGAAAAAGCAAATAAATATTCTGCAATTTTGAACCCTATATCAAGTATCAAATCAAATAAACTTAATCCATATAACCCTAGAACTACAAAAAGTATTTACCCCATGGAGTTACAAGCAACGTCCATGGGTGTAAGAAAGATCATACCAAAATTCATAACAACTGGAAAGAAATTGAGTTCAATGTCAAAACCCTAGAGTGAAGAATAGTTTCTGCTCTTCTCTCCGTCTCTTCCAATCGTGATGATTCTCCTCCTCGAATCGAACACACCGGGATGATGGATGGAATGGTGTGAAATGGCATGGGATAGTGAGTATTCACGTCGAACAGGGGAGGAACGTGTTCTGCCCTTCTCTGCTGCTCTTCCATCATCTGTTCTCCCCTCCCCTTTTCAAGAGTTGGGCCTTAAGTCGTGTGTGATGGGCCGGCCTTATAGATGCAGAGGTGGATTTGGGCTTCTCTTCTCAATTGAATGATGGTAGATAACAAATCAAGGCCTTTTATAAATTACACATGGGCCCCGCAATAACTATTTCCATTGTTTGCAACCCAACGTGGCATCACATTTATCCCACAATTCAATTGCTGACATGGTCCCACTATTCCTCTATTACTTAGAATTCTTGAGTTCTTATTTTCTCATTTCCATTAGAATTCGTATTTCTCAAATTTATTTACTCATTTTTTTCAACTTTATCAATTTCACTCCAAAATATATCTAAATTCTGCAAAATTTCAACAATACCCGTGAAGTGATAAAAATATAAAAATAAGCAATAAACCCATAAATACTGTTAAAATAATACAATAATCATATGAAAACGGCCTATGAAAAGCATGAATTTTCGTGATGAACAGTTCTTGTGTAGCGATGCTTGATGATACCACTCCGCAATTTTGGCTTTGAGAAAAGACATCCTCCTTACTATTGAATCCAGCTCGCATGGTTCATATTCTTTGATCAACATTTCTCTCCATGGGCTTGGTATCTTGGCAAAGAACAGGTGGAATACTTCCTCTTCCTTGATCTTTGATTTCCATCTATACTCTGTGAAGAGTTTGATGTACTCGTCTACGTGACAGATATCAAGTAGTTCCAGGCTGTATAGGGCATTTCTATACTTCTTCTTCTTTTCTTCTTCCATTCCTTCAAAGTATCATACTCCAATGAAATGGATCTTGAAGATCTTAGCCATGCGATTAACAATAATGCCTAGGTCTTTGTCTTCCATGGCCTCCTTCTTGACTTCTTCTGAGAGCTCCTCCTAGGTGCACTTTACTGATCCTTCTAGGCTCATAGTTAGGAATCTTATGAACCCTTCTTTATCCAGCTTTAATACACCTCCTGCAATCTTCATTGCTTTTGTCCATTCGTCGATCAATGTCTCTCTATTCTTGAAGTCTAGAGTATCGAGGTTTAGGATCAACCCGTATGAATTTATCAGTTCAAGGTGAGACCGACCATATGGGGTGTTGTGTAAATTAGATCCTCAAACTTGGTTTGCTCCTGTTGACAATCCCAACGCCTTCATCTTGAAAATTCCTTGGTTTTGGGATGTCTCTTCTTGTCTTGCTTCATGGACTCCATGTGATCCAGAAATTCTTTCATTTTGACTCAGATCCTGTCGGGTCTAAGGAGCTTGAGATTGTTGTTGAGAGTTCGAAGTCTCTCCAACATTCATTTTTAGATCTACGATAGTTAGTCTTTGAAAGGACTCATATAGATCTTGTAGATCCTCAAGATTCGCTCTTTCCATCCGGGGATGTGGATTCTCCTCGAAGGATAGCGATCATCTTCTCACTCTCCGTCTTTGGCCTTGTGATCTCCGTCTTCTTTCCCTTTCGGTGTAAAAGGGGTTCTATTCAGTAGGTTGCTGGCAATCTTCCTTCTGGCCTTTTCCCCGTTACCTTGGTTTCCAGGGATTCTACCTGCTTTATCAACTTTCTGATGAGGTCGAGTTATTTGTTTTGCAACGTCTCCACCCTATCCATCTTGAGGCTGATCTCAAATATCTTCTTGGATATATTTTGGCAATATTCTCCAAAGAATTTCACCGTCCTCTGTAATTCTCTAAGATCTTGGTTCATCTTAGAGTTATCCACCTCGATCTCTTTCCACTCTGTCATTATGACAGCCATGAAAAGTGATAGGGCTTGCAGTCTCTCTTGGACCTTGATTTGGTCGTCTCTTCCATTGATCGTTGATTGGTCGTAATATAGTCGGGATGACCAATTAAAGAATTTATCGAACCACAGGGAGGAAGGTACTAGAGTTTAAGCGATCTCAAGTTTATCGTGATTTTATAAGGATGATCGAAAAGGAGGATATACAAGCATGCAAATAAATGCAATTAAACTAATGCAAGAAATAAAGATAAAATAAATGCAAGAATAAATGGGTTCCAAATGATGCAAGGATGAGATTAGCAACAATCATGGCATAGATAACAAAGTAATTATGTAATTAATTCTAATCTCTCATAGACATGGCATAGGAGCGATCACTAATTTCACCTAAACTCTCTCTCGAGATGGATAGGACATAGGCCCTCAATAAGGCTCCCAAAAGCACATATGATCGTGACCAAAGCAAACACCTCCCACTAGGTACTAATTACTCTACAAGTTCCCTAATGAGGTACTAAATCATAGGCAATATTTCCTTTTAAGGTACTATGAATTTACTAATGGTTTTGGTCTCCTCACCTTATCAACCAATCTCTCGATTAAGCTAATCAAATGTTCTATCAAAGGGTTCTAAATCTAGAAGGATATCTCTATCTCATTCTAAATTAATGCACATGAAGTGTATGATGAAATAATTCAATGAACTATCCTAAACACATAATTGATTTCTCAATCTAATCATATGCCCATGACAATTAATCATACATGTCATCATATAAATCAAGCAATAAACTAGAAATAACACAAAGCCCATTCAAGATTAAAATCAAATTGCATAATAACTAAATTATCCAACACCAATCATGGAGCTAATCTCATAAAGGAGATTAGCCTCTCATAGTCACAAAGAATTCAACATAGACATTAAAATCCTTATAAACTATGATCAATCTATAAAGAAATGCACAAAAATTAGAATTAGATTCCCCCTTTGAAGTGCTTCAATGGAGATCTCCTTCTTCTTCTTGTGATCTCACTCTCCATTGCTTCCTTGATCACTTGGATGGTAGATTTGATGGAGGGGATAAGTGTAGATGGATGGGATGAAAGGTAGATGGAATGGAGGGGAAAGTGTGTGAAAAATGGTGTGTATTGTGTGTGGATCAGATCCCTTCTGATCTTTACACTCAAAAATGGGTGTTTGTACCCCTTGGAACCTTCTAGAACACATTCTAATCATAAAATTGACTTCGGGCCGAGCTCGGGTCGAATTCGGATCAAGTTCGGGTTAGTGCAGCGCAGTCTCACCATTTCGCATATAACTTTCACATCCTAAATCCGATTTGGGTGATTCTTGCGCTCACACAATCCTCTCTTCGTTGACTTTCTATGAATATAAAGAACTGACAAAACTTCTAACATTTGAAGGTGTAACAAGTCATGCAAAGTAGCACAATCGTGCTGAGTAGTAACAGCTTGCGCGACTTCACCATTTTAGTCATAACTTTCTCGTTTGGGCTCCGATTGAGGTGTTTCTTATACCAAAACGATCCTATTTTCTGTGGCTTTCTACCATGTATCACACTTCTAGTTTTGAGCTCCACAAGAGTACAGAAAAATTACACAAGTTGGACGTGCATTTTTCAGCATTTTGCTTAATTTGACTCATTCTCCCTCGTTTCAACTCCGAATTGAAATTTGCTTTTTCCTACGCCTTCCTTTTCGCGTCTAGAATCCATTTTTCCCTAAAAATTATATGTTTAAACTTATTCACACATATTTCCATAAAAATACAAAACACAACCAAATAACACATAAATACGGATAAAATAATACGAAAACACATATAAAAAGACATTAAAATCTAGGTGAAAATATCACTCATCAATCGTGTCTGGGGACACGTCCATGGATCTTTGTGAAACTTTGGATTTCCACTGTGTTTCTTCCTCGGTGTAATTGGCACGGGCTTCTGCCAATTTCCATCTTCGGTCGAGACCATCCCAGAAACGGTCGGCAGCCTCCTCCTTCTTTTCTGTTTGTTGTCTATATAAAATATTGTAGTATTATTGTATAGATCTGCTCGTTTCTTCATATCCAACGGGCCAGAAGGCGCTGTTGCTCCAGTTTTGAACAGGGCTTATAGTCCTGTCACTCTCGGATGTCGAACTTTCGTTTGGATCCATATTTCTTTGAAACTCTCCTCTCGTTAAGTGATATAAGTTTATAATAATTTTTTCATTCATAAATAAATAAACCTAGGGCTCTGATACCATTTTGAAGCATGAGGAATATGAGGAAATTAAGTTGTAATGAAGCTGTATACCAACATGATCACCTATATGGTTACCAGTATAATCACCTATATGGCTACCGACATGGTTACCGACAAGTACTGACCAATGAAAATTTTGACCAGTTGGCCCGTTTGACCGATTGACCAGTCCGACTTTTTAACTCTTTTTTTTTTCGAGGGCAAAACTGTCCGAAAAGTGACACATGGGTAGAATTAATAACTTTTTTCAATGATTGGCAAAATTAAAATTTTACATTGAATCTTGGGTATTTTTAGATTTTGGCACTTGTTTTATTCGCATCGCTGTTTGTGAATTTTTGTTTTTTCTTTTTAAATTTTTTTCTATTTTTTTTAATTTAATTTTAAGGGTATAATTATAATTTCATTCATGTGGTTTAGGGTATATTTCACTCCTAAGGTTCATGATTTAGGGTATAATTATAATTTCACCATTGTGGTTTATGGTATATTTCATTCCTAAAGGTTAGGATTTATGGTATATTTGTATTTAACGCTTAGGGTTCAGGGTTCAGGGTATAATTTTAATTTTATGCTTATGGTTTAGAGTATATTTTACTTTTAGGATTTAGGTTTAGGGTATAATTGTAATTTTATTATTGTGATTTAAGGTATATCTCCTAAAGTTTAGGGTTTAGGATTGAATGTATAATTGTAATTTTATTATTGTGGTTTAAGATATATTTCACCGTTTAGGGTTTAGAATATATAATGGTGTTGTAAACATAAAAAAAATTAAAATATAGAAGGTGACCACATGTTAATTAAGATTAATTAAGAAGAGTGGAGACTACAAGTTCCACCAATTTATTTGGTAGAACTAGTTTCACCCAAGTTAGAGTCTCTCTAATACTCCCTCCGTCCGCTTTAAAGAGGATTTTTTTTTCATTTTGGGCGTCCCACCCAAAGAGTCTCCTTTCCTTTTTACACACATGGAACCCATACACACCCACTAATACAATTAACGTATAGGACTCACACTTCCACTAATACAACTACCCACTACATATTAAATAATAATACACCTTAATTCACGTGCCAAAAAGTAAAAGATCCTCTTAGTAAGAGATGGAGGGAGTATATTTTTTATTTTTTATATTTTTATTGAGATGATTATATATTTTCATTAAAAAAATGTCCTTTAAAAAAATAAAATAAAATTCAAGTAACTTTCTTAACCTAATCTTAACATTTTATTTTTTAATGCCCGAATTGACGAAAATATCATTTACTCAAATTCATTCGAGTAATATGTTCGAGTAATATATTCGAGTAAAGTGAAAAATAATTTTCGAATCAAATTTCGAGTCAAATTTTTTCAAGTAAACATATTCGAGTCAAATAATACATTTGAGTAATGAATTTGAGTCAAATAATGCATTCGAGTAAAAAATTTGAGTGAAATAATGAATTCGAGTAATAAATTTAAATTAAATAATGTATTTGAGTAATTTTTTTAATGATTTTTCAAGTAAAAATTGTTTTACTCGAACACTTTACTCGAATATATTACTCGAATATTCGAGTAAAGGATATTTTGGTCAATTCAGGTATAAAAAATATAGTGTTAAATTTAAGATAAAAAATAATTATGTATAAAAAATAGATTACAATAAAAAAAAATTCCTTTCTCCAAAGATATGGTTAAGTATTAATGGGGTTCCCAAGAACTCACTCTTTACCTATATTATTATGTCTTTTTAATTTAAAACTCTCGAATAATGCTTTGGTGGAAAAATTAGATAAAATGTTATTATCTAATAATGGTGAATTAGTCAATAGCCACTTATGATGACTAATGAATGATATATATAATAATGAATTTGGCTGATATTTTATAACGAAATGACGTCCAAGTTCAAAACATGTCCTTTTCCCATTAATTTTTAATCCATAATATTCAATTCTGGTGTCTAACTCACTGCTTCATATTAAATCACATAGCACCGAGCTGAATTTACACTACTTGTGAGACTTTAGAGATGTAAATTACTAAAAGTATAATTAGAAATAGTATATTTATTTTAATTAATGTAAGTGAAGTTAAATACACATCTCTTTTTATTAAATACACCCCTTTGAATGTAAATATCTTTATAATTTTAATTTTATTTTAATTTTACTATATACTCGTCCCTAAAATTTCAAATTACCCCAAAAATTAATACTCCCTAAAATGAATTTTTTATTGACATTCCATTAGCTTTTTTTCTTTTCAATCACCCGTCTTCTAATGACATGCAGACGGTAAAAGTAAATGAGTATATACTACATGTATACATTTTTATTCAATAATATATATATTTTTTTAATAATTATATGTATTTTTACATTCAATTTTTTACTCTCTTCCGTCAGAAAGGTATACATTTTTTTGTTTTGGGTGTCCGCACCTAAAGGTATACATTTCCCTTTTTACATACATGTGACTCACCCACATTACTAAACTTAATAAGTGGGTTAATAAAGCTTGTAAATGTGATAAGCAATGAATGAGCATTAGAATTCCCTTAATTCTATATTAGTTTCATGGGATATTGTAACCAATGATTTCAAAATCGGACCGGACCGGCCGATTCGACCGGTTGAATCGGGAACCGGTACCGGTCCGAAAGCCTCCTTAAAACCGCTTTTAAGGTCAAACCGGGAAAAACCGAGTTGAACAGGCTCAAACCGGAATAACCGGCTGAACCGGTCAAACTGGTAACCGGCGGCTCCTCTTTTTTTTTTTTTTTTTTTTAATTTTCAACTTTTTTTTTAATTTTTTTTTAAATTTTCACTTTGAAACTTGAATCGTCGACTAATTTAAGAGCCAACAATTCCTACAATACAAGTGTAAAGAAGGGGAAGTATTGATCTTTATATGTGATCTAATACCTCTTCTCTCCAATAAGAAATCAATGTGGGATGAGAAAAAGGAGGAGAATCATTAGTCTTTATATAGATTTTCAATGCTATCTCTTTCCAATAATTAACCAATGTGGGATATTGATTAAAAGGATGAGAAGAATTTTATTAAACAAAATATTTACTACATATAATTTAGTAGTAACTAATTATTTGTTTAAATTTGAAATAAATAAATTTATTTGTTTGTATACAAAAAAAAATTAATAATTTTTTTTTTAATAAATGTTGATTAAAATTAGAATTAATTATTTTCTTTTTATATTAGAATGAACCATTTTAATTTCATTTTTATTTCAATTTCAATATTCATAATTAATTTTTTTGATCCATTATTTTTAATAAATGTATATTCACATGTAAATTAATATGTTAATGTAAAATTATCTATAAATAATAAATTATTAAGTTATATAAAAATATTAAATCATATATAAAATAATAAAATATTAAATAATATATAAAATAATTAAATATTATTAAAAATAGTGAATTTCTGATTTTTCCGGTTGAACCGCCGGTCCAACCGGTCCGACTGGTCCGACCGTGAACCGTTGGGCTCTCCGGTTTGACCTCCGGCTCGGTTATGAAAACACTGATTGCAACACACTTCCCCTAAAGGTTGTATTTCACTGGGCCCTTGCTTTTTACTAATGGGCTTAGATGAAAATTAAGCCCGCATAAGTCCAATTAGTATATAAATTCTCTAATTTTTTGAAAAATTTTAAGGCCCAATGAGTATTATTAATTCAAAGTGAACCAAACACACCCTAAATATATGGATACCACACATCTCACTGATACAATTACCTACTACTCATTAAATAATAATATTCTTTAATCCACGTTCAAAAAATAAATGTATACATTTCGGGCGGACGAAGGGAGTAAGATACACAAGTAAAATCCATCTCCTTCTTATTACTGGCTTTGAAGGCTATGGAAGCTCTAGAAAATCTTTCTTTAATGGCGGTTTAGGGGAGACTCAATAACATTTTTTTTCTTCATTCCAAAATCATAAATCCTGGAATTTTTTTATTATCAAGATTTTATTTTTCTAAATATCACAATTATTTTTTTTACCTCGAAGAATTTCTAAATTTAACCAAAAAAAAAAACATATACTCCAACGCTCATGAAATCTGCTCTTTCAGGAAAAAAAAAGGAGCCAAGTAAAATCACCTGACTTTATTCCATGCGCCTCAACAAAGTTAATCAAAAACACAAGTAATCTTATGATTTTACCCATCAATTTCGTTTTCATTACTTCAGTCTTTATCTTTCAATCATTTTTCATTGATGATTAAATTTGGATCATCATGTACACACATGTTAATATATATATATAGATAAGAATCAAGATTATTAATATTTATTGGTGTTTTAAAAGATTTATAATTATTTCTTATGTACGTATTAAGTGGTAAGAGGAGGAAGAAGATCCAGAATTAAAGACATATATATAAAGTATATAATTTAATGGCAAAAACTTCTATGCTTCGCGGACCATACCTTTTAGTATTAAATTGTAAACCCCCTTGTATACCATTTTAGTATTAAATTCTGTGTCCGGGATACAAGAGACCAACTCTAAGTTAATTTAAAATATATAGGTTTCTCTAAATATACACACCCCACTTTTATTAAATGCACACTACATTAATATATAATTAAAATATGTATTTTTAATATTTAAATCTAACTTTTTAAAAATTATTATATCAAATAATAAATATGTGAACAAAATAAAAGAAGGGACTGATGGAGTGTTTAAATTTTAGAAACAAACTCAATTACCACCAGCGTATGGCTCGGTATATAATGATAATGTTATTAGAGTGAAATGGGTAAGTTGTTAGGCAATGGATTCATTTATTCGCATGTGATTGGTGGTGGGCCTAATTCCAGGTAATCTCGCAATCAGTGTTCCATTCATGTGCAAACATACTAAGTAACATATTTTTGGAAAGACTATATGTTGTTCTGTAACTGTACTCATCCGATTTAAATTCATTTTACACTCCAACTTATTATTTCCGTGTACATGTATGTTTTTCAGGATTCACACGGTATTTTCTCCTCTTACAAATTAACAACAAAATTAAACCGAAATAGAAAGTAAAGTATGAAGTGCCAAATAAAGAAATTAAAAAGTTGAGGGCCTTTGGCAGCAATATATAAGGACGGTGAGGTGTGGGCTATAAATAAATTATAAATATAGAGTCAGTCCTGTTAAGTTTAGCAAAAGCAGGGATTCAAGAATTGTTGGCGGAGACTCCAACGGCGAAAATACCCAATTTAGCATTCAACAATAACAATACGCAGGAATAGAAAGTTTGGTGGGAAAACGCTTACTCCTGCCTGCCCTGATTATAAATACCTGAGGAACATGGCGATGGCGTCCAATACTATCATCCGCCTTCAAAATTCATTTGCTCTATCACCATCTGCTTCTCCTCGTTTTTCTCTCCTTCCTTCAAGGCTCAGGCAGTTCCCCCTCCGCGTCTGCTCCTCTATTTCCGCCGTCACATCACTCCCCTCAGCCATGGGTGTCGACCTTTCTGCCGATTCCGCCATGGATGCGGTTCAGAGACGTCTCATGTTTGATGACGAGTTTGTACCTTTTCCTCGCTTCTCTATTTTATTCGTTTCTTTTCTTTCTGGTGTTTAATTGGAGAGTTTTTAATTGAAATTTCTGTTGATTGATACTCGAATGTTGGTCTTAATTTAAAGATGTTTGATTTCCTAAAGTAAACTAAATATGTACAGATGCATACTGGTAGATGAGAATGATCGTGTGGTGGGACATGACACCAAGTACAATTGTAAGTGATGAATGATTGGATATGTTTATGGGCAGGCTAATTGATTGTCCTTGTGTGATTAGTGATGAAATTCCATATATATAACCTCATGTGCAGGCCACCTGATGGAAAAGATCGAATCCGAGAACTTACTGCACAGAGCTTTCAGCGTGTTTCTATTCAACTCCAAACACGAGCTACTGCTACAGGTAGACTGGCTGAGTTTAGTATTCTCTTGGAGAACACTTTGAACTGATGCATATGTATAATTTTTGTGCAGCAACGATCTGCGACGAAGGTGACCTTTCCGTTGGTGTGGACCAACACTTGCTGTAGCCATCCCCTGTTCCGGGACTCGGAGCTAATTGAGGAGAATGCTCTTGGTACGAATAGAATAGAATTAGAATGTAGTAGTATTAAATTGAAAGGATATGATTGTGAGTTGTGACTCGTGTGATTTTGGGGTTGAAGGGGTGAGGAATGCTGCTCAAAGGAAGCTGTTGGATGAGCTCGGCATCCCTGCTGATGACGTCCCAGTGGATAAGTTCACTCCCTTGGGCCGTATTCTGTACAAAGCACCATCCGACGGAAAATGGGGAGAGCATGAGTGTACGTAATCTACTACTACTACTACTGATACATATATCATGACTCTTAACTCTAATGATTCATCCATTTTTGTACAGTGGACTATCTTCTGTTCATTGTGCGGGATGTTAGCGTGCAGCCAAACCCTGATGAGGTGGCAGATGTCAAATACGTGAATCGTGACGAGTTGAAAGAGATAGTGAGAAAAGCAGATGCGGGTGAGGAGGGTTTGAAGCTCTCCCCTTGGTTTAGATTAGTGGTTGACAACTTCTTGTTCAAATGGTGGGATCATGCTGAGAAGGGGACTTTGAAACAAGCGGCTGATATGAACACTATTCACAAGTTGATTTGATTTATATAAATTTTCTAGGAATATGCATGTTTATGCCCCAATAAGATGTCATAATTAGGAGTATAACATCGATCAATTGTTTTGTTGTAGTATACCATACCATAAACTAGCTAGTGTGTCGCATGCATTTTCAACTGATAGTGAAATGATTATGGATTTATATACTACTTTACAATACTCCTAGGCCTGCAGCATTTGCTTTTATGTGTAGTATTCCATAATCTTTTACTCCCTACATATCAGTAAATAAGCTAGCTCAAAAGGTGAAATTGAACACAAGCAGTATTGGCCGGCCCTGCACTAGTGTGATGGTGGATGAGTTAATGAATGATGAAGAAGAGCCGCCTGCTTCCTTTTATTCCGTCTTCCTACGGACTCTGAATTACTTGTATTATGTAGATCTCTCCTGGTTCTCAAGACCGGGAGTAGGAGGGGCTTCCATTTGTAGAGGAGTCGTTTAGGCAGAGGAGGGCGAGATTTGAGATGCAGGTGTGCTTGGTAAAAGTGTGGAAGGGAGGAGGTACCCGCCCGAGGAATCAAGGTTATTCGGACGTCCTCCGTTCGAGGATAAGCGCCTTCTTTGTGCTTCAGGATTGATGCAAAGCTCACCCTTTGGGTTTCGGAAGTCATCCCCAGCAACAAGGGCACCCCCATCACTAATGTGCGCGCGTATCTGATTGGCCAGCTTCTGAATACCAACATCCTTGGATGACTCCACTTTGCCATTAATTTTCCTTCCAATGATATCAGCTCAGCACTCAACTGATCACCAATATTTCAATAATTAATTAATTAATTAATACTCCTACTAGATTAAAATATTGTATAGTAATTACCTGAAATATGCCAACCTCTCTGTTGTAGTCCGACTCGGGTATCAAAAGAACCAAAGATACATCAATAGTGTGGCCAACAGGGACACCTTCCCTTAAAGAATACACCGCAGTGGGTTGAGCATATGTGTAATCAAACTGCAAACTCTCCCTCACATCAACCTGTTCTTCCACCCACCCTCTCACCAACCCCACACCCACCACCGCCGCCACCATCCCCACCATCATCAGCACCATGCTTACATAAACCCCCATCGCAACCCTCCATACAACCCCGCGACCCACCACCTCTGATCCATGAAACAAGAGCGAGATCACTGACAGGAAAGGTGATGCAAGGCTCACCATACAGGTCCACACGATCTCAGCTTGAACACGCACCATCTTAACGCAAAAACATAAGGGGTTTCGTACATCCCTACACTTCTCAACTTCATCAGATTCCATTTCCATCCACCCAGTGATCAATGAAGAATGAGATGACACTTGACTTCCTGGATCTCCTTGATGTGAGAGAATCAATGACGGTGCGCGTAAAGTAGCGCCAGGTGTCATGGAGGGGAATTGGGTATGGAAAGACATGCACATTTAGGAATTGACACGTGTGTATCCTATTCAACCATATATTTTGGGCCGCCTATTTTTTGGCCCAACTTATATATAGCTTTCTACTTTCCAATCATAACTATTGCGGGCCTACTGACTTCTATGCTAAAATAAGGATAAAGGAAAAAAAAAATGTCAAGAAGTCGAAAATTATTGCGAGCCTACTAACTTATGCATTTACCCTTTTGTATATATTATGAATTATGATAGAAGTTCATGAATTTACATATACTTCTCGTCTCACTGTACTACTATTATTATTTTTTCTTTATTTAAGTACCTCTCGCAAAATTAACTCTTGATATATTATATATTTTCAAATAATAATTTTTATGTTTATTATATCTAAACCCACGAATAGCCCTGATCCAAAATAAAGTATCATGAATTTACAAAATATCTTAAAAGGTTTTGACACCAAAATGAACCACATTGGGCCGAGGATAAGTATGCCCCAATGGAGGTCTGACCATAAATAAAGGCCCACGAGCTACAAACAGCAGAGGCCCAAAATATGTTAAAGATATACGTGATCGACTTTAAAACATAACCTATGAAAATTATTTAACATTAAAATATAAAAATAAAATTTAATATTAAAAGGAAAAAGAAAGTAAATTAATAAAGATGTATGAATAATATGAATGTATACAGTAAAAATTCCACTTTTAATACTTCATTTTGAAAAAATATCACCCACTATAATTTTTTTGGAAAAGTGCTACTTTCTCAAAAAAAATTTGGACAATTAACCCTAGTCTTAACCCCTTCTGCAACTACACCTGTGACTCATACACAATTTTCATATGACACCTCACGCGATTATATATGCTCGCAACTGCATCTGCATCTGCAAATATACTTGTGATCCCATAGACAATATTTAAATGTGATGTAATGCGGCCATGCCTAAAACTACACCTGCAATTTTATACATAATTTTTCCATATGACATCTCCTGCAACCATGTCTACAATTACGCCTGCGACTGTATACACAATTTTTTCCATGCAACTCTACATACGACTATATCTGCAATCACACACATTTTATTTACTAACATATGTGAGACGTTGCACGCGATTATATGTGCAATATACGTGCGACTATGTATTTATTATATAATGAAGAGGTACACAAAATTCAAAAAGTGATATTTTTCTTAAAAAATTATGTTGAGTGACATTTTTCAAAATCAACTTTTATTTGGGACATTTTTTTTCCAATTTCTCAATGAGGGAAAAAATTAGTTTAGCTAATTACCACCTGACTACTCTTAGGTGATGTTTGATTTGAGGTTATGTGGGGTTTGAAAACCATGAATAGTGAGTTTTATGTTTGTTTTAATTTATTTAAAAAGTTAAATGAGAAAGGAGAGATAAAGTGTATTAATTGGGGAGAGAGAATGTAGTAGGTATATATGGGGATGATTTTTAAAATTTGGACCGAAAACGAACATCACCTAAATGTATAACTTTAAAAAGGTCGGCTATTTGCACCCCACCCTCGAAATTACTAAATGTACCCCAAAAATATTTAAATTAAATCATCATTAATTAATAAGGTATAATTACCCTTATAAAATTTACTGTAAATCTGTTCGGTTGCAACAATCGAACAGTCATCAACCGAACAGAACATTAATATCATTCATAATCCATATATATTTCAACCGACTTTTTCGTTGAAGAAATAATATCCGTATGAATTACATTATATATTGATCGACGCTATTTTCACCTATATTTTAGTATTTTTTTGTTTGTGTTTTTGTATTATTTTATCCGTATTTTATGTGTATCTTGGTTGTGTTACGTGTTTTCATGGAAATGTGTGCGAATGAGCCTAAATATGTTGAAAACAGGTGAAAAATGAAGTAGAAATGAAAACGAGCAAGAAACGGGCCGAAAACAACCCAACTCGAGTTGCAAGGTCCAATTCGATTTGCAACTCGAGTTGAGTTGTAACCCGAGTGAAGTCAGAATATGTCCAGTAGCCCAACTCGAGTTGCAAGGTCCAACTCGACTTGCAACTCGAGTCGAGCTGAGAGCAGAGCAACATCTAAAATCATACAGTGAGCCAACTCGAGTTGTCAAGTCTCTACTCGACTTGCAACTCGAGTCGAGGGTTTTCCAGTTTTAGAGCCTCGCAACACGACTGAACAGGCGAGTGCTCGAGTTGCTGACTCGAGTCGAGTTGGGTCAGCTCGAGTTATATTACACGCTACTCGACTCGAGTAGCTAACTCGAGTAAGGAAGGCCAAGTCGAGTTGGGTATTTTTGGGCTAAAAATTTGGATTTTCACCTTCCATGGCATGTAAGTGAGTGTTTAAGGCCCAATTGATGCAAAATTCGAGGCCCAAGTTGGGAAAGGGTATAAATACTTTCATGTTCAACATTCAGAAGAGGATGGATTAGGTCTTCACTTGAACACATAGATCACACACCATTTCCTCCAATTCACATCATCATCTTCATCCATTCTTCATCCATCCATCCACACTTGATCTCCTCCATCAAATCCATCATCCAAGTGATCAAGGAGGCAAGGGAGAGTGAAGATCACAAGAAGAAGAAGGAGATCTCCATTGAATACTTCAAAGGGGCAATCTAATTCTAATTTTTGTGAAATTCTTTATAGATTTGTCATGGGATTTGTAGATACAATTGTCTATGTTTTTTTCTCTAAGACTATGATAGGCTAATCTCCTTTGTGAGATTAGCTCCATGATTGGTGTTGGATAATTTAGTTTTTATGCAAATTGATTTTAATATTGAATGGGCTTTATGTTATTTCTATCATTGATTGTTAATTGCTTGATGTGTATGATTGATTTGTGTGATTAATTGTCATGTGCATGTGATTAGATTGGTAGATCAATTATATGTTTAGGATAGTTTATTGAATCATTTTATCATACACTTCATGTGCATTAATTTAGAATGAGATAGGTATATCCTTCTAGATTTGAAACACTTTGATAGAACATTTGATTAGTTTAATCGAGAGATTAGTTGATTAGATGAGGAGACTCAAGCCATTAGTTAATTCATAGTACCTTAAAAGGGAATATTGCCTATGATTTAGTACCTACTTAGGGAACTCGTAGAGTAATTAGTACCTATTGAGAGGTGTTCACTATGGTATCGATCTTAAGTGCTTTCTGGAGCCTTATTGAGGGTCTAAATCCTATCCATCTTGGTAGAGAGTTTAGGTGGAATTAGTGATCGCTCCTATGCCATGTCCATGATAGATTATAATAAATTGCATGATTACTTTGTTATCTATGCCATAATTATTGCTAATCTCATCCTTGCATAATTTGGAACCCATTTATCTTGCATTCATTTAATTATTTATTTCTTGCATTAGTTTAATTGCATTCATTTGCATCTTATCCTCATTTTTGATCGACCTTATAAAATCACGATAAACTTGAGATCGCTTAAACTCTAGTACCTTTCTCTCTGTGGTTCGATAAATTCTTTAATTGGTCATCCCAACTATAAACGAGCAATCAAATGGCGTCGTTGCCGGGGAGGTAACGGTCGCTAGTAGTTTGACGAAGGATTGTTTAGAGTGGTCTTAATAAGGACTTTTTTTTTTATTTTTGGCATCTTATATTTGCTTTAGAAAATTTTGCTCTAATTTTTCTTTCTTTTATAGGTGCACACCTTGAGAAGGAAGAAGAAGGAGAACAAGCCCAAAAATACGATCTACATGGATATTATCCGAGATATGGTGAATAGAAGTGTTCTTCCCACTATGAATACACAAGGAAATAGAAATGTTCAAGGATTTCAATGCCAAATTGTGAAACTAACTTGCAATCGAATTTTGGAGTACAAGTGCCTAATATGCAATTCCAACAACAAGGTTATGGAGATTTTGGAGTTCCTCATCAAATGAGTCAACACGTATACCCTCAAGGTGTGGAAGATGTTTTTCAAGGAAATTTTTTTAGAAATCAAGAAGGAAATCAACCACAACTATGGGGAGATTTCAAGACTCCAACACCTCTTATTCCGCTCAACGTAACTACAAAGAGAAGCTTAGAGATGAGTTGATCGAAAAGATTATGGAGCGCATGGAGAGGGAGAAGAAGTATAATGAAGCGTGGAAGGATCGAATGGGAAATTGGTGTGAAATGGTGATAAATAAAATCGTAGCATACGGTGTAAGATTGGATTTCATTGAGCACCAAGTTAGTCAAGTTGTGTCCACAATGGAAAGACTTCAAGAAGAGAACAACAAGCCTTCTACCTCCGGAACAAAGAGTGAATGCATGGTCGTTCAGGATAGAAAAAAGGCTAGTTTGGGGGTTGATGAGGTTATGAAGGAGAAGAGAGAAAGAGTTCCTATGTGGGTGAAAGCTAAAGAGTTGAAAGAAGAGTTGAAGGGGAAATTCGAAAGATTTGTCGAGTCTTTTAAAGTGATGTTTAAGAAAGTAAAGCTTCGAAACTAAGAAGAGATTCATGCACTTATGGAAGAATATTAAACCTCTGGAAACTAAGATCATAAACTCCACTCCACACAAGAAAAAAACCTTCTCATTCTATTGAAATTTCAAACTCTCTTAAGAATTTTCATGATTTTATTGATAAAAACTTGTTTGTTGAAAATTGTAGGAAAAGGATTGCAAGAGGGCACCAACACTTGTTAATACCCCAATTCTTACCGGGGGGATGTGGTTGAAGTTCAAAATACATATAAAGCCCCATGGAAAAAGTAAAACAAGTGGAAAGGGCCATTCCTTGTGAAGAACGCCTTCGGAGAACAATTGCTTGAGCTATTTAACAAGAAGGGAAACATTATTGTGGTTGAGCGTGAGAGCACAAGGCACTACTTCAAGAAGAAACATATGACAGTGTCTAAGGACTATTCTAGACCGCCATGAGCTTGATAATATCGTCCGGCTTGAAGACGTTAAACTTAGCGCTAGATGGGAGGCAATCCATCATTATCTTTATTTCTTTATTTAGTGCTTTCAATAAGGATTGTGGATTTGATATTGTTTTTCAATTTTGGCCTTATAGGTGGATTGTGCTCATGAGAAAATGCATATTGAAGAAAAGAGAAATGCTTCATGGATTCGAGTATGGATGTCGCACCACTTGTTGCAAACTTAATTCTCGACTCTTGTCTCAAGTTAAGTTTGGGGGGTGCTAGTGCGTGGTGGACGTACCTTGAGAGTTGTGATGCATATACTTCTCTACAAGAAGATCGTTGATTAAGACTACAAGGGTAAGTCCCACCACTTTTTGCAAACTTAAGTCTCAACTCTTGTTTCGATTTAAGTTTGGGGAGAGATGTATGGTGTGACTCACCACTTGAGTGTGATTATTGTAAAATTGGGTCAATTTTAAAAATTTCTCGTGAGTTTGGGTATGATTTTGGTATGATTGGTTATGTTGAAGGGCATGATGGTCCTTATTTTTATATAGCAATTGTTGAGCTAATGGTTTTTGATGAGTTTTGAGCATAGTTGAAATAGATGAAGTGTAGTGGAAGCACAAATTGAGCCCGGAGATCAAGTCCAGATTCGTTGTGGATGCAATCCGGAAGCTCGTGCCAACCATGTCTTTCTAAGGGAGTTCACTCTACATCTCATCACTTCTATTTGCTTGACATGAATTGATATTGATTTGGATTGGTTGGATTAACATGCTACTTCATGTGTTATGTTTGTGGGAGGTTTACTTTTGTAATCTAGGATTTCCTTTTCAATTAAGGATGGGATGTTTGTGAGATTATTTGATTATGGATGATATGAATGTGTGCTTAATTGTCTTATGATGGTGATTTTTGTCTTTGCATGTTATGTATTTTTGTATTGTTTCTTATTTGGTGTGTCTTTCTTGTATGTTTTGTGTGTATTTTCATTTTTTCTAGGGATGTTTGGTGGTTTGTTTTGGGATATCGTGAGTTGTTTTTGAATGTGAGTAATGACATGTTGTTGTGATAAGTGATGACAAATTATGATTAAGAATCTCTACACTTTCGAATTGTAACATGTTCTATTTAACTTGTTCAAATTTGAGATGAATGTGGTGTAATAAGTTTCTTAAGGTCCGAGCATAAGCTTGTGAGTGTTTAAGCCGCAACCGTGCATACATGATATTTTTTCATGAGTGGATCGGTTGTGTTTGATAAGCTAGAACTTGCTCAATGGCTATAGGAACGAGCTCGATAGTGGAGATTAGTGATGCAATCTAAGGCCATCGTTGTCATTTATAGTCATTGCCAAATATTTTCATACCATGAACATTATCTCTAGTTAACCACTTTGAGCCTTTAAGCCTATTTCTTGTGAATTTAGCACATTACAAGCCTTGATTACCCACATGAGCCTTATATATTTACCCTTTTTTTGTGTGAGTGATTGAGGAGATGGTAGCTAGAAATGATTGATTGAATAACAAAAGAAGTAAAGAAAATGGTAAACAAGCAAGAAAAAAGATGAAAAGAGCAAAAACGAGAACGCACATGCAACCTTAAAACAAGAGAAGGAGCAAAGCAACAACAAGGTGCTCAAGAAATTAAAGGTTCAAAGAAAGGAAGCATGCATTATAAGCTCGATCCAAAGGAATGATGATGAATAGTGCTTGTGAGAACAAAGATAAAAAGGAAGAAAGAAAAGTGGAGGAATGGAAGAAAGTAGCTACCTCTTCGATTACTTGCACATGATTAGTCACTATTATCCATATTCTTCCTACCCTATCAAAGAATCTATCATTACATCCGAATATAAAGACCTTTTTGATCATTAATTGAAACTTTGGAGGTTTGTGAATGTAGTCCACGAGCAAGCTTATAACAAGTCGAGTCAATCGGTTAATGAGTGTTGTTTTACCTCATATTATAGAGTGTTGAGTGAAATTAATATCCTATGTGAGGCTTGGACCAAAAAGGGACTATATTACACTTTATTCTCTTTTGATTGAACTTGTTAATTCCTCATGTCATGAATTTAATATTGTAGGATGACTTAGCATAAGTTATAGTTATTATTGCTATTGATGTGTTATTGCTTAAATTCGTTAGGTATTTTCCTAGGTAAAAATTTCTCCTCTTGGTTTATAATTTTCGTTGCTCGAGGACGAGCAACACTTTAAGTTTGGGGGGTTGATCATCGCTATTTTTACCTAAATTTTAGTGTTTTTTTATATGTGTTTTCGTATTATTTTATTGTTCTTAGCCTTATTTTTGTATCAAAATGATTTTAGAGTAAGAGCACTCTATCGTTGTTGTACACGTGCGACCAAGTAATAAAATTTATAAGTATGTGGTCCCAAGGGAAAGTAAATTCTAGGTTGTATCCGGATTCGTCATTGATTATGCTTTGTAAGAATGATAAGCTTGAAGGTTCGGTTTAGGACTAATGATTACTCTATCAATTAACTATCGAACTTAACTAGCAACTAATTGTAACAATTATCAAACAAGTGACAAGATGAATGGAATATGGATAGAGTGTATTTAAGAAGAGAGCAAGGCTAATCATACTCATGGTTAAGAAACTAGCTAGATATGCATGATGCTCAATATTGAACTTCATTAATTATGGACTAAAAGCAATCACGTTGTTACCCATAACCCCTATGGCCAAGGTGATTAGGTTCTTGACTCTTTAACAAGTCTAAATCTCCTAGGATTGTCTTACTCTCAATTCCCATGAAGGTACTATGATCATAAGTTGGTTCTTTTCACTCAATTTCTTAAGTGTCCCCCCTATGAATGTTCTAAGCACAAGAAGGGAATGACTTTCCTCCCCTTACACTAACATACATGCTCATCTTAATAAATGATTCAATTAAACATCTCATCATACTATTGGAATGACCATCCTAATACCATGAAAAAAGAATTTAATCACACAAATATTGAAATGAAACATGAATCATTAATTATAAAAGAAAGTCCAAAATTAACTCAATTCAACATCTAAAATCATATGTATCTAGCATTCTTCTCAACCAATCATATGATTAGCCCTAATATAGGACTAGCCACTACACATTGTGTTCAAATCAATACATTCAAAGGCTTGCTCCATTTGAGCCAAAATATGAAGAAAAATAGCAATTGAAAAGTAGATCGGCTTCTCTTTTGTGAAGATGGCCTTCCTCCCTTCCAACATGCTAAATTCTTCAATCTATGATGATCTTCTCTTCTTAAATTGATGGAATGATAGAGTGATGGATGGATAGTTGAAGATCAAATGGATTTGATGGATTAAAGGTATGGAAATGAATCAAATGGATTTAGTGTGTGAAAATGTGGTGTGAGAGTGTGTGTAACTGCTCCAATTCTGTATTTTCTGTGTTCTTCTCCTCAATTTCGGACAAATTAGTGTTTTATATCACTTATGGACCTTCTAGAAGCTTCCGGTACATTCTGAAATTTAAATTGCCTTTTACACCTACACGAGCCGTGTAGCAGCGCACGGCTCGTGTAGTACACACCTAGTTCGGCGTGTTCTGCGTGTTCTTGGAAACGGCTCATGCAGTAGTGCACGGCCTCTCCCGTGGGCGTGTAGCATTTCTGATGCTTGCGCACGACCTTCTCGAATAGGCCCGTGTTCCGCACACGAGACGTGTGATGGCGCACGAGTCGTGCGCCAGAACACGGCCTTCTTCAAGGGCCAGTCCTGTGTTCTGATGCTCGAACACGGCTACCTCGGACAAGCCCGTGTTCTGCACACGGGTCGTGTCCGAGCGTGCCCTGTTCTTCCTTATCCGTTTTGCTCCCGATTCCCTTTTTTTCCATTTCTTAACCTGTTTTGCACATATTTAAGCTCATTTACACATTTCTATCAATCCATACCACATTTCTCATAATTACATAAACTTCACCAAAAGTCACTCAAATATGGATGAAAACATCTGAAAATCCACAAATATAGATACTCAAATCTAGGTGAAAATGACAACGATCAACCCCCCAAACTTAAAGTGTTGTTCGTCCTCGAACAACGAAAAATGATAAACAAGAGGAGTAATTTTTACCTAGAAAAACACCTAACAAACATAAACCACAACACATCACAAGTCATAAGGATTACAAAATCACATTAAGTACTCCTACATCATCAAACTTATAACATAAAAAATTAACAAGTTCAATTTCAAGAAAACAAAAGAGTAATCAAATCCCTTCCGATCCAAGCCTCTCATAGGATATCACATTCACTCAACACTCTTTGGAGTAGGGTTTTGAACAACACTCATCAACCGATTAGAACCGACTCACCATAGGCTTGCTCATGGACTATGTTCACAAGCCACCCTAGTTTCAAAATGTGATCAAATAGGTCTTTATCTTTGGATGCACTGTTTAGGCTCTTTGGTAGGTTAGGAAGAATTTAGATAATAGTGACTATTCAAGTGTAGATAATCAAAGAGATGATTCTTTTCTCCAACATCTTCACTTTCAATCTTTCTTCATTTTTACATATTCATAAATACTAAACATCAACATAACATGGATTCTTTGAGCTTCTTTTGAATTGCATACTTTCTTTCTTTGACTTTTGCATTCCTAGAGCATATTTTAATGATTTTGCTCCCGTTTCCATTTTGTTGAAGTTGCATATGCTTTTAGCTCTAGCTCTTTCATCCTTTTCTTGATTCACCATTTCCTTCATTTTCTTGCACATTTCCACCATCAAACCTTGTAGACCATCATCTCCTCAATCACCCACACATAGGTTATATATATACGGCTTAAGTAGGTGTTCAAGACTTGTATTGTGCTCAAATCACAAGGAATAGGCTTATAAGCTCGAATTGGCTAACTAGGGATGATGTTTGGGTAAGGAAATTTATGGCTATGACTTCATTTAACAAGGATGGCCTAAGATCATGTCACAACTTTCAACCATTCGGGCTTCATTCCTACAGTCCATGAGCAAGTTCTAGTTTGTCTAAGTTCAACCGGTCCTCTCATCAAACATTAACCATGGAGGCTCGGTTGAAGCTCAACTCTCACAAGCTTTTGCTTGGACCAACAGAAACCTAATTAACCTTCATACTTCTCAAAATTGAACAAATTATGTAATTCATGTCACAATTTCAACTAGTAGGAATCCTTAACATGCTTGTAATCACCTATTACAAATAATGTACTATAGCTCATATTCAAAAATATTTACACTTTCCCAAAACATACCACCAAACCAACCTATACAAGAATAAAAATCACAAACATAACACATAAGCAAAACTCACCAAACATTAAACATAACAAAAACATATAACATACATAACCAAAATCATCCATCTCAAAAAATTAAAGCACCTCAATTCAACATCCATAACAAGTAAGCTCACATTCCCATCACATCCAAATTATAAAAAAAAAAAACCAAAATACCAAAGAATAAAGGAAAACAAATCGCATAAAACTAAAATAAATCCCAAAAGTTAAACCTCCCAAATACAAAACAATTAAAGTACAATCCAATCCAAATCTTAACAAATCAAATCAAGTCTAACATTCTCCAAATGAACTACTAGAAGTGATAGGCACTAAAATAACTCCCTTCAAGGCTCCGGAGGTGGAGGTGGATGATACATGTTCCATGGTATATATGCACGAGGAGATCCTGGAAATTGGAAATAGAACATCATCGTCATCATCTCCACCATGTTGTTGGAGTGCACCCGAGACTGCTCCTCGTAGTACTCCCTACGATGCTGTCCAGCTCGAAGTTCTTGAATATGCATCCCGTACTCCTGTTGTACCTCACGGATCTCCCTCATCTGTGCTCCATACGTCTGCTGCACATGCCTCATCTCTCTCACTTCATCCATCATGTAATTCCATCGATCATTGCCATGTTCGGGGCCCATTGGTGGCTGCTGTTGTTGCTCTTCCTCAAACTATGGTGGCTCAGGAGCTTGCTCTTCAAACTCCACCTGATGTGGTGGCTTCTGCTCATCTCCTTCCATCGGTTCTGGCTCCGCTCTCAGATTGGCTAGCTCGAGGTTCTCCTCAACCCTCATCTGTCTTAGAACCTCTTCCACTTCCTTTCTGTTTCTTCTATAAAATGCTCTCACAACCCTGGAGTGATTTGCACTAGCCATTGCCAAATTAACAAACCTCCTTCGAGTGTACTCTGTAGTGAGCTATGGAGCTGGCAAAGGAAATTGAGCCCCTTTTTCTTGCCTTAGACAATACTGATTCCCAGCTATAGACAAGAATTCCATCCTTATCAATTGCTGATAATTCAATCCTTCACTCACCATCCTGTTTTCCATTCCTGCAAGATTTATTCCCAAGCCTTGAGCGATCATAGTAATCATGGCTCCTAACATCAACCCTTGAGAGGTTTGTCTCTTAGCAACTCTCTCCACATGTTGCACAAAATGCGCTGCAACGTTCAGTGGTAGCTCATTATATATGCAGAACATGATGTATAACGTGCTTTTCTCCCACTGCTCCACTCTTAAATCTCCCTAAGATGGTGTTCGAGACAATCTTCTCAAGGTACCTCATGACTGGATTCTTTATCGTTGTTCATTTCGAGGCACTGGGAACGTATCCTGCTTGCTCTGTCCCATCATTCAGCAAACTTTTCTACCATTCTTGCTGATTACAACCACCTACATGATAAAAGCTCTGATGGTCTCGACATGGTGGGCTTCCAAAGAATCCATTCAAAACATGTAGAGGAATCTCTCTTCTCATCACGTTGTCCAATTGGAACGTAACTGAAATAGGGAAAGCATTCCTATCCTTCTTCACTTGAAATATACTCATTAACTCAGCAGTTAGATGGTAGTAAGTAGGGGACCTTTTTATCGAAAAAATTTTCCATTTGTGAAAAACTAAACAACTTCCTCAAGTCTTCCTCTATTCCTAACCCTTCCATTGTTGTTGTGTCTTGGAATCGGGTTGGCTTAATCTTGGGGGCAAGTGTTTGCCAACGAAGCACATACTTTCCCCAATACTCTTCAAATTCGACTCCAAAGTAGTCCGGATGGACCTCATCTTCCATTAATTTAGCATCGAGACTAGCTAATTCCCCTGGATCGGTAATGATGATGAAATCCTCATTCCTTGGTCTCACTCTCCTCTCGGCCATCTACAATTTACAACTATGCTCAAGTCATATTCAATTTCATTATTGAAAATGTTAATGCATTAAGTTTAGATTCCACTCTAGTTATTCAACTAAGTGTGAACTATACTATGCATCAACATTACACATTCATATCATGATAGCCTCAAGCATTTCACCACAAATATTCAACTTTACTATCACTTCTTTCAATCATCCATGACTTACACCTCAATTCATATCATACTTGCTCATATAGGTTCCAAATTAAACCATCTCTAATCGCTATGAACATATGATCTCAAATTTAGATAAAATTTTCACCTAGGCATTTCATCAAACACTTGGCATGCACAACATTTCAATATACTTTCAAAATAAAATCCACATTGCCTAATGCCGAAAGCCTCAACACCTAAGCCTATCTAATGTAAATTTATCATCACACAATCATTTCAAATTAATGTGCCATATTAAGATTACTCATACTATTCACATTCAAAATATTCCCAAATTTCATCTCATGAACCCTAATTTCACTTCAATTCAAATCTCAAATTGACACATGTATGTTCAACAATCAATAACATATTCCAAACTCCCTATATCACAAAGCCCATGCATCAATTTGCTCAATTTCTATCAAAATTTGGAAGTTAGGGTTCATAGAAATCATACCTTCGATTATGGATTTGGATGAGTGTTTTTGATGTTGGAATTTGAAGAAACTCACTCTTAATCACTCAACTAACCTTAATGCATGCAATTTACAAACAGTAGATGGAGGATGGAGTGTATTTGGACTCAAAATCGAACTTCTAAGTCCGTACGATGCGTTTGAAATTGTTCTGGAATCGGGCTTTTAAATTCTGCCTTTGAACGCTACACGGCCCGTGTTCCGCTACACGGCCTCAGTCGTGGCCGTATAGCGTTTACTGACGCTTCAGCACGGCTACGCGTTATAGGGTCATGTTCCGCACACGGCACGTGTTTCTGTCTCCTACACGGCTCGAGTTCGGAGCTCGCCCTCGGCTCAGGATGAGTAGCACTTTCTGATGTCAGTACACGGCCAATCCTTATAGGGCCGTGTACTGAACACGGCTCGTGTAGCAACTTTATCCTGTTTTCCAAATTTCACACTTCACACCTCATCTTGCCCTATTTTTGTACTTCTCATACACCCTATTCATGCTCAAAAATACTTCAAAGCATTAACACCACAATTATGATCAAATAATGGACTATCATGTACTTAAACACTTCCAAAAGTACCAAAACGATCCTAACTCATGAAAAAAATTTAAAATTGACCCATTTTGCCACAAGACAATATAAACATACATGATATATCAAGCATATACAAGTGGTGAGTCACACCACGCACTCTTCCCCCAAACTTAAATCGAAACAATTTGAGAATTAAGTTTGCAAAAAAATGGTGAGACTTACCCTTATAGTTTCTACCAATGCTCTTCATGAAATTACCTCGAGTGCAAGTTTTCAAAATCCAAGTATGACCACCACGCACCCCCCAAACTTAAATTAACACAAGTATTAAAATTTAAGTTTGTAAAGAGTGGTGTGGCATATACATTTTCATTCATTTTTAGCACCCTTGTCTTTCATCATATGTTCTTTCCTTCATGAGCACAATCCACCTACACACAAAAATATAAGAAAAAGTAAAACTAAACAAGAAAACTTACTAAAATGGGTTGCCTTCCATCAAGCACTCGATTTAACGTCTTCGAGCTAGACGCATTTAAGCTCTTTAATAATCGGAGAAATCCAAGACCCCATAGGGCCTCATCTTCACTTTAAACATCTCCTGAATAACCTTCTTATCAACACTTCGTGCTACTCTACTACTTGAACTCGATTCATTGCCTCTTCTTCTAACGTTTTCAAATCCTGGAGGCCCTTTATCAATCTTCCAATCAACATGTGGATTTCCCCCAAACTTATTCCTCTTTGAAGAAAAATTTCCTACAAATTCAAGTAAAAAGTTAGTTAATTCTTCATCTTTTAGAATTTCAATTACCACTCGATCTCGATCATCTGGAGGCCTAATGGGTGGCTTCAAATGAAGATCTCCCCCTTTTACATTCTTACTAGATAACACCAATTCTTTTTCATTTGAACAGAGTGTGAGTTCCTTCCTATCCATGTCAAATTTTGCTCTTCCAGTTACCAAAAACGGTCTTCCAAAAATCAATGGAATCAAAGGATCCGCTTGCTTGTCAACTACCATAAAATCCACTAGAAAGACAAAATTTTTTATTTTCACAAGTATATCCTCCACAACTCCATGGGGCTTTATCATTGAACCATCCAGTATTCCAATTTCCACATTCGTTTCCTTTCCCCCCCAATGCCAAGTTTTTCAAAAATTTCCAAAGGCATCACATTAATACTTGAACTAAGATCACATATAGCATTAAAATATTCCCCTTTTTCAATCTTACAAGTAAGAACAAATTTACCGGGGTCTTCTACCTTTAATGAAACATCAACTTCAACTATTTCATGATCTTGTTCCAATCACAACTCTTTATCACACTTACTTTCATCAACAAATGAAGACAAAAATTCACCAATAATCATCTCTTCATCAAAAGACAAATCATCATCAATGGCAACTTCCTCATCATTTTGGACACGACCTCATTACAAACTACTTCTTCAACCTTTGAAACAATGTTTGTGTTGGCGTTCGGACCGTTTGGTTAACGTGACCCGTTAGAATGTCATGCGTTTCTATCATATCACAGCGGAAGCAATAAATCATAGAAACGATTACCGTTCACCAGGGTATGTTGATGAAGATTGATTCTCGCAGGCAGCCTGTGCAGTCCCACGAGAATAGTCATAACTTCCTCGTCTGATATTGGAATTGAATGATCTTTACGTTCAGACGATTCTCTCTTCAATGGCTTTCCGTCAGTATATTGATCATCAAATTCTGATCACTGTACGAATTTATACAAATTTCGCAAGGTCGCGGACAGCAGCAGCAAACTACCTTCTGATCTTCTGCTGTATGTCCCAAGTCCGATCTCGACGTCGTGTGGGCGACGATCTACGAGACCTCCTCAATCTGCTCTCAACCCTCATCACACGTGAATAATCAGTTAGATTAGATTAGGGTTCCAGATAAGCTGAGGTGACTTATATACATGGGCTACAGCAGGGACCAGGAGGAGAAATTGGGTTGGGCCTCCATTGGGCTTAAGTATCCAAGCTTAGCCCAAAGCTTATACTTAAGTCCAATAATAATAATATATTCTACTAAAATATTATTATTGCACTACCGTACCAATCCCAAAATTACGTTTTGGGCTCCTTCTTATTATGAGCCCGTTAGTCTCCCCATGTTTAAGATATACAATGTCCATTAATTAATTTAAGTTACTGACAACTCAATTAATTAATATCTCATCCAAGAGTAGTACCACTCAACCTCATTATCATGCCGGAATAAATTCCACCTGCAGGGTTTACATGATAATCCTTATGAGCTCCTCAAGGGGACATCATCAACCTATGACGGACACGGATTCCTTCTACAATCAACAGCACACCATAGAGACAGCACTACTTCCCAACTCATCGAGTTTGTTGATTTAATAACATGTAAATCTCACCCATTGATGAATCAAAGAAATACATACTGCCCTACGTGTCGAGGTTATTGTATAGGGATTAAGAGCACGAACTTCCATAATAACTGAGATCAAGTTCTCCTATAAGTCAGTATAAGTCGAACGATCTCAAGCGGTCCTGCTCAATACACACAAGTGCACTAATGTGATTCTATAGCCAAGACAAGCTAATACCAAACCACACTACAACCATCCCGATAGAGAGTCCCCGTCTATCTCGGTTGTGAGCATCTGTTTATACTTTATAAGGAAACCGATAATATGATCTTCTGCGTGTTGTCGCACAACATATTATCTACAGTATAAAGTAAGTGGACTATTGCATCGAACATATAAATAAATTATAAGATGCAATCATTTGATCATATGATTCTCATTTCAAATTAATTGTTATAACATTGTTCATACAAAAAGCTAGACTTTTAGTATACAATCCAACAATCTCCCACTTATACTAAAAGACTATGCTGTCATGTCTTCTGCCATACATCTGATTTCCACTCCCATACACGACCATCAAAAGCTCTCGCCTTAAGGTCCTTGTAAATGGATTTACTAGGTTATCATCCGATGCAATCTAGGTGACAACAACCTTCCCCTCATCATACGATTTCTCATAACAGGTGGTACTCCCGCTCCATGTATTTAATTTTCTTATGGGCTCGTGATTCCTTCAAGTTTGCAACTGCACCAATATCATCAATATAAATTGTGATATCGTTGGGCAAACTTAGAAACACTTCGAAGTCCATCTTGAAGTTTCTAGAGTCATACAGATACTTTGGCTGCCTCATAGGCTCCAATTTATCATCTTTACACGATGGAATCCGGAGTCTGAAATATATTTCTATATAACACTCCTCCACATTATGACTCTACTTCCTAAAATTAAACGCATAACCTTTGAGGTGGATTTACTGCCGTCCCTATCTGATTTGAAAAATCTGAATCTATGTAACCCATAAGAATCAGTGAATTTGTTCGGTAAGCCCACATATAGTTTCTAGTCCTTTTCAGGTACATAAGTATATGTCTTACCACAGTTCAACATTCTTATTTTGGGTTACCTTGATACCCACTGTTCATGCCATCGGCAAAACAGATATCCAATCTCGTGCATAGCATTCCTTAGATTAAGCTTCCTCATTTGCCGAAGCAGAAGGAACCGCTTTCATCTTCTTTATCTACTTTTGTGTCACAAGACACATTCACTTAGATAAATTCACATGCTAAACGAGTAAAGATCGTATCATTATATGAAACTTGAGATAAGCATAACATCCTTTCTTGTGATCCATATTACCGTGATCAAAAGGATATTTTTGCTCTTCTTAAGTCCTTCATCTCATACCGCTTTATCAACCATACCCATACGTCCGACAATACTCTTTCATTGTCTCCAATGAGCAAGATACTATCTACGTATAGCACAAGAAATACCATCACGTTTCCATCACTCTTTTCAATACACAAGACCTATCCGATCATTGATTAGATCCATGTCACTGGATTACCTCATCAAAACGGATGTTTCATGATCTTGAAGCTTACTTTAGTCCATGAATGGACACTTTTAAGCTCACTATCACAATGCTCTTAGCTCTTTGCAATGAATCACTCTGGTTGCTTCACATAGATATTTCCCTTAAGACTTCCAATCAGGAAAGTTGTCTCGACATCTATTTGCTATCCCTTATATTTCATATGAGTAGCAACAAATAAAAGAGTCCGGATCAACTTAGGCATAGCTACTGGCGAACATGTTTTCTCATAATCGAACCCTTTCTTTCTGAGTATACCTTTTCGCAACAAGCTTGCTTCCAAGGTTTTCACCTTATTCTATGATCCTCTTTTATTCTTGCACGCCCGCTTCCAATGGGTTTTACGCCATTTAGCGGTTCAACAAGCATCCAGACCTAATTTAAAATCCATCGATTCTATTTTAATATTCATTGCACTTACTAAGATTCCGCATTTTAATTTTGTAGTGCAACGTCGTATCCCTGGGATAATACCATGTTTACTAGGGATCAAGTCTTACAACTTTCCCAAAATATGTATCTCATGGGTTGTCGAATAACCCTTCCACTGCGACAAGGCACTACATGTAATTGTGTATCAGACGTGACACGCGTTGCAGTTTACCTTGTGGTATATCCTCTTGTACACTTGGTACTTATACTTTGTGTTTTCTTCTCACTACCTTTAGAACAATTTATACATGGGTTTATAATTTAATACATAGTCTCTTTCCAAAAATCTAGTGTTTGTGTTAACAATCACCCTTTGATCTTTTAGACTAAATAAATCACCTTCATTTTTATAGCATATCCCACAAACAGACAAACATTCAAATGAATTACTGTTTCTAGGGCTTATCCATAAAATGAATTAAGTAATTCCAAATAATTCATCATCTATCTAATCATTACCATAAGAGTCTTATTCCTTCTATCCACCACACCATTCAGTTGGGGCATGCCCGGTGTAGACCACTTGAGATTTAATCTCAACCTCTGATTAATAGCTCATAACTATCCTAAGAGGTACTCGTAATGACGATTAAATCGTCATTACTTGATATATTTTCCATGACGCTTCACTGTACCAGCCTTACAATTCTTGAATTAATCAAAGAACTTAGACATGCAGTGCATCAAATAAATATATCGGTATCTAGAATAATCATCGATTGACGAATATTCATATCCACCTCTCATCCGGACAATCTTAGGACCACATAAATCATAATGAACTAATTCCAACATATATATCTTTGGTTCTGCACCCCTTTGCCTTGAAAAAGCAATTAGTCATTTTTACTCCTAAGCAAGACTCGAAAGTCAGATAGTTTTCACTTCAGATAAACCTAAGGGTCTATCGGCTATCAACTTTTGAATCCTACTCAAGTAAAATGATCTAGTCTTAGATGCCAAATATATGTTTAGTTCATATCCGAAGGTATCTTTCTCTTACT
Source organism: Pogostemon cablin (assembly GCA_023678885.1). Classification (NCBI taxonomy): domain Eukaryota; kingdom Viridiplantae; phylum Streptophyta; class Magnoliopsida; order Lamiales; family Lamiaceae; genus Pogostemon; species Pogostemon cablin. The sequence continues at coordinate 113,962 of CM042995.1, forward strand.
AAGATTAGAAGATTTATTATTAATTACTATTTATTGCATCTATGGAATATACATGATTTAAGAGTATACAAATTGTTCACCAACGTACAATAACAGATTACAACTCTATCCTTTATTATAATGATCATGTCATTTAAATGAAATGGAGTATCCATCTATTAATGCATAGAAACCGAAATCAAATTCTTTCTATGAAAACGTACGTAAAACAATTTCTCATAATCAAATGTCTACTCATATCATTAGATAAATAGACAACTCCCACTGCAATAGCCACTACTCTTGTAGTTTTACCCATGTCATAACAATCTTATCCTCACTTAGTAATAAACATTTAGTGATTCCAGTATCTACACACTTCGTGTCAGTAAATACCATCACTATTCATGTTTTAAACAACTAGTGAATAAGATATAAAACTTGTTCACATTATGATGAAAATGGCTTTTCTTTGCCACATGTTTTGCCAGAAGTTTTCCACCATATACATCCTATTGTATTTCAGGTGGAACTTACTCAAAAACATCTAGGCAATTCACGAAGAATTAAATTGATCTAGGTTTCCCTTCAATTTATACTCCATGCTTTCCCAATTCATTCATCAAATTAAATCATGATCTTCTGCCTTTTAACTTACTCAAGTATCCGAAGAGTTACATGAGACCATCATATTTCTATGAATCTCTTATCTCTTCACTAGAGACTTTAATATGCATCATGATAAGTCTTTTGTGAGAACACACATGTATTTCTTAAGCAGTAAAATTCGAATCCAAGATTCTTTTCTAATCATCTAATTTTGGACCAGTAAATATAATTTCTTTTAGTCAACCATAAGTGAAATAAAACTATTTGAAATTCAGAGAATCAAAAATTAATTTACCGATCAAAACTTCGAATTTTATCCTTTTATATTGATTCCCTCAAAACAATATAAAAATAAAATTCACCGACATCTCAAGCACCGTGAGTCTGCAAGCCACGTTAGTGTGGACGTTTACAAACCCGAACATTTACAAGAGAAGGTTTTACCCATTAATTTCATTTGTCAACCTAACTTTATGACAAAATAATTAATAGTCGGTTCCTCTTTAGCCATGCAAATAATAGCAGTGACTCCGTTGGGGAGGATACTAATTATTTACACCTAAGTGTACACCATTATTTGATCCCAAGTCCACTGCGCGAGCTTGTGTGCCTTACAGTTGGAGAAGTACACACGCGCTCGGATAGCTTCCTACAATCATCAATTATAAGTTTGTACCAGTGAGCCCCACATAAACTCATCCGTTAGGGAGGAAGGCCTATAGCCAACACGCAAGTTCATGTACCACATTACAAACAATAATTATGTAATGAAGTCTGTACCAGTGATCCATGAATAAACTCATCCGTTAGGGAGGAAGGTCTATTGCCAACACGCAAGTTTACTCACATCACTTACAAACCAATAATGGAGGCCGCGGGAATATTTACCAATCACCTCTCCCACTTAATAATTTAACACCGAGGGTTTTTACATGCATATGATATTCAGAATAAAATACGCAACGCTAGCATGCTTCTATTACGGCACATAAGGCAGTAAATCACAGAGAGTCATGCATACATATATAACAATAATCAATAATTAAATCAATCATTAACAGTTATATATCAGCGAATTCGATTGTTCGCCACCAGGCACGAATATCAGCAAAGACTTCCAGACTATCAAATTTTTGAAATTTCCAGATTGTCCAATTTTCGAAACCATCGATATCGACCGTCGATGTCGTCCAGATTATCAAAATCATCGATATCGACTAGATTATCAAATATTCGAAAAACATCAAGATTATCAAAATTTCAAAACTATCGATATCGATCGTCATATCGTCTAGATTATCAAAATCATCGATATCGACGAGCAACCATATATAACAATAATAGATAATTAAATCAATTATGTCAGTTATATATTAGGAATCAATTCAACATCCATATATAACAATAATAGACAATCAATTATAGCAGTTATATATTAGGAATTAATTCGACATCCATATATGACAATAATAGATTATTAAATCAATTATAGCAGTCATATATTAGGAATTAATTCGACATCCATATATAACAATAATATACAATCTATTATGACAGTTATATATTAGGAATTAGTTTTCCTAAAATTGGATGTCTTATCTAACACTTTAGCAATACATGCATATAATATACCAAATATAATACGCAATCTAGCATGCTTCTATATAAGACAATAAATCATAGAGATCAGGCATCCATATATATATATAACAATAATAGACAATTAAATCAATTATGACAGTTATATATATTAGGAATAAAAACGCCTCTAAATTTTAATGTCTTGTCCGACACTCCTACTGTGGAATCGATGTCTTACGCAACAAGCAGGATTGCTTGTGCCCCAAGACGTCCATCGTCATATCCCACCACCAATCATGTCAGGGAGTGCCCCAAGTGCCTTGACGAGCGCCCCTCGCCCGGATTGTCGCTCGTCCAAGGGCCTACTTGCATGGAACCAAGTTCAGCCCAACGCGCAACACCAAACTACACCAACTGTCGTTCGTAGTTCGAAACTGAAAGAACCTCAGAATCCAATCTCCACCGTCCAGAATCAACTACTGTAAGTCCTGAACATGCTGTCCAAATTACAGATCAATCCAACGGTTATATTGTGAGAAACGACTCTTTTCTCTCGACTGCGCAGAACAGAATCGCCCAAAAAACTGCTTCTGTTTTCGGCGTATTCCCGACAACACAAAGCTCCAAATACGATCTTCACCGTTCAGAATGTACGTCCACAAAATCCGAACGTGCTGACCAAAAATCAGCCTGATCTGACGGTTGAAACTCCGGTTATTGCCTCTGCAATATCACTGCGCTGGATTTTCTCTCAATTTCTTCCTTCCATGTGAAATTGACGAACAGTTTTCGTCGAATTCTCTCACACACAACCATCAACGAACAGATATGATATAGGGTATATTTCACATAGGGATATTCATGGTTTGCGCAGTAAAACCAAAACCCTAAACATGCGATCCTAATTTCAAAAAATTAACCACATAAACCCTAGTCTAACGTGTCACGCTTCACCACGAAACCGAAGCTCTGATACCAATTGTTGGCGTTCGGACCGTTTGGTTAACGTGACCCGTTAGAATATCATGCGTTTCTATCATATCACAGCGGAAGCAATAAATCATAGAAACGATTACCGTTCACCAGGGTATGTTGATGAAGATTGATTCTCGCAGGCAGCCTGTGCAGTCCCACGAGAATAGTCATAACTTCCTCGTCTGATATTGGAATTGAATGATCTTTACGTTCAAACGATCCTCTCTTCAATGGCTTTCCGTCAGTATATTGATCATCAAATTCTGATCACTGTACGAATTTATACAAATTTCGCAAGGTCGCGGACAGCAGCAGCAAACTACCTTCTGATCTTCTGCTGTATGTCCCAAGTCCGATCTCGACGTCGTGTGGGCGACGATCTACGAGACCTCCTCAATCTGCTCTCAACCCTCATCACACGTGAATAATCAGTTAGATTAGATTAGGGTTCCAGATAAGCTGAGGTGACTTATATACATGGGCTACAGCAGGGACCAGGAGGAGAAATTGGGTTGGGCCTCCATTGGGCTTAAGTATCCAAGCTTAGCCCAAAGCTTATACTTAAGTCCAATAATAATAATATATTCCACTAAAATATTATTATTGCACTACCGTACCAATCCCAAAATTACGTTTTGGGCTCCTTCTTATTATGAGCCCGTTAGTCTCCCCATGTTTAAGATATACAATGTCCATTAATTAATTTAAGTTACTGACAACTCAATTAATTAATATCTCATCCAAGAGTAGTACCACTCAACCTCATTATCATGCCGGAATAAATTCCACCTGCAGGGTTTACATGATAATCCTTATGAGCTCCTCAAGGGGACATCATCAACCTATGACGGACACGGATTCCTTCTACAATCAACAGCACACCATAGAGACAGCACTACTTCCCAACTCATCGAGTTTGTTGATTTAATAACATGTAAATCTCACCCATTGATGAATCAAAGAAATACATACTGCCCTACGTGTCGAGGTTATTGTATAGGGATTAAGAGCACGAACTTCCATAATAACTGAGATCAAGTTCTCCTATAAGTCAGTATAAGTCGAACGATCTCAAGCGGTCCTGCTCAATACACACAAGTGCACTAATGTGATTCTATAGCCAAGACAAGCTAATACCAAACCACACTACAACCATCCCGATAGAGAGTCCCCGTCTATCTCGGTTGTGAGCATCTGTTTATACTTTATAAGGAAACCGATAATATGATCTTCTGCGTGTTGTCGCACAATATATTATCTACAGTATAAAGTAAGTGGACTATTGCATCGAACATATAAATAAATTATAAGATGCAATCATTTGATCATATGATTCTCATTTCAAATTAATTGTTATAACATTGTTCATACAAAAAGCTAGACTTTTAGTATACAATCCAACAGTTTGTTGTTTCCACCAACCCTTTCTCCACCTTACTTTCCATATTACAAACGGTAACATACAAACATTTTTCCTTCGGATTAGTAATGGTAGTTGAGGGAAACTTACCTTTACGATGCATTTCACCTTGCTCGGTTGCCATTTGACTCATTTGTGTTTCCAAAGCTTTGATTCTCTTATCATTCACTTCATCTCTTTGCCTTCTTTCCTCCTTATCTTTCTTCATGAATTCAAATATTTTAGCCATTTGATCTTCCATCGTAGGCTTCCCTTCACCATTTGAAGATTTTTCTCCCGGATTGATGCCCGGTGGAAGAGTGAGTGCATTCTCTTGATTTCCATATGACAAATTTTCATACCTACGAGGTTGATTGAAATTTTCTTGAAAATTATCTTGCCCCCATCCTCCTTGCCTTTGTGGATATCCTCCTCCATGATTACCAAAGTTACCACCATAATTTCCTTGAAAGTTCCTTCCTTGCATGAAGGCAACTTCCTCAAGCGACATCTCCAGTGGACACCAAGTATCTTGAATTCCAAAATTAGAGGACATACCTTGTTGAGGCATAGATGTAGGGATTTGACAACTTTGGGAAGATTGACCCATGTTAGGCATAGACCCACCTTGTTGAGGATTCGAAAATGCTTGTAGATTCATCAAAGGCATAGGCATGGACCTTGAATTCGGAAGCACTTGTTGATTCTCAATTGGTTTAGACACACGATCCGAAGACACTTGCAAATTAGCATTCATCATTTTAAGTATCTCCGTGATCACCTTGTCGGTTACATCTTCCCTAGGTGCTTCTTCCTTCTTCACTTGTTGCATACATACTTCTTCCATCTTAGCAATCATCTCTCTTTCATACATCCCCGCAACTCTATCCATAGGCCATTGACCCGTATTCAAATCTATTTCCTCGCATATGGCAATTGCTCTTTCCGGAGTTTGCCCCAAAATTGAACCTCCCGCCGAAGCATCAACATGCATTCTTTCACTTCCGTTCAAACCGGCATAGAAAAATCCTACTTGTTGATCTTCGGGAAATCTATGTTGTGGACACTTCCTTAACATTTCTTTGAACCGATCCCAAGCCTCACTAAAAGTCTCAAGAGGCATTTGCTTGAATTGGAAGATTTGACCTTTCAAATGCAACATCTTTGATGGTGGAAAATACTTGCTTAAAAACCTTTGAGCTAACTCTCTCCATGTCGTATACGAGCCCGGAGGTATGGTATGATACCAAGCTTTGGCTCTATCTCTTAAAGAAAAGGAAAATAGCTTCATCTTTACAATATCCTCACTCACTCCGTAGATCTTGATAGTGTTAGCTAACTCCGTGAATTGAGCAAGGTGAGCGTTTGGATCCTCTATTGCACCACCACCAAATTGGTTTGCTTGCACCATGTTGATCAACCCTGTCTTTATCTCAAAAAATTATTCACATTCAATGGCGGGCCCATAGCATGATTCCCATATTGCGGTTGGAAGTAATCTCGGATATTCATTCCCATTCCATTATATCCATGGCCTAGAGGTTGATTTTGCACTACCGGAGGGGCTTGTTGGTTATCTCTTGCTTCTTGTTGTGCCATCAAGTTTTGAATAATAGCTTGCATTTGTTGGTTTTGCAAGTGCATTTGTTGAGCATAAGCTTGTGGCACAAATTCTTGATTAGCATAACCTCATTGAACATTATCACCCCCTTGTTGAAAATTCCTCACATGACCTTCTTCATCAACCATATTAGCATTATCCATTCCGTTTTCCATAACTTCCTCCGTAGGATCTAGAACTCCTCTTCTTTGTCTTCTTAAGGTAGCTTCCAATTCCAAATTCAAAGGTTCAATAGATTGAGACCTTGAATGAGTTCGCATGTACCTACAAGAATTTCCAAATTAGTTCTCCAAGTAACCACGACAAGTAAACAAGTAAAAAAATAAAAGAAATACTCTTATAAAAACTAATCAATTTCAAACTCGTTACAACCAAAAGTTTAACATTTCCCTGGCAATGGCACCATGTTCTTAGCCTCATTTTTTTGTATCAAAATAATTTTAGAGTAAGAGTACTATATCGTTGTTGTACACGTGTGACCAAGTAACAAAATTTATAAGTATGTCGTCCCAAGGGAAAGTAAATTCTAGGTTGTATCCGGATTCATCATTGATTATGCTTTATAAGAATGATAAGCTTGAACGTTCGGTTTAGGACTAATGATTACTCTATCAATTAACTATCGAACTTAACTAGCAACTAATTGTAACAATTATCAAACAAGTGACAAGATGAATGGAATATGGATAGAGTGTATTTAAGAAGAGAGCAAGGCTAATCATACTCATGGTTAAGAAACTAGCTAGATATGCATGACGCTCAATATTGAACTTCATTAATTATGGACTAAAGCAATCACGTTGTTACCCCTAACCCCTATGGCCAAGGTGATTAGGTTCTTGACCCTTTAACAATTCTAAATCTCCTAAGATTGTCTTACTCTCAATTCCCATGAAGGTACTATGATCATAAGTTGGTTCTTTTCACTCAATTTCTTAAGTGCCCCCCTATGAATGTTCTAAGCACAAGAAGGGAATGACTTTCCTCCCCTTACAATAACATACATGCTCATCTTAACAAATGATTCAATTAAACATCTCATCATACTATTGGAATGACCATCCTAATACCATGAAAAGAGAATTTAATCACACAAGTATTGAAATGAAACATGAATCATTAATCATAAAAGGAAGTCCAAAATTAACTCAATTCAACATCTAAAATCATACGTATCTAGCATTCTTCTCAACCAATCATATGATTAGCCCTACTATAGGACTAGCCACTACACATTGTGTTCAAATCAATACATTAAAAGGCTTGCTCCATTTGAGCCAAAATATGAAGAAAAATAGCAATTGAAAAGTAGATCGGCTTTCCTTTTGTGAAGATGGCCTACCTCCCTTCCAACATGCTCAATTCTTCAATCTATGATGATCTTCTCTTCTTAAATTGATGGAATGATAGAGTGATGAATGGATAGTTGAAGATCAAATGGATTTGATGGATTAAAGGTATGGAAATAAATCAAATGGATTTAGTGTGTGAAAATATGGTGTGAGAGTGTGTGTAACTGCTCCAATTCTGTATTTTCTGTGTTCTTCTCCTCAATTTCTCACAAATTAGCCTTATATATCACGTATGGACCTTCTAGAAGCTTCCGGAACATTCTGAAATTTAAACTGCCTTTTGCACCTACACGGGCCGTGTAGCAGCGCACGGCTCGTATAGTGCACACCTAGTTCGGCGTGTTCTGCGTGTTCCTGGACACGACTCGTACAGAAGCGCACGGCTGATGAGAGTGGAAATTTACATCTTTTCGGTCTCATAATATAGTGTTTTTGTTAGAATAAGGCCATATATTCGTGTGGGATTGCGTGGTTTACGTATTTTGCGTGATTATGGTGCTACTAAGGTATTTTGTGGTGTTTTGATAGGAAAAGGGGATTAAAAAAATGCAAAGTTGGAATGAGCGTGAATTTGTGCTACTTGCAAGTAAACAAACGTCCACTTTCTATTATTTTTCTGTGCTCGTGTGAAAATCGAAACTGGTCATGTAAGACATGGTTAGAAAGCCACGGAAAAGAGGAGCGTGTGGCCGCAAGAATCACCTTAATCGGAGTTTGAATGAAGAAGTTATGGCCAAAATGGTGGGACTGCGCAGCTGTTGACGAAATTTTCGAAACTTGATTTTGGCCCAAGACTCTCATGCCACGTATGGGATTTCAAATGATCAATTGATGCAATTAATATACTAGTTGGTTGAGAATAGTCAGAAGAATGGAATTGCAATGTCAAATTCGTTGGTGGGCCCAACTATCATACATGAGTGGAGAAAAAGCTTAATTTACATGTACCATGTTAATTAATGAAAATAATTGAAATTCAATTCTTGGAGTTGAAAACGTGGGCCCATGTGAAAATGGCATTATCCCACTCAAAAGCCCATTGTCCATCCCACGGCTTAAATTCCTGACGAGGCGAGAAATAGAAGGGGGACGACACTATTCATCATCCAGAACACACACACACGCCCCTGTTCTAACCGAGAAGCAGAAGACGAAAAAGAACAGAACACGCTGCTGCCCATCGCACCATCTCATCTTTCTATCCATTCACCCACTTTATCTAATTCATTCATCCATCATCCGGTGTGTGTCAAATGCAATTGAGAGAGCCAATCCAATTGGAGAGACGGGGGAAGAACGCGAACCACGTGACACTAGGGTTTCGTATATTCTCTTTATTCTTTTCAATTGTTGATTCTGTTATGAATTTGATAGCCATGAGGGTTGTGTGTAACCTCATGGGCTAAGTACTTTTACAGTTCTAAGGATTGAAGGTTAGGGTAGTTGATTTGGAACCCTAGACAAAGTATTGTGATTTCATGTTATGAGATTCTTATTTATTTGATTTATTTCAGATTATATTATATGTTTGTAACGTCTTCATAGCATGCTATTGATATTGTCCGTGATGCTTGGTATGTTGTGTTAGCTTGTGTGCATACGTACTTAATATTGTCTGTTTGCTAGGGATTATAGTAGTTTGCCCGTGAACACATTAATCATAAGGGCTGGTAAATAAGATGCTTGATATTCTTAGTGGAACAATGCAATTAGGGAATCAAGTAGGAAGTGAATAGGGTTTGAATAGGAATTCCAGAGAATATATGTTAGTCGAATATGAGGGTTTATAAAATTCGCTTTATTAGTATCTAGGAAGGTGGTTTAAAATTGTTCGCGCATCATCTTATGATGTATTTTCATTGAAATAGCATGAATGAACAATAGGACGTCTAGAAAATCAAATCAATTTGCACTACACCTGAAACCTTAGAGCTATTACTTCTCTCTCAATTAAATCTTGAACATTCCTTACTTTTAATTATTTGTTATTTATTATTTCAGCACTTTAGATATTAATTCAACTAAACAATTGGAAATTTGGTTACATTAACTCTAATTGAATAGTAATAGAAATTAAATAGATAATCAACTGTCTCAGTGGGAACGATATTTTATTTTAACTGGGGTACTTGTCATTACAATTGACATCCCTACACTTGGGGATTTAATTGGAGTGCGCAATAATTGTCTAACAAGTTTTTGGCTCCGTGCTGCCGGGGACAGTTTTAATTATTAATTTTTCTTTTATTGCTAATTTAATTAGGATATTTTTATGAATATTCTGACTCTAATTTTTTTTTGGAGGTACATAATATGGAAGTCAGATATGATGGATGCACATTCCAACCTCATCATAATTATTCTAAGGATCCATTTGAATTTTGTTTAAGCGATTTTCTTACTCTTCCTACTTCTATTACTGATAACTTTTCTAATTAATTTTCTCTTGAATTTCTTGAATGCTTGCATGAATTAAATGAGTGCAGAGACTTAAAAGGAGAAGCAGCAATAGTAGAGGAATCCAAGTTGAAGCAACGTTGTCTTCCCCTTATACGAGAAGTGAGCGAAAAAATTGGAGGAGTTGGAAGAGAACTTCAGAATTTTTGATGAAAAAAAGGATGAGTGGTGGAGTAGTTTTGAGAAGTTGATGAGTTGGAATAAAAATTTAGTTGGCAATTTAAAGATGAATTTTAAGAATGTCAATGAGAGTGTCCCTTGCCATAAGTACACAATTAATGAAGAAGCTCAACTCTTAAAGTACGACAGCAAGGATGAAAGATATTCATGGCCGTATCGATGAGCCAATAGATTTTCGTCTCGCTTGAAGACATTAAAGACGAGTGCTTGTTAGGAGTCACCCCATCACTATCTTTATTGCTTTCCGTATTTTATTTTTATTAGTTAGATTGTCTTTGATTTTTACCCACTTCGTTCTCAATTTTGATATTATTTTGAATGCAGATAAGTGATTGGATGTGATCATGTGTAAGATTTTTTGCGAGAACTATTGAGAAAAATCAGAATAGGAGTTGAACAGAGGATATTGAGTAGAGGAATGGCAGAGTCGTGCTATAAGACAAATTCTTCTAGGGACAGAAGCAGAACACGGCAGCATGAGGGGTCTTTTAAGGGACGTTGCTAGAGCCATGTGGAACCAAAGCCATGAATTGCTATTCATGTGATTAAATAATGTGGGCCCAAAGGAGTAATTAAGTTGTGAATCACTTGTTATGCCACGTGACTAGTAACCCATAGTGGCCATGCATGAGAAAATTAAGCAAAGAGAAGATAACACCATCAAGTGATTATTGCGTGGGGCCTTGCATTCACCATTGAATTGGGAAAATGTTCTACTGCCAGCTGTAGGATATGAATAAATCAGAGGTATTGGATCAGATGCCGTATTACGCGAGGTTCATCAAGGAGCTCATCTCCAGGAAAAGAAAGCTAAACAGTGTAGAGACAGTGAGTTTGACAGAGAACTGTAGCTTCATTATTCAGAAGAAGCTACCAGAAAAATTGAAGGATCCAGGCAGTGTCATCATTCCTTGTGAGATAGGAAAAGGACCGTCAAGAAGAGCATTATGTGATCTAGGAGCCAGCATAAACTTGATGTCATTATCAGTGTACAAGAAGCTTGGTTTGGGGGAGTTGAAACCCTCATCTGTGGCCTTACAATTAGCGGATAGATCACTGACATACCCTGAGGGGGTTATGGAAGATGTGCTGGTGAAGGTGTCAGATTTGATTTTTCCTGTGGATTTCCTAGTACTAGACATGGAGGATGAAAAGGATAGCGCGCCTCTTATCTTAGGGCGTTCATTTCTTACTACTGGAAGAGCTCAGATAGATGTATTCAACGGGAAGTTGAAGCTTAGTGCCAATGATAAGGAAGTGGTTTTCTTGTTGAATAATGAGATGCAGTGGCCTAAAAATTAGCAGCAATGCAAGTCTGTGGATGTAGTGGACAAAGAGCATGATGAGAACTTTGCCTTGTCTGATGCTGAGTTTGAGAGTTTGTCCAATGATGCGAGTATTGAATACCTTGAGAAGCTACTCGCATTAGGGGATGCACAGTTAAGAAAGACCATAACTGACATGGTGAATCGAGAGAAGAGTGCCACTGTTGAAAAGGAGGTTAAATATGAGGAGAAAGGAGTTAAAGTAGTAGAGGGGATCGACAAAGCAAGCGGATCTCTGACTTTTCCTATTACTAACTCTTCTATTATGTTTGATAATGTTTTGGTTGCAGGAATCATGGATGATCCATATTTGAAGCCTCCGGATTTACCTTCGGATTTTCCTTCTTATTTGGGAGTTGAAGATTCTGACTTGTTCAGTCCGTATTTTGACATGGAGGATCCTGTATCGGTGGCAAGGAAAGGTGAGGTGGTTGTAGCTGCCAATGATAGAGGAAGAAAGTACTTGAAGGTACGAATGCGAGGGGACTGTGCTCCGAGTCAGTAATTAAGGAAGAGGTATTTGTCGTGACTCAACGACGTTAAACATGAACGCCTGTTGGGGGCCGACCTCCCATTTTATTTGCTTTATTGAGTTTGTGTCAATGTAGTAATTTTATTAGGTGTTGCTCGACTACAGTATACACTTCTTTTCAAACTTATGCCCTCACTTTGTTTGATCTAAGTTTGGGGGGGATACGTGTATACTTGTGTCTTATGGCACCAAAGTAGAGTTGCTTCATTGTGTTGTGTGCTTGGATGATTAATTTTTTGCGATTTTTCCGTATTTTTGATTAATTTGATTATATTGAGAGGTCGATTTTTTGTGATTGTCCAGGTATGTGTCGTGTAGTTTTGTTGCGTATTTATCCTAGTATATGTGGTTATATTTATGATTCTTGAGGATGATTGATTGATTTGGCTAAGCATTTGATTGAATTTGTGATAAAATGATAATGTGGTGATGAGATAATTGTTATAATCAAGCTAGATATGAGCTTAGATGTTGGAATACTTTAAGTTGTTGCATGTGTTAAAAATTGGTTCACTAACCTATGAAGGAGTACTCATTATTCTATTATACCCATGTGAGATTTGAGCTTTGATAGATCATGAAATTACACATGATTGGTTTTATTCTTGAGAGCATCGTTTACATGCATGTATTCTAGAACTTGACTCTTAATCTGCTGGAGACTAGATGATTGATTAGATGATGGGAAATGATCTTAGGCCATTTTGTTCTTTATTGAGTCACTAGCCAAATATTTATCCTACCTTGAAATTTAATCCATAGTTCCCCGTTTGAGCCTTTAAGCCTTATTCGTTGGAAGCCTATGAAGATAGCCAATTAAATCCTTTATAAGCCTTTAAATACATATTCTAGTAGAGAAATAAAGGAGACAAATTGGTGTAGTGTGAAAAGAAAGTTGGGAAGATGAACGTGGAGGAAAGTGATTAAAGTGAAAAATAGTTAAATTTTGTGAAGGGGTAGTGCCTGAAACTGGTACCCTATGTGAAAAGTAGAAAAATAAATTAAAAGAGGACATTGATCTTTTGTTAAGGGATGATTGAATTATGAAGAGAAGGGAAAGAGATAAAAGAAAAAAAAATAAGAGAGAAGGAGATTGATTTGTCAAGAAGATGTGGTGATAATGTATCTCTACTACTGATTCTCTACTAGTGATCGAGTCACTTATCCCATATTTACCTACCCTTGTCCAAAGAGCCAATGTTACAACCCTTAGCAAGTCCTTTGTGATCCCATCGTTAAGTCCTTCAAGTTAGTGGAGAGTTTAGATAATTGTCAAGCTTATGGTTACGCATGCATGTGAATTGATTTGAGTGTATATATATTAGCCATGAGAGTGAATAGCTCACACTTGAGCGATGAGTGCAAATACTATCTGTGAGAGTGGAAGATGAGCATTCTGAAATAGGAAGTGACTAATTTGACGTGCATGTTCATTGAATAGTAATTTTGGTATTTGAGTATATTATATTGGTTTAGATATATGTGATCCCTTATTTGCTGTAGAATTTAAACTCTCATCTCTCTTTTGTTTTGAATTCGTTGTTCGAGGACGAACAACATGGTAGTTTGGGGGGTTGATGAGAGTGAAAATTTACGTTTTTTCGGTCTCATAATATATTATTTTTGTTAAAATAAGGTCATATATTGGTGTGGAATTACGTGGTTTACGTATTTTGCGTGATTATGGTACTACTAAGGTATTTTGTGGTGTTTTGATAGGAAAAGGGGATAAAAAATGCAAAGTTGGAATGATGGTGAATTTGTGCTACTTGCAAGCAAACAAACGTTCACTTTCTATTATTTTTCTGTGCTCGTGTGAAAATCGAAACTGGTCATGTAAGACATGGTTGGAAAGCCACGGAAAAGAGGAACGCGTGGCCGCAAGAATCACCTTAATCGGAGTTTGAATGAAGAAGTTATGGCCAAAACGGTGGGACTGCGCAGCTGTTGACGAAATTTTCGAAACTTGATTTTGGCCCAAGACTCTCATGCCACGTATGGGATTTCAAATGATCAATTGATGCAATTAATATACTAGTTGGTTGAGAATAGTCAGAAGAATGGAATTGCAATGTCAAATTCGTTGGTGGGCCCAACTATCATACATGAGTGGAGAAAAGGCTTAATTTACATGTACCATGTTAATTAATGAAAAGAATTGAAATTCAATTCTTGAAGTTGAAAACGTGGGCCCATGTGGAAATGGCATTATCCCACTCAAAAGCCCATTGTCCATCCCACGGCTTAAATTCCTGACGAGGCGAGAAATAGAAGGGGGACGACACTATTCATCATCCAGAACACACACACACGCCCCTGTTCTAACCGAGAAGCAGAAGACGAAAAAGAACAGAACACGTTGCTGCCCATCGCACCATCTCATCTTTCTATCCATTCACCCACTTTATCTAATTCATTCATCCATGTGTCAAGTGCAATTGAGAGAGCCAATCCAGTTGGAGAGACGGGGAAGAACGCGAACCGCGTGACACTAGGGTTTCGTATCTTTTCTTTATTCTTTTCAATGGTTGATTCTGTTATGAATTTGATAGCCATGAGTGTTGTGTGTAACCTCATGGGTTAAGTACTTTTACATTTCTAAGGATTGAAGGTTAGGGTAGTTGATTTGGAACCCTAGACAAAGTATTGTGATTTCATGCTATGAGATTCTTATTTATTTGATTTATTTCAGATTATATTATATGTTTGTAACGTCTTCATAGCATGCTATTGATATTGTCCGTGATGTTTGGTATGTTGTGTTAGCTTGTGTGCATACGTACTTAATATTGTCTGTTTGCTAGAGATTATAGTAGTTTGCCCGTGAACACAATAATCCTAAGGGCTAGTAAATAAGATGCTTGATATTCTTAGTGGAACAATGCAATTAGGGAATCAAGTAGGAAGTGAATAGGGTTTGAATAGGAATTCCAGAGAATATATGTTAGTCGAATTGGCCATCACGAGGGTTTATAAAATTCGCTTTATTAGTATTTAGGAAGGAGATTTAAAACTGTTCGCGCATCATCTTATGATGTATTTTCATTGAAATAGCATGAATGAACAATAGGACGTCTAGAAAATCAAATCAATTTGCACTACACCTGAAACCTTAGAGCTGTTACTTCTCTCTCAATTAAATCTTGAACATTCCTTACTTTTAATTATTTGTTATTTATTATTTCAGCACTTTAGATATTAATTCAACTAAACAATTGGAAATTGCCTAACAACGGCCTCTCCCATGGGCGTGTAGCATTTTCTGACGCTTGCGCACGGCCTTCTCGAACAGGCTCGTGTTCCGCACACGGGGCGTGTGATGGCACACGACTTGTGCGCCAGAACACGGCCTTCCTCCTGGGCGAGTCCTAATGCTCGAACACGGCCACCTGGACAGGCCCGTATTCTGTACACGGGTTGTGTCCGAGCGTGCCCTGTTCTTCCTTCTCCATTTTGCTCCGATTCTATTTTTCTCCATTTCTTAACCTGCTTTGCACATATTTAAGCTCATTTACACATTTCTATCAATTCATACCACATTTCTCATAATTACATAAACTCCACCAAAAGTCACACAAATACGGATGAAAACATCCGAAAATCCACAAACAAAGATACTCAAATCTAGGTGGAAATGACAACGATCATTTATCTGTATTTTATGTGTATCTTGGTTGTATTACGTGTTTTCATGGAAATGTGTGTGAATGAGCCTAAACATATTGAAAACAGGTGAAAAATGAAGCAGAAACAAAAACGAGCAAGAAACGGGCCGAAAACAACCCAACTCGAGTTGCAAGGTCCAACTCGACTTGCAACTCGAGTCGAGTTGTAACCCGAGTGAAGTCAGAATATGTCCAGTAGTCCAACTCGAGTTGCAAGGTCCAACTCGACTTGCAACTCGAGTCGAGCTGAGAGCAGAGCAACATCTAAAATCATACAATGAGCCAACTCAAGTTGTCAAGTCGCTACTCGACTTGCAACTCGAGTCGAGCTACGTGGCGAAGGTTTTTCAGTTTCAGAGCCTCGCAACACGACCTAACAGGCGAGTGCTCGAGTTGCTGACTCGAGTCGAGTTGGGTCAGCTCGAGTTACATTACATGCTACTTGACTCTAGTAGCTAACTCGAGTATGGAAGGCCAAGTCGAGTTGGGTATTTTTGGGCTAAAATTTTGGATTTTCACCTTCCAGTGCGTGTAAGTGAGTGTTTAAGGCCCAGTTGAAGCAAAATTCGAGGCCCAAGTTGGGAAAGAGTATAAATACTCTCATGTTCAACATTCAAAAGAGGATGGATTAGGTCTTCACTTGAACACATAGATCACACACCATTTTCTCCAATTCACATCATCTTCCTCCATTCTTCATCCATCCATCCACACTTGATCTCCTCCATCAAATCCACCATTCAAGTGATCAAGGAGGCAAGGGAGAGTGAAGATCACAAGAAGAAGGAGATCTCCATTGAATACTTCAAATGGGGAATCTAATTCTAATTTTTGTGAAATTCTTTATAGATTTGTCATGGGATTTGTAGATACAATTGTCTATGTTATTTTCTCTAAGACTATGATAGGTTAATCTCCTTTGTGAGATTAGCTCCATGATTGGTGTTGGATAATTTAGTTTTTATGCAAATTGATTTTAATATTGAATGGGATTTGTGTTATTTCTATCATTGATTGTTAATTGCTTAATGTGTATGCTTGATTTGTGTGATTAATTGTCATGGACATGTAATTAGATTGGTAGATCAATTATATGTTTAGGATAGTTTATTGAATCATTTCATCATACACTTCATGTGCATTAATTTAGAATGAGATAGATATATCCTTCTAGATTTGGAACCATTTGATAGAACATTTGATTAGCTTAATCGAGAGATTAGTTGATTAGATGAGGAGACCCAAGCCATTAGTGAATTCATAGTACCTTAAAAGGGAATATTGTCTATGATTTAGTACCTAATTAGGGAACTCGTAGAGTAAATAATACCTATTGGGAGGTGTTCGCTATGGTATCGATCTTAAGTACTTTCGGGAGCCTTATTGAGGGTCTAAATTCTATCCATCTTGGTAGAAAGTTTAGGTGAAATTAGTGATCGCTCCTATGCCATGTCCATGATAGATTATAATCAATTGCCTAATTACAGCTTTGTTATTTATGCCATGATTGTTGCTAATCTCATCCTTGCATCATTTGGAACCCATTTATCTTGCATTCATTTAATCATTTATTTTTTGCATTAGTTTAATTGCATTCATTTGCATCTTATCCTCCTTTTCGATCATCCTTATAAAATCACCCTTGAGATCGCTTAAACTCTAGTACCTTCCTCCCTGTGGTTTGATAAATTCTTTAATTGATCATCCCGACTATAAACGACCAATCATATATCATTTAGAACAAAATGTTATATTCTTAAATGTTTTATGACGTCTGGGCACATAAGGGACTCACTCTTAATTGTAATTGTAATTTAGCATTAGTTTTTACAATTTAGATGTAAACTTTGAAATTTTAAAACTAATTTTATAAATCACAAACAACGTAGGTTGAAGAAATTATATGATCATGAATCTAATATTTAGAATTTTAATTTCTTTCGTAAGTTACATAATTAATAATGTATGATAACATTAATGTATACACAGAGGCACGTGAGTTTAAACAAACTCTACATTATTTGAGGTACTCTTTGTTGTGTGACGATCGAAAAGAACTGTCAAAACGTAAAAAGCGCAAAGTGTGGAAATGAGGTAGGTTGAATTAATATATAATATACATAAATGTATATAAAAAAAAAGAAACACAAGTTAGGGCAAAATAGATTGTAGGATTGTTGAAGATTTTGTTCTCTTGTTTGTTTGTGTAAATTAGGTGGAATTGTCAGGTCCATGTACACAGTATCAATCCATCTGTTAAAACCCTGATTAGGTTTCTTCCTTTAGATTGATACTGTGGGAATAATGGAATTCTGACATAGAATTGGTGGCATTAAAAGATGAAGGGTGGAAATGCGGAGAAAGAAGATGAAGAGGTGGAATCGATTAATAACGTTAATGCGGTGGAAAAGAATAATGAGAAAGGAAGTAGCATTGCTGAAAGAAGGTCTGCCAAATTGGGTTTCATAAATGGGTTCAGAATAAACGCCCCTCGCCAGTCTCATATGGGTTTCAGCCCATCCGACCTCCTTGCTTCTCCTGTCATGCTGCCAAATGCTCAGGTACGTACCCTTATACTACCTACTAATTACTCCATATGATCTGTTATATTCTGATCAGGCCATTTAATTAGCAATAACAATTAATTAAACATATATAGGCTCAATTACTATCTCCAACCACTGGAACCTTTCCTTCACCTAATCACGAGAGCTTAAACCTCAAACTCAATCTCGATACCAACTCTTCTGAGTTCCAAGCTCTAATAGTTTCTCTCTCAGCCGATCATCAACCTTCAGCAGCAGCAGATAAGGTCGTTAAATTGATACATTTTCATATATGTTGAATGGAGTATAAATATTCCATTAATTAATTTAATTGCAGTTACCGGATGATAATGGGAGATTAATGGAGGAAGGAATTAGTAAATCCGTTGAATGGTTTAACAAGGTGGAGAGTAGTGATGCGAATAAGTGTTGGGGGGATGGATTCGTGTGGCGAAAATACGGGCAGAAACAAGTGAAGGGAAGTGAATATCCTCGGAGTTACTACAAGTGCACCACCGCCGGTTGTACGGTTACCAAGAAGGTGGAGCGCTCACATGATGGACAAATTTCCGAAATCGTCTACAAAGGTTCTCACCCTCACCCTCCACCTGTTGCTGCGGAGGATCTTACATTTGATCCTACCTCCCTCTT
The DNA here is from genome assembly GCA_023678885.1 of Pogostemon cablin. Classification (NCBI taxonomy): domain Eukaryota; kingdom Viridiplantae; phylum Streptophyta; class Magnoliopsida; order Lamiales; family Lamiaceae; genus Pogostemon; species Pogostemon cablin. Next base: position 132,834 of record CM042995.1, read on the forward strand.
TCTTGCTGACTTTCCCGATCCTCCCACTGCCCAAGAATTAGCTCATGATGAAACTCTTCTGAGCGAAGAAGATGAAAACCCCAGAAAGAGGTACGCACGCGCCAGCTTTATACTTCATTGCATTGCATTGCATTACTCCTAATATATATGTTGTAGGAAAAGAGTTGACATACCACCTGCACCAAGGTCGACGTCTACTCGAGAACCAAAAGTGGTGGTGCAGATAGAGACCGATATTGACATTCTCGATGATGGATATCGTTGGAGAAAGTACGGCCAAAAGGTTGTAAAAGGAAATCCAAATCCAAGGTATGTATATATATGTATATGTATACACCCTCCCCTCCTATATATATGTAATTTAATCTGCATATATATATATATATATATTACATTACATTACAGGAGCTACTACAAATGCACAACTCCCGGTTGCCCTGTGAGAAAGCACGTAGAGAGAGCTGCGGATGATATAAAATCCGTGCTCACAACATACGAAGGAAAGCACGATCATGATGTACCGTCAACCAAGAGTACTACTGCAGGCAGCCTCGCCAATAATTTTGATGCAGCTGCAATACTGGCTAACAAATCTCTCAAATCAGGCAAACATGTCCAAGCTGCAGCTCTTCCAATGTACCTCCAAAGTAAACAAATCTTGCATTACAATGACTTGACAAATTTTACTGCTGATCACCTGAATTTCGATCATCCTCTTTACCCATTTTCCTTTCCACCTCCCTTCCACTCCTTGCCTAATTACACTACCTCTCTTTATTCCAATACCAATCCAATTCCCTCCAAGTATCCATTAATGATTAATCCAGCTGACAGCTATATGTCACTCTCATCAAACATCAACGCCTCAATTAGTAATGTGTCCCAGCTTGATGATCATAATTTCCATTACATGCATAACAACTATGCTATGCCTTTTCAATCTTCCAATCAAGGGCTGGACATGAGCAGCATGAAACCAAAGGATGAAGAGCTATATCGTGATGCATCCATACCAGATCCACGTTAGACTTCATCAGGTGTGTACCTAATCACGCTACCTATTAATTACTCCATGCTAGCTTTTAGCTTTTAATTTCTACTAAGCACAAGTTTAGGATACTCTACGTTTTCTTAATTTGGACTTTGAAATCATCAAAGTCATAGCTACCTATGTTCCTTTGAGCTACTTGACTTTATTTTCTCCATAATTCTTTCTTTTACACTAGATTAAGAGGGTTTTTATTTGGATTTTTAGATGATAAATAATGAACCAAACATGTTATTAATTGTGCTTGGGCGGGTTGGATTGAGATTTTATTTTTATAAATAAAGTGTATTTAAATGTTCATTGTTTTGACATGATTAATTACATCTTTTGGAAGGAGAAAGCACTTGTGTGGTGGAGGGAGTATCTAAAAGTAAAATGAGGTAATATTATTCTAAAGCGCTGTGTGCATGCAACTAATACACTGAAATATACATTGCACAAGTTTACGCTTCATCTTTTTCATCTCATCAATTAAGTGGTTATTACCATTACTAATATATAGAAAACTTGCGCATTGTGCTTCTTAAAACGTTCGTAACCTCGCTGGGAGAAAGATTCTGCAATTGCATATTCTAACTAATTGGTATAATAAACATAGTAAAGATAACATAAATTTGATTAAATTCACTTAATGTCTCATAACAATGATGGTATTTTTTATTTATAGTCTAAAAAAAAATATTATTTTCAATTTAGTCTCATAACTCTCCACACTGTTGTAAATCATTGGGTGAATGATAAGTAGAATATAAACAAAATCTATATTCTAAAAGGAAAATATAAACCCTGAGAAAAAATGTTGAAAATTTTATCACGTACGTATATATCACTCTTTTAATGTGTGTAATTAAAGATGTAACACTAAAGTATAACAAGACATCAACCATCCTCTCGACCCTATGTAGTACGTAAGTGGGCAATTTTAATTCGGAAGAACTGGGACTCCATAAAAACTGCTACTATCAGAGTCTCAAAACTTGATGAGATATCTTTTTAGATGGTTTTTGAGACGGCAAAATGACCTTTGAGATGATTTTAGAGACAGCTCATCGTCCATGAACATTTGATCGTCGCAAATGATTAATCGATTTTAAAGACAGTATTTGAGATGATTTTAAAACGACTGTGAGCAATTAATATAAAAGAGTAGTGATCAAAAGCAAATTAATTAGAGTTAGATTGAATGATGCCAAAAATTCAACATTATGGTCAACTATTTCATCTTATACATTCCTTAAAACATGGGATCGATTTTTTAACAGAATAAAATACATACAATTGAAACCCAAATAAAATAACAAGCTATGGAGTACTAGATATAGTCCACATCTGATATGAAATGATATGTAGGAGGAGGATGAAATGATGGATCAGTAGTTGAGAAAACGGCAGTTTTTTCTGATCTGTCCTTGTTTTCCAGTAAGCACGTCTATTTTGCCCATCTTGACCATAGCAGAAGCAAAGTTGTTAGCCCAAAGGGGGGCATATTTAGCGTTGCGCACCACCAGTTTGGCGGTGATGGGGGTGTCGAACAAAGTCTGGTCGGAGGTGAGAAGGCCCTTTGTTGGTAGAAGATTGAATTGGATGAGTGGCGTGAGTGAAGAGTGAATTAGTAGGGTAGGAAATATGGAGGAGAGAGGATGGTTGATAGTCTTAGTGGGTGGAGAGAAAGAACTTAATGCATTATTCTTTCTTCTACCTCTTACATTTGCATCTCTTCCTATTTATAGTAGTGGACATGGTGGTGGTGTTGTATCATGATTTCTCTAGAATCATCATCACCTCTTTCATTGTCTAGCTATTTCTAGAGTATTCTATGCCTAGCTATTTCTAGAGCATTCTTTCACTATCTAGTTTTAATTACAACATTACATACTTATCTTTTGCTTCTAGAATAATCTAGGATGTGCATCAAATTCTATCACTCCCCCTTGATGCACATTCAGATGATTCCGTTCGAGCTTCTCTCGAATCTTGATTTTGATAGCGCCATTGGTATTGCGGACTTGTTATCGTAGTAGATCTCCGCAGGATCTCTTGTTGTTCTCCCATCATGTTGTTGTTACACCCACTTGCACTCTCTCTCGATACTCCCCCTTTAGTATATCCAAGCTTCTTTGGATGTCTTAGCTCCAAACTTTGGAAATAGTGACTCCGCCACAACAACCTGCATGTAGAGCGCCAAGTTGTCCTTCCACTTCTTTTGTCTAGTTTTCTTTGTCTGTGTTAGACAAAGATGTTGTGTTCGTTGGGACATACTTTTATCTAGTTTTCTTTGTCCGTATTAGACAAAGATGTTGCGTCCGTTGGGACATGCTTTTGTCTAGTTTTCTTTGTCTATATTAGACAAAGATGTTGTGTCCGTTTGGACATGCTTTTGTCTATTTTCTTTGTCTGTATTAGACAAAGATGTTGTGACCATTGGGACATCGTATCCTTTATCAACGATCTCCCATAGGGCCTTGAGACATGAAGTATGTCTTCATTTTGATGGCCCAATAGTTGTAGCCTTCGTTTGAGAAGGTTTGGATTGGGATTTAGTGGATTTTAGTAAGAGAGGACATTTTTGGAGGCTTAGAAATGGTTTGGGTAGTATAGTAAGGATTTTGGATAGTAAAATGCGGAAGCTTAGTTTAACGCCCAGTTATTGATCCAACCAGGCTCTGATACCATGTTGGTAGAAGATTGAATTGGATGAGTGGCGTGAGTGAAGAGTGAATTAGTAGGGTAGGAAATATGGAGAAGAGAGGATGGTTGATAGTCTTAGTGGGTGGAGAGAAAGAACTTAATGTATTATTCTTTCTTCTACTTCTTACCTTTGCATCTCTTCCTATTTATAGTAGTGGACATGGTGGTGGTGTTGTATCATGATTTCTCTAGAATCATCATCACCTCTTTCATTGTCTAGCTATTTCTAGAGTATTCTATGCCTAGCTATTTCTAGAGCATTCTTTCACTATCTAGTTTTAATTACAACATTACATACTTATCTTTTGCTTCTAGAATAATCTAGGATGTGCATCAAATTCTATCACCCTTGTGAAGGATGAGATTAGCGTAGTACTTGTTGTCCAGCTTGTTAGGCGTTTGGAAGTCGTTGACGACAACGGGATCGGAGTTAGAGGAGGCGCAGAGGGCCTTGAGGGAGGCGGCGAAGGCGGGGTCGAGGGAGACGTTAAATGGGGAAATAAGCCTGCTGGCGAAGGCGGAGCAGTGGGAGACCCCGACGGAATGGGAGCCGGAGAGCGTGACCATTTCATCGAGTGAGAGGCCCTTGGCAGCGAAGTTGTCCCGGAGCTGGGCGGCGGAGGCGGTGGGGAAGGGGATGTTGTTGGGCAGCAGGACTTGGGAGGAGAGAGAGACAAGGCCGTCGCGTCGGCCGGAGGGGACGGCGTATCCAATGTAGCCGAGCTTGAGGGAGCTGTCTCGAGCAGCAAAGGCGAGAATGTCGGCGCACGACACCGTTTCGGGGCATGCTGCTTCCAGTTTGGTTTTGGCCTCGTCCACAACCTGGAAACCACGAAGGCTGGGGAAGTTTGCTGGGTTGTCCTTCTCAGCAACCGGTTTGGCAGGCACACTGTCCAGCAGAACGGATCCATCACAACCCTGCAGTGCAGTGCAGGAGGACATGAGTAGTACTCCATATTAATGGATTGATCCATGCAGCACGTAGTACTTGCTTGCTTGCTAGATATAAGATATTCCTATTAATACAACAAAAGTAAGTACTAGATATAGAATTCATGTACATGACCTACCCTGACAAAGCAATCATGGAAATGCAGCCTGATGAGGCCCGCGTCTAGCCCAGGGTTGATGGATACCGCTTTGTCCACAGTTTCCCTCACAATTTCCTCAGCATGTGGGCATGTTCTGGCGTAAAATCCCACGCGCAGATTTTCCGATGCAACCGTGGAGGAGCATATCATCAACACCACCAAACCAGCTGCAATCATAATATTTTTCATTCTAGGAGTAATTAATTAACTCAACCGCAACTAATACTTGCCTATCGACTATTTTACTGTATTTATAGCACAACATATGTTTGAACCAGTTTCACGCACTAGGGTTTGTTAATTCATTTGCCATGACAACATACCGTGTTTAATTATATCATACTCTCGTCACTTATATATATATATTCTTCTTCAATTTGCCTAATCAATTTATTGAATATGTCTTCATGCCACTTCTGACTTTCTGAATTCAACTCTAAATATCCACATCTTTCCTCCTATATTTTACACCTTGCATCAACTTCCCACATTAATTTATTTATTAATTCCCTACCCTCTTCCATTTCTAATTATACATAATACATCTTGGTTTTTGAATTGGCTCACATGTCACATCTTTTGCTGCATGAGCAAGCATTTTAAATTTCTAAGATCTAACCGATTGAAAAGGTAAATGCTCTAGTTAATTAATTGTGCGCAAGTAGCTAGCTCAGCATGCCTCCCCATTGGTGTAGCTCTGCATGATGGACCTCTGCCACCACGAGAAACTACAAGATAGACAAGGATCAATTAAAATAAATTAACTCTTTATAATATAATCAAAATAGACTAATACGGTTGAATACAGTCAACGAAAATAATCCAATAATAATATCGCCTTTATAAATGTAATTAGAGCTAAAGTTTCTATGATTATAAACGAGATTTGGAAACTCTAAGGAGGAATGCGGTGATGTTGAAATTCCTGATAATTGCAGCTACTTTGAAATTCAAGATTTATGGGGAGCACATGCATCCGAAGTCGGACTTTCTGGCTTCTTTGCAGCAGACTTTCTTTGATGATGCTATGGAACTGGATCCCACTGCTGACCCGACGCAAAACCTCGTCGCCTTTTCTAGCTGATCAGGCAGACATCTTGCTGCGCCCCCGCCACCACCATCGTCATCAACAACAATGCTGCCAAACCATGCATCTTCATTTGAACTTTCAGGGGGTGTGAGTGGTGCAATGTCATCAAACGAAATGAACTCTGTATAAAGATTTCTGATAGCCGTTCCTTTGGAAGCGCTAGGGATATACCCCGGTTGTTCCGTCCCATCATTGACTAGCCTTTTCCACCAATCTTGTTGATTGAAGCCCCTTCCTTCGTAAAAACTGTGATGGCCCACACATGGCGGGCATCCCATAAATCTGTTCAAAATATGAATGGGTACATCTGTCCTCATCTCGTTATTCAGCTGGAAAGTGATTGATGTAGGAAACTTGTTCCTATCCTTTTTGACAGTGAGTGTGCTCAAGAATTCCGCTGTGAGATGTAGATAGGTGGGAGGCCTCTTGTCAAATAACTCTTCCATCTCTGCCCTTCGGAAAATGGTTCTCAGGTCATCTTCAATACCAAGCCCCACTATAGTCACTTGATCCTGAAACCGAGTTGGCTTGATTTTTGGGAATATGGCTTGCCATCTCAATACATACTTCTCCCAACCTTCCTCAAACTCCACTCCGAAATACTCCGGGTGTATACCATCTTCCATTAATTGCGCATCTAGATTGGCCAATTCCCTCTCATCTTCAACAATGATGAAGTCCTCATTGCGTCTTCTTACTCTCCTTTCGGCCATCTACAATGTTCAACATGCTCAAGTTATATTCAATTTCATCACAAGGAATGGTTATTAAATAAGCTTAGAATCATCACTTGTTATTCAACTAAGTGTTAATCCTAGCATGCTTTTATATCCAATGACAACACCCTTTCAAGCACCACATACCTCATGTTAATCATCAAGGAATTTTTCATTTCAATACAAGCAACTACACAACAATCTTATTCAAGGTATGCTATCAATTTAAGCACGGGAATCCTTTCATTTTTCATGAATTTCATCACATATTCTCATAAAATATGCACAAATCGTCCAACACTATCTCAACAATGCTCATCTTTCATGTAAAACTTTCAATTTAACTCAAAAAGTTACTTAGGCATTTCATCGAACACTTGGTATGCAACATGTTTCAAAGTAAGTTCAAAAAGCATATCAAATACCCTTATGCTACTTGATGCGCGTTTTCTTTGCACGCAAAATTAATCCCCAAGTATTAAGGATATCAATTGCAGCTTAAGCAAACGACCAAGTGAATATCGAACCCAAAGGACGGCGTATTATCAATTTAATTATTATCTAAATTAATTAAGACGAATTGGCAATAAAGTTGTGAATTGGATTATTAAACTACTAAACAATTAATTAAAATAACAAATAAAATAAAATAAAATATCACTAGAAGAATTACGAAAGTGGATCAAGTAGGAGAATAGGTAGCTCTAGAATTATCCAGTTTCACTCATTAATTTCCCTTCCGTGTGTTGATGTCCGACTCTGCCTTGTGGAATATGGACACATCACTAAACCATGCATATCTACTCTATAGACACAAGTAAACATGCGTGTAACACATGTGAATAACCTCGGAGCAAGAGATATAATTCCACCCCCTTTCTAGGTACTATCAATATCAATTATTTCCATGGCCAATTGGTACTCTAACCCGATATGATCTCCCTTTATAAGTACTATAAAATTATCCTCTTTATCCTACTTAATAACCCGAATTCAATTCAATTAATAAGTATTCATATATGATAGTTCTAATGAATCTTCGGAGTCCCCTCACTTATAATCATAACATGGAATCATGTTCGGCGGTGAACGCACTCAATCTACAACCAAGATATATATTCAGACTCTATATACCAATTGAAGATGCACAAAACAACCGTGAATATGGATTAAGAAAGTACAATCATATATAAAATAAATCCACAAGTAGTGTATTCGGAGTTTATACACGAAAGTTCAATTAATTCGTAAAAACCTTCACAACCCTAGTTCTACCAAAAAGGCTCTAGTCCATGATGTTACGAAGAACAATCATGGGTGTTGAATAGATCTTACCCGGATGTCTGAAAAATTACAAGATAAATTAAGAAACGAAATAAATCCTAGATTTGGGAGTCGTAACGTCCTTCTCCGTCTTGAATCCTCCTCTTGGTTCTCCTCTTGATTCCACAAACAAATCTTCAAAGTGATGGATGGATGGAGGAAAGGATATGGATGATGGTTGGGGGGGTGATCCCCCCTTGTGGGATGTAGTATTATTGTGGCCTCTCTCCAATCCAATATATTCTCTAATGAATAATGATGTGATCTATATCCCCTTTTATACTTGTGAGCTCTCCTTATGGACCTTGGATGGGCTTTTTATTGGAAAACATGAAAATTCACGAACAGGGGGTAAAAATTCCATCGAAATCAGATCTGCGTGTCTCCGTTCGACCAGAGTGGTTCTGGTCGAACGGGAGGCCTTGGTCAAGCTGCATTGCACAGTCTCACCATTTCGCGCATAACTTCTACATCTGAGCTCCGATTTGAGTGATTCTTGTACTCACGCGATTCTGTTTTCCTTGGCTTTCTATCCATATAAGGAAATCACAGAAACTCCAATATTTGAATGTATAACAAGTCACGCAAAGTGGCACAGCCATTCTGTTCGTCACAGCTTGCGCGACGTCACCACATTGATCATAACTTTCTCGTTTGGAATCCGATTGGGGTGTTCTTTATGCCAAAACGACCCTACTTTCTGTGGATTTCTAACCATTTATCACACTTCTAATTTCAAGGTCCACAAGAATACAGAAAAATTACACAAGTTGGACGTGCGTTTTTCAGCATCATTGCACAAATTGCACCTTTTCTCCAACTTTGCACTTTTGATCATTTTTCCACCTAAAACACAATAAAACACTTCAAGAGCACCTTTTTCTCACATATATTGAATACAAGACACTTGTGCTAATATATAACAATAATTCCCATTAAAAAGGTGTTTAATTGGACACTAAAACACGCTTATTTTCACTCTCATCAATCCTCAACACCTAAGCTATTTCACAAAAATTCAATCATCATATAAGCATCATCAATCAGTTTGTCACATATATTACATTCAATTCAATCAAAAATCCCCAAATTCAACTTTTTCATGACTACTGGGCTCCTTACTTAAGTGAGAGACTCAGGTTCGATTCCCATTGGGAACGAATTAGGAGTGGAGATATAAGGAGGCTTGGAGAAGGGGGAGTAAGGAGACTTGGTATACACTAACTACTGACTATACTAACAACTGACATTTACCGATCAAAAAAAAAATTAAAACTTGCAAATTCATGCTCCACAATCTTAGACATGTTTCAAACATGCTATCATTCAAAGCCCATACAAAAATTTTGAATTTCAAACCTTCAATTGAAAACTAGGGCAAGAAGTTTATACCTTGATTAATCTTGGAGATAATCGGATGAATTTGGTATGAGGAATTGAAGGAACAATGTTTAAATCACTTAACCTTACCAACACTTGACTCTTCTCGACGAATTTTTGAGAAGTGATTCCGGACGAAGGGCGACTCAAGAACACGGGTAACTTGTTTTGGACAGTGCTGTTGCTCGCCCATTTTTAAAACTGATTTCGGACACGACACGACTCGTGTCGAGGACACGGCTCGTGTCTCTGCTCACTGTTTAGCACGAAAATTCGCGCTTTTCATAGGCCATTTTCATATGATTATTATATTATTTTAATCGTGTTTGTGGAGTTTATTGCTTATTTTCATATTTTTATAACTTCACGGGTATTGTTGAGATTTTGCAGATTTTAAGCCTATTTTGGAATGAAATTGATAAAATATATAAAAAGAGTTGAAAACGGAAGTGAGGAGCCAAGTCGACGTCTAAGTCGTTAGCCTGGCGGTATTTACTGTGAACGTGCAATTGTGGACTGGAGAACAATTCATGCTCAAATACCATTGGAGAGTGGGGCCCACTGACATGTAATTCATGCTAATTGTGAATGGAAGCACTCAGGCTGTGTGAAGGAGCCCATAGCCGTGTATGTGCCACATCACCATGCTAATTAACATAGCAATATTTTGAGCACATGGGCCCACCACTTTAGGGATTAGTACTTGTTGGCTACTAGCAATGTATTACAAGAGAGATTAAGCCCATTACAAGTCGAAGCCCATATTTACAAGTCCACGGTCTCACGTACTTATTTGCTTCGAGAGCCGAGACCCATGAAAAGAACAGAACATGCCTCTCATCCATTCGTCATATCCGCCTTTCACCACTACCCTTCACCCGCCATCCATCCATCCATTCCACCGGTCCAGAGGGAGATTCAAGTGCGGTTGAGAAAGTCAATCCAATTGGAGATACGGGGAAAGAACGTGAACCACGTGATACTAGGGTTTCGTATTTCTCTTTATCTTTCCTGTTGTTGATTTCGTTATGAATTTGTCAGCCATGAGTGTTGTGTGTAACCTCATGGGCTAGAATACTTTTACAGTTCTAAGGATTGAAGGTTAGGGTAGTTGATTTGGAAACCTAGATTACTATTGTGAATTCATGCTATATTACATTCTTATTTATTTGGTTAATCAGACTTTGTTTATATGTGTGTAACGTCTTCACAACATATTATTGATGTTGCCCGTGATGCTTGGTATGTTGTGTTAGCTTGTGTGCATGCATAGTTTATATTGTCTATTTGCTAGGGATTATAGTAGTTTGCACGTGAACACGATAATCCTAAGGGCTGGTAAATAAGATACTTGATATTCTTAGTGTAACAATGCAATTAGGAAATCAAGTAGGAAGTGAGTAGGATTGAATAGTACTTTCAGAGAATATATGTTAGTCGAATTGGCCAGGTTTATGAAATTTGCCTTATTAGTATCTAGGAAGGAGGTTTAAAACTATTCGCACATCATCTTATGATGTATTTCCATTAAAACGGTATGAATGAACAATAGGACGTCTAGGAGACCAAATCAATTGCACTACATCTGATACCTTAGAGCTGTTATTTTTCTCTTGATTCAATCTTGAATATTCCTTGCTTTTATTTAATTTGTTATTTGTCATTTCAATTCTTTAGATAATAATCTTACTTAAATCTTGGAAATTGGTTACAACAATTCTGGTTAAATAGTAATATAAATTGAATAGATAATTAACTGCCTTAGTGGGAACGATATTATTTTTAATTGGGGTACTTGACATTACAATTGACATCCATACACTTGGGGATTTAATTGAGGTGCGCAATAATTGCCTAACCAAGTTTATGGCGCCGCTGCCGGGAAACGAACCTGGGTCACCCGCGTGACAGGTGGGAATACTTACCACTATACTACAACGACTTGTTAGGCTATTATTGCGCACTCTAATTAAAATCCCCAAGTGTAGGGATATCAATTGTAGAGGCAAGTACCCCAATTAAAAATAATATTGTTCCCACTGAGGCAGTTAATTATCTATTCAATTTATATTACTATTTAACCAGAATTGTTGTAACCAATTTCCAAGATTTAAGTAAGATTATTATTTAAAGAATTGAAATGACAAATAACAAATTAAATAAAAGCAAGGAATATTCAAGATTGAATCAAGAGAAAAATAACAACTCTAAGGTATCAGGTGTAGTGCAATTGATTTGGTCTCCTAGGCGTCCTATTGTTCATTCATACCGTTTTAATGGAAATACATCATAAGATGATGCGCGAATAGTTTTAAACCTCCTTCCTAGATACTAATAAGGTAAATTTCATAAACCTAGCCAATTCGACTAACATATATTCTCTGAAAGTACTATTCAATCCTACTCACTTCCTACTTGATTTCCTAATTGCATTGTTCCACTAAGAATATCAAGTATCTTATTTACCAGCCCTTAGGATTATCGTGTTCACGGGCAAACTACTATAATCCCTAGCAAATAGACAATAAAAACTATGCATGCACACAAGCTAACTCAACATACCAAGCATCACGGGCAACATCAATAATATGTTGTGAAGACGTTACACACATATAAACAAAGTCTGATTAACCAAATAAATACGAATGTAATGTAGCATGAATTCACAACAGTAATCTAGGTTTCCAAATCAACTACCCTAACCTTCAATCCTTAGAACTGTAAAAGTATTTTAGCCCATAGGTTACACACAACACTCATGGCTGACAAATTCATAACGAAATCAACAACAGGAAAGATAAAGAGAAATACGAAACCCTAGTGTCACGTGGTTCACGTTCTTTCCCCGTCTCTCCAATTGGATTGACTTTCTCAACCGCACTTGAATCTCCCTCTGGACCGGTGGAATGGATGGATGGATGGCGGGTGAAGGGTAGTGGTGAAAGGCGGATATGACGAATGGATGAGAGGCGTGTTCTGTTCTTTTCATGGGTCTCGGCTCTCGAAGCAAATAAGTACGTGAGACCGTGGACTTGTAAATATGGGCTTCGACTTGTAATGAGCTTAATCTCTCTTGTAATACATTGCTAGTAGCCAACAAGTACTAATCCCTAAAGTGGTGGGCCCATGTGCTCAAAATATTGCTATGTTAATTAGCATGGTGATGTGGCACATACACGGCTATGGGCTCCTTCACACAGCCTGAGTGCTTCCATTCACAATTAGCATGAATTACATGTCAATGGGCCCCACTCTCCAATGGTATTTGAGCATGAATTGTTCTCCAGTCCACAATTGCACGTTCACAGTAAATACCGCCCGGCTAACGACTTAGACGTCGACTTGGCTCCTCACTTCCGTTTTCAACTCTTTTTATATATTTTATCAATTTCATTCCAAAATAGGCTTAAAATCTGCAAAATCTCAACAATACCCGTGAAGTTATAAAAATATGAAAATAAGCAATAAATTCCACAAACACGATTAAAATAATATAATAATCATATGAAAATGGCCTATGAAAAGCGCTAATTTTCGTGCAAAACACTCACTACACGGGTCGTGTTCAGTACACGGCCTTATCATGGCCGTGTAATGATTTTTTATGCTTGTTCGTAGTCCCATTTTTAGTAAAATAATGGTTTAGAGTAAGAGACTCTATCGTGTGTAGCACGTAATAACCAAGTAACAAAATTTATAGTTCTATCGTCCCAAGAAAAAGTAAAATCATGGTGTATCCAGATTTGTATTCAACCATGCTTTGTAAGAGTGATCAAGTTTTAGGTTTGGTTTTATACTAATGACTAAGCTACTCAATTAACTAAAGAAATCAATTAATAACTAGTATTATCACAATTGTTCACGTAACAAGATGAATGGAATGAAATGGATAGAATATATTTAAGAAGAGAGCAAGGCTAACCATACCAATGGTTAAGGAACTAGCTAGATATGCATGATTTTTAACATTGAACTTCATTAATCTTGGACTAAAAGCATTCACATTTTTACCCCTAACCCCTATGGCCAAGGTGATTAGGTTCTCGACTCTTTGACAAGTCTAAATCTCCTAAGATTATTTTTACTCTCAATTCCCTTAAGGTACTATGATCATAAGTTTGGTTCTTTTCACTCAATTTCTTAAGTGTCCCCTTATGAATGTTCTAAGCATAAGAAAGGTATGGCTTACCTCCCTTCACACTAACATACAAGTTCATTCAACTAAATGATTCAATTAAATCCTAAGACAAGACATTGGAATGGCCATCCTAACATATTGTACTAGGAATTTAATCACACAAGTAGAGAAATGAAACATGAATCATTCATCATAAAAGGAAGTCCAAAATTAACTCAATTCAACATCTAAAATCCTACATATCTAGCATTCTCCTCAACCAATCATATGATTAGCCCTACTACAGGACTAGCCACTACACATCATGTTCAAATCAATGCATCCCATGGCTTGCTCCATTTGAGCTAAAATATGAAGAAAAATAACAATTGAAAAGTAGATCGGCTTTCCTTTTGTGAAGATGGCCTTCCTTCCTTTCAACATGCTCAATTCTTCAATCTATGATGATCTTCTCTTTTCAAATTGATGGAATGATAGATGTATGGTTAGAATTATGGAATCAAAGTGATAGAAATGGATGAATTTGGTGGATTTGACTGGAGTAGAGAGAGTGTGTGGAAATGTGGTGTGATAGTATGTGTTTTGATCTTTGTAACTGCTCAAATGGACTCTCTCTCCTAAATCACGCTAAAATTGGGCATTTATACCCTTTTGAATCTTCTATAACACGTGCAAAACTGGTGCTGGATTCTTACACAACTCGACTCGAGCTAAGGAGCTCGACTCGAGTTGATGCACATTTCTCGACGTGTTTCTGCGTGTGACAGAGCACGATTCTAGTTCCGCGCATGGCCTCGGTCATGGGCGTGTAGCTGGTTCTGATGCTCGCACACAGCCTCGACTTACAGGCCCGTGTGCAACGCACGACCTGAGCTCGACCAGGCAGCTCGACTCGAGCTGTAGAGCTTGACTCGAGCTGTAGAGCTCGACTCGAGCGTGGTCGAGTCCTGTCCAGCTTCTTTGTTTCAGCTCCTGACTCCGTTTTGCTCCATTTTTGACCTGTTTTACATATATTTAAGCTTATTTCCACACATTTATAAATTTGTACACACTTCTCCTTATTAACATATAACTCTACCAAAAGTTACACAAATGCGGATAAAAACTTCCAAAATCAATGCTCGCGCACGACCACCTCCTACAAGGATGTGCGTTGTACACGGCTCATGCTTCTGTTCCCTACACGGCTCGTGAGCGGAACTCGTCCTTGGCCTGGGCAAGTAGCTGTTTCTGATGCCAGTACACGGCCACCTCTTACAGGGCCGTGTACTGGACACGGCTCGAGTAGCCGCTTCCCTATTTTTTACTTTTTTAAACTTCAAACCTTGTTTTACCCTATTTTTGTGCTTCCAATACACCCTATTCATGCTCAAAAACTCATCAACATCATTAGCTCAACAAGAGTTATCAAAATAATGATTATCATGTACTTCAACAACACCAAACGGACTAAAATCAAACCGAATTCATGAGAAATTTTCAATTTAACCAAAAAATACAAGGATTCTATATAAACACAAAGTGTAACATATCTTACCACACCATATCCCCCCAAACTTGAATTGAAACAAGAGTTTCGAATTAAGTTTACAAAAAGTGGTAAGATATACTATTACACATCAATGAGGCGCTCCTTGTATCTTCAATATTCCTTCTTCTCACAAACCCAATCCACCTACAAGGCCAAAAACGCAAAACAAGAAAAGAAAAAAAATATTTACAACCTAGATTTCCAAAAGGATACGAGCTTTCAAGAGGTAAATGTATCCACATATACCAACTCCCTTTGAGAGGAAAAATGGTAATGCTTGACCCTTTGACCATTAACCACAAAAGCACTTCCATTCGATCCTTCGAGTTTTAAAGAGCCATCATTTCTAGCCTCGATCACCAAGTATGGACCGGTCCATTTTGAACGAAGTTTTCCTGGGAATAGTTTGAGTCTTGAATTGAACAATAGAACCTTATCCCCCGGAATAAACTCCTTCATTTTTATCCTTTCATCATGCCACCTTTTAAGCTTCTCCTTCAAAATCCTTGAGCTTGAGTAAGCTTCTTCTCTAAACTCCTCTAATTAAACCAATTGGAGTTTCCGGATTCTTTCTCATCAAAGTTTAACTTTCAAAGGGCCCATAATGCCTTGTGCTCCAACTCCACGGGTAAATGACATGCTTTTCCATAAACAAGCTTGTATGGAGAGAAACCAAGAGCGGGCTTATAAGCCGTTCGATAAGTCCAAAGAGCATCATCGAGCTTAGAAGACCAATCTTTTCTATTTCCATTGACCGTCTTTTGAAGTACAAGCTTCACTTGTCTATTCGAGACCTCCGCCAAGCCATTTGTTTGAGGATGATAAGGTGTAGAGACCTTATGCTTCACTCCATATGCATTCAAAAGTTTTTCAATAATCTTGTTGATGAAGTGAGATCCCCCATCACTAATCATGGCTCTTGGCACCCTAAATCTAGCAAAGATGTTCTTCTTTAAGAAAGCTTTGACCACTAGAGCATCATTTGTCCTTGTCGGGATTGCTTCCACCCATTTGAAAACATAATCCACCGCAAGCAATATGTAAAGGTAACCATTGAAAGGAGGAAATGGGCCCATGAAGTTCATCCCCCATACATCGAACACCTCAACTTCAAAAATGTTCCTCGTGGGCATCTCATCACGTTGCCATATACTTCCAATCCTTTGGCATCTATCACATCCCTTGATGTAATCCTTACAATTCTTGAACAAAGTTGGCCAAAACAAACCCGACTGTAGGATCTTTGCTCCTGTCTTTTGAAATCCAAAGTGTCCTCCACATGGTGAACTATGGCACATCTCCATGACACTTAACTTCTCTTCTTCCGGGATACACCTCCTTATGATCCCATCCGAACAATTCTTGAACAATAAAGGATCATCCCACAAATACTCCTTGACATCATGATCGAACTTTTTCCTACGAGATTCGAAAAGATGATCCGGCTTTTGACCACAAGCTAAATAGTTCACGAAATCTGCATACCAAGGTCTCCCAGTTTCACACAAAGTATACATCCTTTGAAAATCAACTTGAAAGATTTCTTCGTCTGGAAATACATCCTTAATGAACTCCATGGTTCCTTCTTCATCAATATTTTTCAAACGTGACAAGTGGTCGGCTATGATATTTTCAACTCCCTTCTTGTCACGTATCTCCACATCAAACTCCTACAACAAAAGAACCCAACGGATTAGTCTTGGTTTAGCATCTTTCTTGTTCATCAAATACCTAATGGTGGCATGATCCGTATAAATAATAGTTTTCGTGCCAAATAGGTATGGACGAAATTTTTCAAAAACATAAACCACGGATAAAAACTTTTTTTCCATTGTGGTGTAATTCTTTTGATTTGCATTGAACGTCTTTGATGCATAGTAGATAGCCCGAAATTTCTTCTCCCTCACTTGACCAAGCACCACTCTGATTGTCGTTATTTTCACCTAAATTTTAGTGTCTTTTTATGTGTGTTTTCGTATTATTTTATCCGTATTTTGTGTATATTTTGGTGGTGTTTTGTGTTTTTATGGAAATGTGTGAAAATGAACTTAAATGTATGATTTTTAGGTAAAAATAGATTCTAGACGTGAAAAGGAAGATGTAGGAAAAAACGGAGCTCAATTCGGAGTCCAAACTAGAAAGTTATGATTAAAATGGTGTGCCACTTTGCATGACCTGTTATACTTTCAAATGTTGGACTTTTTATCAGATCTTTATATGGATAGAAATCCAAGGAAGATAGGATCGTGTGAGTACAAGAATCACTCGAATCGGATTTCAGATGTGGAAGTTATGCGTGAAACGGTGAGACTGCGCTGCACCTACTCGACCCGAGTACCGAGCTCGACCCGTGTACCGAACACGACCCGTGTTTGGTCAAAAGTCAGTTTTTGGATCTGTACGTCTTCCAGAAGGTTCTAGGCCCACAAATACATCATTTGGCTTAAAAATTAGGCAGAAATCATTCCTGGATTGAATCTACACCTAATTCACACCATTTTTCACACACTTTACCCTCCATTCCATCCATCCTCATCTTCATTCATCTACACTTGAGTCCATCCATCAAATCCACCATCCAAGTGATCAAGGAAGCAGGGGGAGTGAAGATTACAAGAAGAAGAAGGAGATCTCCATTGAAGACCTTCAAAGGGGGAATCTATTTCTAATTTTTGTGAACTTCTTTATAGTTTGATCATGGGATTTGTAGATACAATTGTCTATGTTGTTTTCTCTAAGACTATGATAGGCTAATCTCCTTTGTGAGATTGACTCCATGATTGGTGTTGGATAATTAAGTTTTTATGCAATTTGATTTTAATCTTAATTGGGCATTTGTGTTATTTCTATCATTGATGTGAATTGCTTGATGTATATGTATGATTTGTGTGATTAATTGTCATGGGCATATGATTAGATTGAGAAATCAATTATGTGTTTAGGATAGTTCATTGAATCATTTCACCATACACTTCATGTGCATTAATTTAGAATGAGATAGAGATATCCTTCTAGATTTATAACCCTTTGACCCAAACCATTAGTGAATTCATAGTACCTTAAAAGGGAATATTACCTATGATTTAGTACCTCATTAGGGAACTCGTAGAGTAATTAGTACCTAGTGGGAGATGTTTACTTTGGTCTCGATCCTATATGCTTTTGTGAGCCTTATTTAGGGCCTACATCCTATCCATCTCGAGAGAGAGTTTAGGTGGAATTAGTGATCGCTTCTATGCCATGTCCATGAGAGATTAGAATTAATTGCATGATTACTTTATTATCTATGCCATGATTGTTGTTAATGTCGTCCTTGCATCATTTGGAACCCATCATTTATCATTGTTTTTATCTTATTTTCATTAGTTTAAGTGCATTCATTTGCACGCTTATCCTCCATCCCATTCCGTTGTCCTTATAAAATCATGATAAACTTGAGATCGCTTAAACTCTAGTATCTTCCTCCATGTGGTTCGATAAATTCTTTAATTAGTCATCCCGACTACAAATGACTAATCACACTCCCAATGCATTGTCACTTGCATCACAATGGAGCTCAAAAGGCTTGCTCCAATCGGGAGAGACGAGTATTGGTGACGAAATCAAAGCTTCCTTAAGCACCCTAAAAATATCAAGACATTCATCATTAAATTCAAACGGAGCATCTTTTTCAAGTATTAATTTACACAAAGGTTTAGCTATGTTAGAAAAATCTTTTATAAAACGTCGATAGAAATCGGCGTGGCCAAGGAATGATCTAACCCCTTTTTTGTTCTTGGGTGGGGAAAGATGTTCAATGGCTACAACCTTCGCCCTATCGACTCTCAAACATTTCTTCGATATATGATGCCCAAGTACGATACCCTCTTGAACCATAAAATGATATTTTTTCCAATTCAAGACTAGGCTCGTATCTTGACATTGCTACAAAATCATAGAAAGATTAGCCAAGCATATATCAAATGAAGATCCAAAGAAAGAAAAATCATCCATAAAAACCTCCATTATATTTTTAATCAATCCCCCAAAAATAGCCATCATGCAACTTGAAAGGTGGCGGGGGCATTGCACAACCCAAAGGGCAATTTATAAAAAGCAAATGTGTCATACGGACAAGTAAAAGTTGTTTTCTCTTGATCCTCGGGGGCTATCATGATTTGGTTGTACCCCGAGTAACCATCTAGAAAAAAATAATACTTGTATCCCGCCAACCTATTAAGCATTTGATCAATAAAAGATAAAGAGAAATGATCTTTATGAGTGTTTTCATTAAACTTTCTATAATCACAACACACTCTCCAACCCGTTTTCACCATTTTAGCAAGCTCTTCATCAAATTCTGTTTTAACAATGGTAAGACCTCATTTCTTAGCCACTACATGCAAAGGACTCACATGAGGACTATCACTTATATCATACACAATATTAGCATCTAATCATTTCAACACTTCCTTCCTAACCACTTCTTGCATAATTGGGTTCAAACGTCTTTGAGGTTGAATGCATGACTTATGTTCATCTATTAGCCTAATGTGATGCATGCATATTGTAGGACTAATTCCTTTTAAATCATCTAAACTCCATCCTATAGCTCTCTTATGATTTCTAAGAACCCTCAACAATTTTTCAAGTTCCAAGGATGAAAGAGAAGATGATACAATTATCGGAAATATTTTGTTGTCCCCCAAGTACGCATACATAAGGTGATCGGGTAATGGCTTCAATTCCTCTTTTCCCTTTTCAACCTTGGGCTCTTCACTCTCTACCTCCAATGGTAGGTATTTCATCTTTCCATAGTACATCATTTTGGCTTCATCTTCTTGCATTTCCCTACAAGCATTTAAGTCATGTATGCAATCATTTATATCATCATCTTCTAAATAATATAAGGAAGAATTAGAATTTAGAGATAAAGTAAGAGAGTGGCTTATGCTTGTCTCAAGAGGATCCTTGGATAGGAAAATGGCAAATTCTTTTGAACAATCTCATCAATCAATTCAATCCTTCTACATTCTTCTTTCTCATTCGGATGCCTCATAGCATTTCTTAATGAAAACACCACTTCCTCTTCATTTACTCTCAAAGTTAACTTCCCCATGTACACATCAATCAAAGCTCTTCTTGTGGCCAAGAATGTACGACCCAAAATCAATGGAACATTAGTATCTTCGTCCATATCAAGCACTACAAAATCCACTGGGAATATGAACTTCCCAACCTTAACTAGCACATCCTCAACTACTCCCTTAGGATAAGTCAAAGACCTATCCGCAAGTTGTAACGTGACGGACGTAGGCTTTACTTCTCCTATCCCAAGCTTCTTAAAAATAGACATAGGCATTAAATTGATACTTGCACCAAAAAAGCCTTCGATGAGTGTGTAAATTCACAAGTTAAGCACCGATATTTGTGCTAGTTTTGGAGAGTTTGAAGGGTAAAATAGGTGAAAAACCTATATATATTATGGAAGAGCATGAATCAGGTGTTGTTGGAGCTAATTGAGTGGTTTTACTAGCAAAATTGGAGTTAAAGTGTCAAGAATTGAAGAGACGAAGTCGAGACCATGCGAGCTGCCAAAAAGAGAAGAGGGTTCGACCTGAAGGAGAAGGGTTCGGCCTCTCTAGCAGGTCGAACCGACGATGTGAAGTGTGCAGAAGGTGGGTTCGACCAAAACCAAAGGGTTCGACCTGATCAGAAGGTCGAACCATGGTCGAACCAGTTCGCGAGAAAGTCGATTCAACCACGATGTTGGGATTTGACTTGTCAGCTGGTCGAATCGATTACAGCAGATTTCCAGTAGCATGGTTCGACCTGTGGTTCGACCAAGGCGTAGGGTTTCGACCTGTCCAGTTGGTCGAACTAGGTGCTTAAATCATCCAGTAGCTGGGTTCGACCTGTGGTTTGACCTGTGAAGCGTGGTTCGACCTGTTTGCTGAGGTCGAACCAAGACGTGGACACTTACCATATTTAGATTTTCGAGGCCTAAACGCGTGAGATCACTTGAAAAACCCATTCCAAGCCCTAAAGACGTGATCACAAGTATAAAAAAAGGCTCATGCAGTCAAGAAAAAGAGCTTTTGATCGAGAATCATAAGAGGAGACAAGAGACAAGATTGGCGATCCATCCGGAGGGCTGTGACAGAGGTTCTGCTGGAGGTTCAAGTAAGATTGGTCCATCTAACCATGATTGTTCTTAGATCAATCATGGGCTAGAGCCGCTTCGGTAGTTCTAGGGTCATGAAAGTTTCATGAGTTAATTTGTATTTCGTGTGTAAACTCCATACAACACTACATGTGGTTTGTTTTATATAAGATTGCATGTTTCTAATCCATACACATAGTCGTTTTGTGCATCAATGATGCGCATTTTCTCAACACACAATTAATCCCCAAGTATGAAGGATATCAATTGTAGTTTCGAAAGGTGACCAAGTGAATATCGAACCCAAGGGACGACGTATTATCAATTTAATTATTTACTAAATTAATTAAGACAAGACAATAAGAGTTTGAGATAGAGATTTTATTATAAACTACTAAATAATTAATTAAAATAACAAATAAAATAAAGTCACTTAGAAGAATACGAAAGTGGATCAAGTAGGAGAATAGGTAGCTCTAGGGTAATCCAGTTTTACTACTTAACTTCCCTTTCGTGTGTTGGTGTCCGACTCTGCCTTGTGGAATATGGACGCATCACTAAACCATGCATATCTACTCTATAGACACAAGTAAGCATGCGTGTAACACGTGTGAATAACCTTGGAGCAAGAGATATAACTTCACCCCCTTTCTAGGTACTATCAGTATCAATTATTTCCCTGGCCAATTGGTACTCTAACCCGATATGATCTCCCTTTATAGGTACTATAAAATTATCCTCTTTATCCTATTTAATAACCCGAATTCAATTCAATTACTTAAGTATTCATATATGATAGTTCTAATGAAGCTTCGGAGTCCCCTCACTTAGAATCATAACATGGAATCCTGCTCAACAGTGAATGCACTCAATCAATAACCAAGATATGTATTCAGACTCTACATAACAGTTAATAATGCACAAAACGACCGTGAGTATGGATTAAGAAAGCACAATCATATATAAAATAAATCCACAAGTAGTGTATTCTGAGTTTACACACGAAAGTTCAATTAATTCGTAAAAACCTTCACAACCCTAGTTCTACCAAAAAGGCTCTAGCCCATGATGTTACGAAGAACAATCATGGGTGTTGGATAGATCTTACCCATATGTCCGGAAATTTAAAAATTAGAATAAAAGAATTAGGATAACCCTTGGTGTAGAAGCCTCCTTCCTTCTCTCTTCCGTCTCTTCAATTCCTCTTGGTTCTCCTCTTGATTCCACGGACGAATCTTCAAAGTGATGGATGGATGGAGGGAAGTATGTGGATGATGGTTGGGGGTGATCCCTCCTTGTGGGGTGCAGTATTGTTATGGCCTCTCTCCTCTATTCAATATATTCTTGTGTTCTCCCCACATGAATAATGATGCGACATATATATATATATATATATATATATATATATATATATATATATATATATATATATATATATATATATATATATATATATATATATATATATATAGGTGTGAGAAGAAAATTAAATAAGGAAAGAAATATATATGGGTAAATCATGGAGGATTATGTGATAAGGAGATAAATTAGATAATTTTCGGAAATTCTCGAAAATTCTCGCTGGCAGCTGCGCGACTTCACGATTTTGAGCATAACTTATTCCTCTGATCTTCGATTTTAGTGATTCTTGAGCTCACGCGATCCTATTTTCCTTGGCTTTCTCTAGAACTCCAGAAAACTCCAAGATTTGAATATCCAACAGCCATGGAAAGTAGCACTGCAATTCTTTTCGGCACAGCTCGTGCTGTGTCACCACTTTGCTCATAACTTCCTCGTTCGGACTCTAATTGGGGTGTTCTTTACGCCAAAACGACCCTCTCTTCACTGGCTTTCCAATCATGTATCACACTACCAGTTTTGAGCTCCACAACAATACAAAAAAATTACAAAAGTTGGACGTGTGTTTTTCAGCATCAATGCACAAATTGCACCTTTGAGAGTATGTTAACAATAAATATTATACTCTTTAATATAAGAATTTATAAATTTTAATTTTTGAGAAAAAAATAAGTTTTTTAAAGAAGCATTTATACTATTCATATTTCAATTGATTTTTTTATTAAAAAAATTATGAGTCATGCTGGAATGCACCCGAATAATCTAAATCGTTAGGTCACATTTTTATTCAGTCCACACATACATGTACATCCAATCTCGATTAGATATAATGCAGTGCCACACCTCAAGTGTACCTTTTTCTCACATATAATGAATATAAGACCATTGTGCTAATATATAACAAGAATTTCTATCAAAAAGATGTTAGATTGGACACTTAAACACGCTTATTTTCACTCTCATCAATCTTTCAAACTTACCGGTTGCTCATCCCGAGGTAACAAAATAAAAATAAAGAGAAAGAGAGTAAGAAAATTAGCGGGGAAACAAGGACTATGACAAATACCCCTCTTCAAAATACAATTGTCCTCAACTTAGGTCATGCAACTCTTATTACATGTAATAATCAATTCATAGCATACACGTTAAGACAATCACCACCAATTCAAATGCTCCATTGACATGCTCTCACGGGAAGTATATCACTCGCACTCAAGTGTAGAAGATGTACACTTATGGGTTAAGGTGTTTACACTCATATTCAATCCAAGTGCATGCGAAACCATAAGCTTGCCTATTGTCTCAACTCTCCTTTTACTTGTAGCTAGTAAATCATGGATCAAAAAGGTCTTTTATTAGGTTGTAATGTAGGCTCTTTGGAATAGGCGGGAAATATATGGATAAGTGACTCAAAACTCGGATCAATCAAACTGCAGTCTCTCTCGATCTTTCATTCTTCCTCATCACTTCAATCAAGCACAACATTCTTCAAACTCTCCCATCTTTCTCATCTAAGCACAACATAATTTTTCAACTTTTTCAAGCTCTTCAACTCCATCATTCTCCTTTTCTTCACCTTTTTTTTTCTTTATTTCTTTCTTTTGAGGTACCAGTTTCGGGCACTACCTCTCGCATCCTCCATAAGGTACTGATCGTCGTCATTTTCACCTAGGTTTTAGTGTCTTTTTGTATGGATTTTCGTATATTTTTATCTGTATTTGTGTAACTTTTGGTGGAGTTTTGTATTAATTTGGAGAAATGTGTACAGGGCGAGAAATATGTGAAAATGAGTTTAAATATATGTGAAACAGGTCAAAAATTGAGCAAAACGGAGTCGGGAGCTGAAACGAGCTGAAGAACACCCAACTCGAGTTGCATGGTACAGCTCGACCTACAACTCGAGTCGAGCTGGAGTCCGAGTATGTACAGAATGTGTCCAGTAGCTCAACTCAAGTTGCAAGGTCCAACTCGACTTACAACTCGAGTCGAGCTAGGTGCCGAGGGAAATCAAGCTTCTGACACGACTAGACAGGCGACAGCTCGAGTTAGGCAACTCGAGTCGAGTAGGAATCAGGGCAAACCGAGCAACAAGTCGAGTGGCGCAGGGAAGTTGTCCAGTGAGCCAACTTGAGTTGCAAAGTCCAACTCAACTTGCAACTCGAGTCGAGCTAGGTCATTTTAACCGTCCAGAATGCAGAGCACCGCATCTCGACTTGACAAGCGAGAGCTCGAGTTGTCAACTTGAGTCGAGCTGGGTAAAATCCTGTGAAAAATTAGAAAATTCCAGAAGCTTCTAGAGGGTCCCCAAGGGGTATAAATACATAAGTTGTGCAAAATTAGAAGGAAGAGAGGCTCATTTTAACAGTTATTTTGGAGAGCAACACACACACTTCCTCACCATCATTTCACACACTCCATCCGATCCATTCCACCCTTCAATTCCACCATCAAATCACCTTGATTTTGATAAATCCTTCCATACATCCATCCATTCCATCATCTAAGAAGAGAAAATCAGATTGGTTTGAAGAATTTGGCATGATCAAGGAAGAATGAGTCTACTTTCAAAGGGAAGCTCAATTACCTTTATTTTGCTACTTTCTTCATTTTTGTGCTCATATGGAGCTTTTATTGGCCGATTGTAGTCAATTGGCAATGAATATTTGTGGCTAGTCCTCAAGTGAGGCTAGCAATATGATTGGTTAGGAAATATATAGATTTTTGCACTCTTAAAGCTTGATGAATTGATTGTTATGATTACTTTCTATCATGAATGCTTATTCTCATTTGATGAATGATGTGTGTGGTTAAATTCTCTATGCATAGTGTTAGGATGTCCATTCCAATATTACGTATGGTAGTTTAATTGAATCATTGATTGTATTAGATAACTTGGTTAGTATAAGGGGAGGAAAGTCATTCCCTCCAAGTGCTTAGAACCTCATGATAGAACATTAGTGATGAACTAGTGAGAGGAACCAACTTATGATCATAGTACCCATGAGGGAATTGAGAGTAAGACAATCTTAGGGGATTTAAACTTGTAAAAGAGTTGAGAACCTAATCACCTTGGCCATAGGGGTTAGGGGTACAATTGTGATTGCCCTTAGTATAATAACTTGAAAGTCATCAATGCTTGAGTGAGTGTGAAGTCTACATAAGACCTTGTCCATGATGTTGCTAGCCTTGCTCTCTTCTTAGATACATTTCATCCATCTCATTTCATCTTATCTTGTCACTTTATTCTAGTTGTTATCATTAGTTGCTAGTCTAGTTCATTTTATCATTGATAGTGTAATCATAGTTCTTAAATCAAACCTTATCTTGATAATCCTTACAAAACATAAATCAATGGAGAATCCGGATACAACCTAAAGTTTACTTTTCCCTTGGGATGACTTTACTATAAATTTTGTACTTGGTCACGCATTTACTTCATGATAGAGTCTCTTACTCTACACATTTCACTAGAAATGCGACTAAGAACATGGCGCCGCTTGCCGGGGAAATGTTAAACTTGTGGTTGTAACGAGTTTGAAGTTGATTAGTCTTGATAAGGATATTTCTTTCATTTGTTTATTTGTTTACTTGTCTTTGTTACTTGGAGATCTAATTTGGAAATTCTTGTAGGTACATGCAAACGCGTTCAAGGTCTCAATCTATTGAACATTTGAACTTGGAATTGGAAGCTACCTTAAGAAGACAAAGAAGAGGAATTCTAGACCGTACGGAGGAGGAAATGGAAAACATAAGGGAGAATACAAACATGGTTGATGAAGAATGCAACATGAGGATTTTTCAAGGGATTGATAATGCTCGAGGGGGAAACAATAATCCGGAGTATGTGCCACAAGGTTATATGCAACAAATGCACTTGCAAAACCAACAAATGCAAGCTCATAACCAACGAATGGAAGCTCAACAACAACAAATGCAAGAGTTCATTCAAAACTTGTTGGCACAACAAGAGGCAAGGGATAATCAACAAGTTCCTCTGGTGGTGCAAAATCAACCTAGAGGAAATGGACATAATGGAGTGGGGATGAACATCCGAGATCATTTCCAACCTCAATATGGAAACTATATTGTGGGACCACCGCTGAATGTTAATCATTTTGAGATCAAGACGGGATTGATCAACATGGTGCAAGCTAACCAATTTGGTGGTGGTACTATGGAGGATCCAAATGCTCACTTAGCCCAATTCACGGAGTTAGCAAACACGATAAAGATAAATGGGGTAAGTGAGGATATTATTAAATTGAAGCTTTTCTCGTTTTCATTACGAGATAGAGCTAAGGCTTGGTATCATACTTTACCACCGGGATCCTACAACACATGGAGAGAGTTGGCACAAAAGTTCTTGAGCAAGTATTTCCCACCATCTAAGATGTTGCATCTCAAAGGTCAAATATTGCAGTTTAAGCAAATGCCACTTGAAACTTTTAGTGAGGCTTGGGACCGATTCAAAGAAATGCTAAGGAAATGTCCACAACACGGATTTCCCGAAGATCAACAAGTAGGATTTTTCTATGCCGGTTTGAGTGGAGGTGAAAGGATGCTAGTTGATGCTTCATCGGGAGGTTCGATTTTGGGGAAAACTCCGGAAAGAGCAATTGCCATATGCGAGAAAATAGCTTTGAATACGGGACAATGACCCATGGATAGAGTTGCGGGCCTATATGTATAATATCTTAGTCCCAACTAGATTTGTTTTTAGAGCCCAAAACCTATTTATTTATTTTTGGCCCAAGTTGCCCTAGATTTTTTTTTAGAGCCCAAAACCTATTTATTTATTTTTATGGCCCAAAAGGGCAGCCCTATCTTAGCCCAACTAGATTTCTTTTTAGAAAGCCCAAACCTATTTATTTATTTTTTTATGGCCCAAAAGTCCAGCCCACTTAAATGGAATAACATGAAAATAAGCCCAGCCCATTTTAATAGCCTCAACACATATAAAAAAAGAAAAGAAAGAAAGAAAGAAGAGTACGGGAGAAGAAAAGTGAGAAGAACAAAAGAGGGGAAAGAAGAGAGTGAAGAGGAGAAACCCTTGTTGATCAAATTCTCCCTTACAACCCTCATCCTAGGTGGTTTCTAAGTTGTTTTGAGGTAAGTAATAGGTTAATTAAGCTTCCTTTCTCCAAGATTTTGTGATTTTGTTGGGTTTTCTTCCTTATATGAGGAAATTCGTAGCTACAGTTCGAACTACTTTCGACATAGCTATTGATCTCTGAAATTTACAAACTCAATTTCTATATGTAGCTGAACGTGTTAGCTTTCTATAGCCACTTGAAACTCCTCAATTCGAGTTTTCTACAATTAGTTATGATTTTTCTTGTAAACTGCCGCTAGCTGGAAAATTTCAGAATATTTATGCCGAATTCAAATTTATTTCCTATCGTTTTGTTTAAGAAATGATCTGAAACGGGTTATGTGAGATTGGGAAATGATGTTGAGGAGATACGGGCTGTTCTTATTTAATATCGACTCGCTCGAGCTCGATTAAGATTTATTTTGACAATGAAAGGCGATGTTACCGCTAATAGTTAGTTATATTTGATTTGTCTTTAATTGCTCATCTCCTTTCTAGGTAAAGAACCGTCGACGAAGGGCAAAGGACCGACTTCAGATTTCGGAGAGAGTTAATCACTTCCTTGTGAGTTGATAATTCGGGAACGCCTTCTCTTGTGGGAAGTGTGGACCCTAATTAAATTTGCATTCATTTTATTTTTAGTTAATTGATAACAAAATTATTTTGGTAATGTGTTATGTGGTAAAGAGTATGATTGGCTCGATTGTTCTAGTTAGAGCCTGATTGGCCTAAGTTGGTCCATTGATTATCTTATATTATTTCATATGGGTATTGTTGATTTTAACTTATGTTGAAGAGCCTTGCCGGCTCGATATCTGATAGCCTTTATTGCGAATTATTTGCAGATTGATTTCTGGTTATTCTTGTGACTTGTGTGCCAATTAAGACTATGACTTGAATTGTTATTTATCTCATGATGCATATGTATACCTGGTACCAAGGTTAAGTAGCCTGAATTGGTCACGGTTCGGGTGAGTTGGAGCGACATTGATTAAGTAGCACGAATTGTCGCGGTTCGGGTGAGTTAGAGTGACAATCGAGTCGCCCGTGGCTTGGCAAACCCGGGTGAGTTAGATCTAACGGGTCACCTGTCCATTTGCCAAATACTGATACTTTGGAAGGTGATCGTTAGATGAATCAATCTATTATAGGCTCAGTCAACGTCACCAGTGTGGGACATGCATGTCATATATGTTTATATGTTTGATCATTTCAGGGATTACATCGATATTTTATTGTGAATTTTAGCACTTGGTGTGCATTGAGTAAGAACATTAATGTGCATTTTATCTAGAGTAACGGTGACGGGCTCGGACTGACTCTCGACGGAGAGATCAGTTTGAGGAGATATTTGCTACCCACGCGTCTTTTATGTGATAACATCTTGTTTGAACTAATTGTGTATTTGTAAATGCATTCATAGGTTGTATTTTTGTTAAGTTGTATATTAAGTAAACATAATAATTGATGTGGAACGAAATATTGGATTTTATGTTATGAACCGCGAGTGGGAGTGCATGCTTCGTATAAGGGTTGGGGTGACCGGCTTATCACCTCACTGAGCTAGTGGTTTTGCTCACCCCCATCATTTCCTTCCTTTTCAGGCTGTTGATATCATTTTGGTTGGAGGTTTGCCTGTCGTTTGCTCATCATTCGATCGGGGTTTTGGGTACTTTCTCTTTTATGTTAATTGACGGATCCATTGGCGAGTTTGTTCATTTTATATTTTGTGACCCCCCTTGATGTTCTTTTTGTACTTTCGCGATGTTATATCGCTCATGTATATTTTCTTCAAACTAAGTTACATCGTGGTATTTTGTACCTTTGTAAATCCTTGTTGATACTTTATGTAATGATGTCCTCGGGTTGTACCCGTAGTTATCAGTTGTTCAATTCTACAGGTACTTGATAGCAAGCCTTACGTTTTCTATAAACTTTGTGGAGTGGAGTGCACCCATTTCGCGAAATTTATGGTTAACGTGGCGGTTGTCGTGTTCTGCCTGCGGGTTGGGGCGTGACAACTTTCTTGGTATCAGAGCCTGGTTATATGATTCTCATTCTTTTTGAGTCGAGCTAATGGATCCAATTTTGTTTATATGTCATCCTAAGTTATTGTTTTACCTTAATATTAACCTTGCATTTTCTTACCCTTCTTTCTTTCAGTCATTATGGCACCTCCAGTTCGTCGTCGAGGTCGAGGTCGAGGACACATTCCTCGTGATCCTCCGAGTCCTCTACTCTCTTCTGTTCCTCGTGGACCTCGAGGACATGTTTCTTCTGATCATGTTGTTCATCCGACATTTACGGATCCTATCAATT
Organism: Pogostemon cablin; assembly: GCA_023678885.1. NCBI lineage: Eukaryota > Viridiplantae > Streptophyta > Magnoliopsida > Lamiales > Lamiaceae > Pogostemon > Pogostemon cablin. The sequence goes on from CM042995.1 coordinate 162,751, forward strand.
CTGATCATAGGGTGCCGGTTACCCAGGTAGAGCAACCACGGGCCCAGTTGCGTGTTGAGCACATGATGACCCCAGAGCAGTACCAGATGTATTATGATCACATTCGAGTACATGGTGTTCCACCACCTACGACGGCTCCTACCACTACAACTGTCACTGAGGATGTTCTTCGCGCTAATGAACCAATTCAACCTACATCTCATGTACCAGTTTCTACTCCAGAAATGGCTTTAGTAGGTACTACTTCTCGAGGTGCACTTTTTATACCTGATTTGGTGAAAGCAGTTGAAAACATGGGGACTTCAAAATTTGACGGTACAAGAGATGCTTCTAAAGTGGGGGCATGGTTAAAGGAGATTACAGAGACCTTTGACACTTTGATGATTGAAGAATGTTATCGTGTGGTCATTGCGACCAAGCTGTTAGGCCCAGACGCACGACGATGGTGGCAGAATCTAAAAGAGACATCTTTGGTTACTATTACGTGGGCTATCTTTGTGGAACGATTCAAAGATCGATACTTCTCTCAGTACATCAAGGATCAGAAGAGAAAGGAGTTCTTCAACCTCTTTCAAGGCACTATGTCGGTTGTGGAGTATGAAAGCAAATTTTTGGAATTGCGAGAATTCGCTCCTGAGTCATATACGACGAGAGACTTATGCAAGAGATTTGAAGATGGTCTTAATCTAAATATTCGAGATGGCATCAAGTCCGGAGACAAGTACGAAAGTCTTAACGAGCTTGTAGAAGAAGCCCTGAGGGTAGAAAGTTTAGTTCAGGCGAGATATAAGCTTGCAGAACGATCTCAAAAGAAAAGGCAAGGGAGCGCATTTTCAGGAAATGCATCGAAGGTGTATAGGGGTGTGGCGCACCAAGTTCAGTGTCTATTAGTTTTCCTCAACCTCGGGAGCAGTTTAGTAGAGGCGGGAGCAATGTCTCGAGATCGGTTGGTGAAAATCGCAAGTGCCAGAATTGCTTAAAGTATCATGACGGCCCCTGTAAGGCTCCTCAAGTATGTTTTCAGTGTCGACAGCCGGGGCATATGCGAAGTTCTTGTCCTCAACTTATGGGAGCGAACAGTCAGAGTTCTGGTCAGCCTCGTGGTAGACTAACATATTCTACACCCAGAGATACTCGATCTGCAGCTACCAGAGTGCCTGATGCCTCAAGAGGCCCTAGTACTCGATCACCTATGCAAGGAAGGAATCAAACTAGAGTATTTCATATTTTCCAGGAAGAGGCTCGCTCAGATCCGAAGGTTGTGACAGGTAATTTATAATCCGAGTATTTTCACATGTTAGATCTAACCCCGCCTTGTTATGCCACTTGATTACAAATAAAACATTCGTAAGAAATTTTATCTTTCCGAATTTTTAAATCACAATCTCACCTAATATTGCTTCTTTAGGCCATGTGTTTGTGGGAGACCATCAGGTCTACACTTTATTTGACCCAGGTTCTGATAGATCTTATATTCGGGATGATCTTGCTGCGATCTTAGATTATCCTATCTCTCATTTGTCATCTGAAATCATAGTTCATACCCCTCTTGGAGAGCGTCTAATTCGTGATTCGGTGTTTCTTGGTTGTCCATTGAAGATCAAAGATGTCATTCTAGAGGCTGAATTGATACCATTGCCTTTGATTGATCTCGATGTTATTCTTGGCATGGATTGGCTTTCTTCTCATCATGCAATTCTCGACTGCCACGAGAAGCTTGTTATTTTTCGTAGACCAGGATTCTCAGAACTTGTTTTTGAAGGTGAACTTCAAACGAGATCCTTTTTTTTTATTTCAATGTTGACTGCGCATAAATTAATATGTAAGGGTTGTGAGGCATTCTTGGCATTTGTCGTCGATAATTCTCTTTCTGAGACTAAACTAGATGACATCCCAATCGTTAATGAATTTCCTGATGTCTTTCTCGAAGACTTACCAGGACAGCCTCCGAATCGAGAGATCGATTTTTCCATTGACGTACTTCCTGGAAGCACACCTATATCGATTACTCCATATCGAATGTCGCCAGCTGAGCTCAAGGAACTCCAGAAACAACTTGGAGAATTATTGGAGAAGGGATTCATACGACCTATCACATCTCCTTGGGGTGCTCCAGTTCTTTTTGTCAAGAAGAAAGATGGATCATTTCGCCTATGTGTCGACTACCGTCAATTGAACAAGGTGACAATCAAGAACAAATATCCTCTTCCGAGAATCGATGATCTATTTGATCAATTGCAAGGAGCAACTGTGTTCTCAAAAATTGATTTGCGGTCTGGTTATCACCAACTCAAGATTAGGGAATCTGATATCCCTAAGTCTGTTTTTCGAACCAGATACGGTCATTTTGAATTCTGTGTTATGCCTTTTGGACTCACAAATGCTCCTGCAGCTTTTATGGATCTTATGAATCGGGTCTTTCGGCCGTATTTAGATATGTTTGTCATCATTTTCATTGATGACATTCTTATTTATTCTAAATCAGATGACGAGCATTCTCATCATCTAAGAATTGCTCTGAACATTCTTAGAGAAAATCAGCTTTATGCTAAATTTTCGAAGTGTGAATTTTGGCTTCGTGAGGTAAGCTTTTTGGGTCATCACATTTCTAAAGAAGGAATCTATGTCGATCCAGTGAAGATCCAGGCTATACCAGATTGGGAGCGTCCAAAGAACGTGACAGAGATTCGTAGTTTTCTGGGATTAGCTGGATATTATCGACGGTTTGTCAAAGACTTTTCGTTGTTGGCTTTATCTTTAACTAAATTGACTCGGAAAGGGGTAAAATTTGAATGGAGTGAAGAATGCGAGGAAGCCTTTCAAGAATTGAAAAGACGACTTGTTTCAGCTCCTATTCTTGCTTTGCCAGACCCAGCGATTGGAGAATTTACCATTTATAGCGACGCCTCGAGACAAGGATTAGGATGTGTTCTCATGCAAGAAGGAAAGGTTATTGCCTACGCTTCAAGGCAATTGAAGAAGAACGAAGAAAATTATCCTACACACGATTTAGAGTTGGCTGCAATTATCTTTGCATTGAAGATCTGGAGACACTATCTGTATGGTGCAACTTGTCGAGTTTTCACTGATCACAAGAGCTTAAAGTATATCACCACGCAAAAGGAGCTCAACCTCAGGCAAAGGCGATGGATGGAGTTGATTAGTGACTATGACTTAGTCATCGATTATCATCCTGGCAAGGCGAACGTTGTTGCAGATGCTCTAAGTAGAAAGTCTTCTACCTCACTTGCTTCGATTCAATCTTTTTATCTTCCTATGTTGGAGCAATTTAAATCTTTACACATTTCGCTCGATTGTGAAAAGTCTAATGATTCCGCTTTAATCGCCAAATTCGAGGTTAGACCTACCTTGTTCGAGCAAATTCGAGAAAGACAATCACACGATGTTCATTTACAACAGAAGATGGCGAAGCTAAATCAAGGAAAAGAAACAGAATTTCAAATTCGGGATGACGGACTCCTTACTTTTAAAAATCGTGTTTGTGTTCCATCAGAACTTGATGTTCGTAGAGCTATTCTTGAGGAAGCCCATTCTTCAGCCTATTCTATGCATCCTGGTAGTACCAAAATGTACAGAACACTTCGGGAGCATTATTGGTGGCCAGGTATGAAACGGGACATTGCTGAATTTGTATCAAAGTGCTTATCATGCCAACAGATTAAAGCGGAACACCAAAAACCAGCCGGCATGCTTCAACCACTACCTATTCCTGAGTGGAAATGGGAGAACATTACGATGGATTTTGTTTCCGGGTTATCTCGAACCCAAAAGGGTCATGACTCAATCTGGGTCATTGTCGATCGTCTGACGAAATCGGCACATTTCCTTCCAGTGCATACCAACGAATCTTTAGAGAAACTTGCCAAGTTATATGTCGATGAGATCATGAGATTGCACGGAGTACCAGTGTCAATCATATCTGATCGTGATCCAAGATTCACTTCCCGTTTTTGGCCTAGTCTGCAGAAAGCGCTAGGTACAAAATTACTATTCAGTACCTCGTTTCATTCACAGACTGATGGACAGTCAGAGAGAACTATACAGACACTAGAAGACATGTTACGTGCAGTGGTGTTGAATTTAGGAGGTAGCTGGGATAAGTACGTGACTTTGGTGGAGTTCGCTTATAACAATAGTTATCATTCAAGCATTGGAATGTCCCCGTACGAAGCTCTATATGGCCGAAAGTGTCGAACACCGCTCTTTTGGGATGAGGTTGGCGAGAGACAAATCGAACAAGTAGAACTTATCGAAGATACGAAGGAAAAAATACAACTTATTCGAGACAGACTTAAGGCAGCGCAAGATCGACAGAAAAGCTACGCAAATAATAGGAGGCGCGATTTGGAGTTTAATGAAGGAGACAAAGTTTTTCTGAAAGTTTCTCCGTGGAAGGGCGTGTTACGATTCCGCCGTCGAGGAAAGTTAAGTCCAAGGTATATTGGCCCGTTTACGATCGTGCAAAGGATTGGTCGTGTCGCGTATCGACTTGAGCTACCATCCGAATTGTCAAAGATTCATAATGTCTTCCATGTCTCTATGCTTAGAAAATATGAATCCGATCCTTCGCATGTGCTCGAATATCCCCCAGTTGTATTAAAGGAGAATCTATCGTACGAAGTACAACCTGTTCAAATTGTAGATCGCCGAGAGAAAATGCTTCGAAATAAATCCATTCCTATGGTGAGAGTTCTATGGAGAAGTGATCGAATTGAAGAAGAAACGTGGGAACCAGAGTCAGTCATGCGTCAAAAACATCCACATCTCTTTTCATCTCTAGGTACGTTTACGTTTCGAGGACGAAACTTTTTAGAAGAGGGGATACCTTATAATATCTTAGTCCCAACTAGATTTGTTTTTAGAGCCCAAAACCTATTTATTTATTTTTGGCCCAAGTTGCCCTAGATTTGTTTTTAGAGCCCAAAACCTATTTATTTATTTTTATGGCCCAAAAGGGCAGCCCTATCTTAGCCCAACTAGATTTCTTTTTAGAAAGTCCAAACCTATTTATTTATTTTTTTATGGCCCAAAAGTTCAGCCCACTTAAATGGAATAACATGAAAATAAGCCCAGCCCATTTTAATAGCCTCAACACATATAAAAAAAGAAAAGAAAGAAAGAAAGAAGAGTACGGGAGAAGAAAAGTGAGAAGAACAAAAGAGGGGAAAGAAGAGAGTGAAGAGGAGAAACCCTTGTTGATCAAATTCTCCCTTACAACCCTCATCCTAGGTAGTTTCTAAGTTGTTTTGAGGTAAGTAATAGGTTAATTAAGCTTCCTTTCTCCAAGATTTTGTGATTTTGTTGGGTTTTCTTCCTTATATGAGGAAATTCGTAGCTACTGTTCGAACTACTTTCGACATAGCTATTGATCTCTGAAATTTACAAACTCAATTTCTGTATGTAACTGAACGTGTTAGCTTTCTATAGCCACTTGAAACTCCTCAATTCGATTTTTCTACAATTAGTTATGATTTTTCTTGTAAACTGCCGCTAGCTGGAAATTTTCAGAATATTTATGCCGAATTCAAATTTATTTCCTATCGTTTTGTTTAAGAAATTATCTGAAACGGGTTATGTGAGATTGGGAGATGATGTTGAGGAGATACGGGCTGTTCTTATTTAATATCGACTCGCTCGAGCTCGATTAAGATTTATTTTGACAATGAAAGACGATGTTACCGCTAATAGTTAGTTATATTTGATTTGTCTTTAATTGCTCATCTCCTTTCTAGGTAAAGAACCGTCGACAAAGGGCAAAGGACCGACTTCAGATTCCGGAGAGAGTTAATCACTTCCTTGTGAGTTGATAATTCGGGAACGCCTTCTCTTGTGGGAAGTGTGGACCCTCATTAAATTTGCATTCATTTTATTTTTAGTTAATTGATAACAAAATTATTTTGGTAATGTGTTATGTGGTAAAGAGTATGATTGGCTCGATTGTTCTAGTTAGAGCCTGATTGGCCTAAGTTGGTCCATTGATTATCTTATATTATTTCATATGGGTATTGTTGATTTTAACTTATGTTGAAGAGCCTTGCCGGCTCGATATCTGATAGCCTTTATTGCGAATTATTTGCAGATTGATTTCTGGTTATTCTTGTGACTTGTGTGCCAATTAAGACTATGACTTGAATTGTTATTTATCTCATGATGCATATGTATACCTGGTACCAAGGTTAAGTAGCCTGAATTGGTCACGATTCGGGTGAGTTGGAGCGACATTGATTAAGTAGCCCGAATTGTCGCGGTTCGGGTGAGTTAGAGTGATAATCGAGTCGCCCGTGGCTTGGCAAACCCGAGTGAGTTAGATCTAACGGGTCACCTGTCCATTTGCCAAATACTGATACTTTGGAAGGTGATCGTTAGATGAATCAGTTTATTATAGGCTCAGTCAACGTCACCAGTGTGGGACATGCATGTCATATATGTTTATATGTTTGATCATTTCAGGGATTACATCGATATTTTATTGCGAATTTTAGCACTTGGTGTGCATTGAGTAAGAACATTAATGTGCATTTTATCTAGAGTAACGGTGACGGGCTCGGACTGACTCTCGACGGAGAGATCAGTTTGAGGAGGATATTTGCTACCCACGCGTCTTTTATGTGATAACATCTTGTTTGAACTAATTGTGTATTTGTAAATGCATTCATAGGTTGTATTTTTGTTAAGTTGTATATTAAGTAAACATAATAATTGATGTGGAACGAAATATTGGATTTTATGTTATGAACCGCGAGTGGGAGTGCATGCTTCGTATAAGGGTTGGGGTGACCGGCTTATCACCTCACTGAGCTAGTGGTTTTGCTCACCCCCATCATTTCCTTCCTTTTCAGGCTGTTGATATCATTTTGGTTGGAGGTTTGCCTGTCGTTTGCTCATCATTCGATCGGGGTTTTGGGTACTTTCTCTTTTATGTTAATTGACGGATCCATTGGCGAGTTTGTTTATTTTATATTTTGTGACCCCCCTTGATGTTCTTTTTGTACTTTCGCGATGTTATATCGCTCATGTATATTTTCTTCAAACTAAGTTACATCGTGGTATTTTGTACCTTTGTAAATCCTTGTTGATACTTTATGTAATGATGTCCTCGGGTTGTACCCGTAGTTATCAGTTGTTCAATTCTATAGGTACTTGATAGCAAGCCTTACGTTTTCTGTAAACTTTGTGGAGTGGAGTGCACCCATTTCGCGAAATGTATGGTTAACGTGGCGGTTGTCGTGTTCTGCCTGCGGGTTGGGGCGTGACAATATGAAAAGGAAAGGATTGCTAAGATGGAAGAAGTGTGCTTGCAACAAGTGAAAAAGGTGGAGGTGCCTAAAGAAGATGTAACCGATAAAGCGATCACGGAGATACTTCGAAGGATGAATGCAAATTTGCAAGTGTCTCCGGATTCTTTGTCCAAGCCATTGGTGAATCAACAAGTGCTTACAAATCCTCAACAAGGTACATCATCGCCTTTGATGAATCAACAAGTGTTTTCTAATTTTCAACAAGGTATGTCTATGCCTAGTGTGGGTCAATCGTCTCAATGTTGTCAAATGCCTACCTCTATACCTCAACAAGGTATGTCCTCTAATTTTAGAATTCAAGATACTTGGAGCCCATCGGAGATGACACTCGAGGAGGTTGCCTTCATGCAAAGAAGGAACTTATAAGGAAATTATGGTGGGAACTTTGGGAATCATGGAGGAGGATATCCACAAAGACAAGGAGGATGGTGGCAAGGTAACTTTCAAGGAAACTTCAATCAACCTCGTAGATATGACAATTTGTCATATGGGAACCAAGGGAATGCACTTACGTTGCCACCGGGGATTCATCCGGGAGAGAAAGCGCCAAATGGTGAAGGAAAGTCTACAAATGAAGATCAAATGGCTAAAGTGTTGGAATTCATGAAAGGGACTAAAGAAGGAATAGATGAAATGAAACATGAAATGAGACAATAAAATAAAGAAAGGAGACAACAAAATGACATGAATGAGAGGAGATTTAAAGCAATTGAGACTCACATTAGTCAAATGGCAAGTGAAAGGGGGAATGTTCATCACCAAGGGAAGTTTCCATCTACAACCATTACTAATCCGAAGGAGCAATGTAAGGCGATTGAACTTCACAGTGGAACAAAATACGAAGGGTCTTCTATGCCAACGGAAGTAGAGGAGGTGGATTGTGAACTTGAGTCTATGGAAAGTTTGGGTGAAGAAGGGAAAGAGAAAGAGAAAGAAGTTGAGATTGTTGAAAAAGATGAAAGTACCCCTATACTTGAGGAAGAAAAGATGAAGTCTCCAAAGAAATGGGAAAGATGTAGAGAAGCGAAACGAAAAAAAGAGAGAGGAGAAGTTTGAAAGGGATGAATGGGGAATTCCTAAGTTGCCCATTGCAATTCCTTTTCCACAAAGATGCTTGAAAAAGGGATTAGAAGAGAAATTTGCCAAGTTTGTTGAGATGTTGAAGAAGATACATGTGAATATTCCTTTTGCGGATGTTTTGCTTCAAATGCCCAATTATGCCAAGTTTTTGAAAGATATCTTCTCAAAGAAAAGAAGCTTGGGGGAGTTTGAAATGGTGAATCTTACGGAGGAATATAATGCAATCTTACAAAAGAAACTTCCCCCTAAATTGAAAGATTCGAGAAGTTTCACTATTCCTTGTGAGATGGGAGAGCATGAAAATTACAAAGCTTTATGTGATCTAGGGGCAAGCATTAATTTGATGCCCTTATCAATCTTCAAGAAGTTGGGTATTGGTGAGGTCAAACCGACGTCGGTTACTCTTCAATTAGCCGACCGGTCGTTGACACATCCAAAAGGAATAGTGGAAGATGTTTTGATCAAAGTTGGCAAGTTTATGTTCCCCGTTGATTTTGTGGTACTTGATATGGATGAAGATGCTAGTGTCCCATTGATACTTGGACGTCCGTTTCTTGCCACGGGGAAAGCATTGATAGATGTGGAAAAAGGAGAGCTAACTTTGAGGGTGAATAGGAAGAAGTCATATTTTCATTGAGTGAGGCTATGAGGTATCCTAAGGAGGAATGTGGAAGAGTGGAGGTTGTGGACAATATTGTTGAAGATCATATGTATCACCTTCATTCTAAGGATCCGTTGGAAATTATCATAAGCCACTCTTACTCTCTTGAATCTATAAAATCTAAATCTTCTTTTTGTTTAGAAAATGACGAAATGATTGATGAATTGCATGTTTAAATGCTTGTAGGGCACTCACAAATGAGGAAACAAAGGAGGCAAAGGTGGAGAAACTTGATGAAGAACCAAAAGAGGAAGTGCAAGAGAAGAAGAAGGTGAAGTTGAAACCATTGCCGGAGCACTTAAAGTATGCTTACTTGGAGGAGAATGAAACGTATCCGGTAAACGTATCCTCTTCCCTTAATGATCTAGAATTAGAAAAGTTGTTAAGAGTTTTGAGAGAGCATAAATCCTCTATTGGTTGGAGCATAAAAGACTTGAAAGGTATTAGCCCATCTATGTGTATGCATAAGATTCATTTGATTGATGATGAGAAGTCTTGTATACAAAACCAACGTAGATTATATCCTATAATGCAAGAAGTGGTAAGGAAAGAGGTGTTAAAATGGCTTGATGCGGGAATAATCTTTCCAATTAATGATAGTCAATATGTAAGTCCTTTACATGTAGTGGAAAAGAAGGGTGGTATGACAATTGTTAGATCCGATACAAATGAAATAATTGCCACTAGAACTATCACGGATTGGAGAGTATGTGTTGATTATCGTAAGTTGAATGATAATACTCGTAAAGATCATTTCCCATTGCCATTCATAGACCAAATGTTGGATCGTCTTGCGGGGCATGAGTACTATTGTTTTCTTGATGGTTATTTCGGGTACAATCAAATATTGATTGCACCGGAAGATCAAGAGAAGACAACTTTCACATGTCCATATGGTACATTTGCATTTAGAATGATGCCATTTGGTCTATGCAATGCACCCGCCACTTTTCAGCATTGTATGATGGCAATCTTCAATGGTTTGATTGAAAATATTATGGAGGTGTTTATGGATGATTTTTCCGTGTATGGGTCCTCTTATGATATTTGTTTGACTAATCTCACTATTGTTTTGTAGCGATGTGAAGAGTCTAATCTTGTGCTAAATTGGGAAAAATGCCACTTTATGGTGACCGATGGGATGGTCTTGGGGCATCATATTTCAAAGCATGGGTTAAAAGTGGATAGAGCTAAAGTGATAGCCATAGAACGTCTTCCCCCTCCTACTAGTGAGAAGGGGGTGAGATCGTTCTTAGGCCATGCGGGCTTTTATAGACGCTTCATTAAGGATTTTTCCAAAATTGCTAGACCTCTTTGTAAATTGCTTGAAAAAGATTGTCCATTTAACTTTGATGATGAGTGTTGTATATCATTTCAGGTGCTTAAGGATGCTCTCACTTCATCTCCAATACTCGTTACCCCGGATTGGAGTTTACAATTTGAACTACATTGTGATGCTAGCGATCAATCCATTGGAGTGGTGTTGGGGCAAACGAGAGATAAGAAGTTTAGAGCAATCTATTACGCCTTAAAGACATTGAATTCGTGCCAAGTTAACTACACCACAACAGAGAAGGAATTTTTAGCCGTAGTGTATGCTTTTGAAAAGTTTTGACCATACTTGGTTGGAACACAAACGATTGTCTACACGGATCACGCGGCTATAAAATACCTCATGAGTAAGAAAGATGTTAAACCTCGTTTAATTTGTTGGGTGTTGCTTTTGCAGGAATTTGATGTGGTCATCAAGGATAAAAAAGGCATGGAGAATGTGATCGCGGACCATTTGTCTAGGTTAGAAAATGGAGGTGCAAATGAAGATTTGAAGCCCATTGGGGATGAGTTCTCAGATGAAGAAATTTTGCTAGTAAAGGTTGAGCAAGTGTGTACTCTTGTGGTGAATATGCCGCCTTGGTACGCCGATTACGTTAACTTCATTGTGTGTGGAATTGAGCCCACATTGCTTAATGAGTACAAGGAGAAGAAGTTTCATGTAGAAGTGAAGAAATATTTTTGGGATGAGCAGTATTTGTTTAAAATTTACAATGATGGAGTAATAAGGAGATGTGTGGCCGAAGAAGAAGTCATGGGAATTCTTGAACTTTGTCACTCGTCTTTGTGTGGAGGTCACTTTGCTAATCAAAAGACGGGGGCTAAGGTTTTACAATCGGGCTTCTATTGGCCAACATTGTTTAAGGATGCAAAGAAGTTTGTTGCAAAGTGTGATAGATGCCAAAGGATAGGGGGAATAGGTAAGAGAGATGAAATGCCCATGACCTTAAGGATTGATGTGGAAATTTTTGATGTATGGGGGATTGATTTTATGGGACCATTTCCCTCGTCTAACGGATATGTATACATCTTGCTAGCCGTGGATTATGTGTCAAAGTAGGTGGAGGCAATCCCCACTAAGACAAATGATGCTTTGATTGTGCAAAGGTTTTTGAAGAAAAATATTTTTGCTAGGTTTGGAGTTCCACGAGCTTTAGTGAGCGATGGAGGATCACACTTTGTAAACAAGTTGATGGAGAGTTTGTTGAAGAAATATGGAGTGAAGCATCGAGTGGCTACACCTTACCACCCTCAAGCAAATGGTTTGGCGGAGGTCTCAAACAGCCAAATCAAGTTAGTTTTGGAGAAGACCATCAATGGAGGCAGGAAGGATTGGTCGGATAAGCTTGATGACGCCTTATAGGCTTATAGGATGGCTTTTAAGACCATTCTTGGTGTGTCACCGTATCAATTGGTCTATGGTAAAGCTTGTCACCTCCCCGTGGAGCTTGAACACCGTGCATTATGGGCTATCAAACGCCTTAACATGGATGAAGGGGAGAGTGGTCAAGCTAGGTTGTTGAAGTTAGTAGAGTTGGAGGAGTTTCGAGGAAGAGCTTTTGAAAACTCAATCATCTACAAGGAAAATATGAAGAGATGGCATGATGCTAAGGTCAAGGAGAAGACGTTTGCTCCCAGGGACAAAGTGCTTATTTTCAACTCAAGGCTCAAGTTGTTTCCCGGAAAGCTTAAGTCAAAATGGATGGGGCCTTATGAAGTGCTTGAAGTGTTGAATGGACATACGTTGAAGCTTAAGGGTCCTAATAATGAGTTTGTGGTAAATGGTCATAGGGTGAAACATTACATATCTCCTTCTCAAAGGGAGGTCGTGTATGTGGATACCCTCTCTTCTTAAACTCCTTTGAATGCTTAGTAGAGTAGGTTTTATTTTATGTTTGCTTTTATTTGTTTTCTTGTAGCTTGGTATGTAGGAGGATTGTGCTCATGGTGAGAGATATGTATGAAGAAGGCGAAGTTGCTTGGCAAGGAATTGAAATGTATGTCACACCACTTTGTTCAAACTTAAATTTAACACTTTTGTTAATTTAAGTTTGGGGGGGAGTGTGTGGTGGCCATACTTACTTGAAGATTGGAATGCACACATGTCATCACAAGGTAACTTCATGAAGATCATTGGAACCTACAAGGGTAAGTCCCACCACTTTGTTCAAACTTAATTCTCAACTCATGTTTCGATTTAAGTTTGGGGGGAGAGTACGTGGTGTGACTCACCACTTGAGTGTGTTATAGATTATGATTATCTTTGATTGAAGAATTATCTTGTGTAAAATTTGGTAAATTTTAAATTTTTCTCATGAGTTTGGTTATAATGTTGAGAGCATTTGGTTGTGTTGGAATGCATGATAGTCCTTATTTCTATTACAAGTGTTGAGCTAATGATTTGTTGAGTGTTTGAGCATGGATGAAGGATAGTGGAAGCATGAAGGAAGCTCGGAGCTAACGCTTTCATTATCAAATGCCTATTAAGGGAGTTCACTCTATATCTTATCACTTCTAAATTGCTTGACATGTACTGATATTGATTTGGATTGTATTGGATTGGCATGCTATTTCATGTGTTGTTGTGGGAGGTTTACTTTCATAATCTAGGATTTCATTTTCAATAAAGCATGGGATGTTTGTTGTGCTTATTTGTTATGGATAATGAGGATATGTGCTTTATTTTCTTTTGATGAATGGAATTGTCATCTTTGCATGTTATGTGTTTTTGTGTGGGTGTTTGTTGGAGAGCCTTTTCTCATGTGTTGTTTTGTTGGTATTTTTATTCTTGTGTAGGGATGCTTGGTGGTATGTTTTGGGAAGGAGTTAAATGTTTTTTTTGAATGTGAGCTATGATGCATTGTTTGTGATAGGTGATGGCAAGCATGCTAATAGTTTCTACTTGTTGAAATTGTGACATGGATTACATAATTTGTTCAATTTTGAGAAGTATGAAGGTTAATTGAGTTTCTTTTGGTCCAAGCAAAAGCTTGTGAGAGTTGAGCCTCAACCGTGCCTCCATGGTTAATTCTTGATGAGAGGACCGGTTGAACTTAGACAAACTAGAACTTGCTCTTGGACTATAGGAACGAAGCCCGAATGGTTGAAATTTGTGAAATGATCTTAGGTCATCCTTGTTAAGTAAAGTCATAGCCATAAATTTCCTTACCAAAAACATTATCCCTAGTAAGCCACTTTGAGCCTTTAAGCCTATTTTTTGTGATATAAGCACATCACAAGCCTTGAATACCCATTTGAGCCTTATATATATACCTTTTGTGTGGGTGATTGAGGAGATGATGGTTTACAAGGTTGATGGTGAGAATTGTGTTAGAAAATAAAGGAAATGGTAAACAAGCAAGAAAATTATGAAAAGAGCTCAAGCAAAATGTACATGCAACCTCAAAACAAGAAAAAGGAGCAAAAACAACAAAAATATGCTCAAGCAAATACAAAGTCGAAAGAAAGGAAGCATGCAAATTAAAAGAAGCTCAAGAAATCCAAGGAATGATAATGACTAGTGCTTGTTATTAAAGGAGAAAAGAAAGAAAGCATGAAAGTGAGGAAGTTGAAGAAAAGAATCATCTCTTCGATTAACCACACTTGAACAGTCACTATTATCCAAAGTTTTCTACCTTACCAAAGAGCCTAAACATTACATCCTAAGATAAATACCTTTTTGATCACTTATTGAAACTAGGGTGGCTTGTGAACATAGTCCATGAGCAAGCCTATGGTGAGTCGGTTATAACCGGTTGATGAGTGTTGATCAAAACCTTACTCCAAAGAGTGTTGAGTGAATTTGATATCCTATGAGAGGCGATTGAAAGGGATTTGATTACTCTTTTGTCATGCTTAAGTTTGAACTTGTTAATCTTTCATGTTATAAGTTTGATTATGTAGGGAGACTTAACTTGATTTTGTAGTCCTTATTACTTGTGATGCGTTTTGGTTTATGTTCGTTAGATGTTTTTCTAGGTGAAAATTTCTCCTCTTGTTTATCATTTTTCGTTGTTCGAGGATGAACAACAATTTAAGTTTGGGGGGTTGATCGTCGTCATTTTCACCTAGGTTTTAGTGTCTTTTTATATGGATTTTCGTATGTTTTTATCTGTATTTGTGTAACTTTTGGTGGAGTTTTGTATTAATTTGGAGAAATGTGTACAGGGTGAGAAATATGTGAAAATAAGTTTAAATATATGTGAAACAGGTCAAAAATGGAGCAAAACGGAGTCGGGAGCTGAAACGAGCTGAAGAACACCCAACTCGAGTTGCATGGTCCAGCTCGACCTGCAACTCGAGTTGAGCTAGAGTCCGAGTATGTGCAGAATATGTCCAGTAGCTCAACTCGAGTTGCAAGGTCCAACTCGACTTGCAACTCGAGTCGAGCTAGGTGCCGGGAAATCAAGCTTCTGACACGACTAGACAGACGACAGCTCGAGTTAGGCAACTCGAGTCGAGTAGGAATCAGGGCAAACCGAGCAACAAGTCGAGTGGCGTAGGGAAGTTGTCTAGTGAGCCAAATCGAGTTGCAAGGTCCAACTCGACTTGCAACTCGAGTCGAGCTAGGTCATTTTAACCGTCCAGAATGCAGAGCACCACAACTCGACTTGACAGGCGAGAACTCAAGTTGTCAACTCGAGTTGAGCTAGGTAAAATCCTGTGAAAAATTAGAAAATTTCAGAAGCTTCTAGAAGGTCCCCAAGGGGTATAAATACATAAGTTGTGCAAAATTAGAAGGAAGAGAGGCTCATTTTGACAGTTATTTTGGAGAGCAACACACACACTTCCTCACCATCATTTCACACACTCCATCCGATCCATTCCACCCTTCAATTCCACCATCAAATCACCTTGATTTTGATAAATCCTTCCATACATCCATCCATTCCATCATCTAAGAAGAGAAAATCAGATTGGTTTGAAGAATTTGGCATGATCAAGGAAGAATGAGTCTACTTTCAAAGGGAAGCTCAATCACCTTTATTTTGCTACTTTCTTCATTTTTGTGCTCATATGGAGCTTTTATTGGCCGATTGTAGTCAATTGGCAATGAATATTTGTGGCTAGTCCTCAAGTGAGGCTAGCAATATGATTGGTTAGGAAATATGTAGATTTTTGCACTCTTAAAGCTTGATGAATTGATTGTTATGATTACTTTCTATCATGAATGCTTATTCTCATTTGATGAATGATGTGTGTGGTTAAATTCTCTATGCATAGTGTTAGGATGGCCATTCCAATATTACGTATGGTAGTTTAATTGAATCATTGATTGTATTAGGTGACTTGGTTAGTATAAGGGGAGGAAAGTCATTCCCTTCAAGTGCTTAGAACCTCATGATAGAACATTAGTGATGAACTAGTGAGAGGAACCAACTTATGATCATAGTACCCATGAGGGAATTGAGAGTAAGACAATCTTAGGGGATTTAAACTTATAAAAGAGTTGAGAACCTAATCACCTTGGCTATATGGGTTAGGGGTACAATTGTGATTGCCCTTAGTATCATAACTTGAAAGTCATCAATGCTTGAGTGAGTGTGAAGTCTACATAAGACCTTGTCCATGATGTTGCTAGCCTTGCTCTCTTCTTAGATACATTTCAACCATCTCATTTCATCTTATCTTGTCACTTTATTGTTAGTTGTTATCATTAGTTCCTAGTCTAGTTCATTTTATCATTGATAGTGTAATCATAGTTCTTAAATCAAATCTTTTCTTGATAATCCTTACAAAACATAAATCAATGGAGAATCCGGATACAACCTAAAGTTTACTTTTCCCTTGGGACGACTTTACTATAAATTTTGTACTTGGTCACGCGTTTACTACATGATAGAGTCTCTTACTCTACACATTTCACTAGAAATGCGACTAAGAACAGGTACTAGATTTAAGCACTACCCTAGGGTGTTTGTTTTCATGGAGTACTAGATTTAAGCACTACTCCACGAATTTTCTTCTTGATCCTTAAGATTTTTCTTTCATCATCCTTATCATCCCTCAAATCACCACTCTCTTCAATTAAGCTTTATTAGCTATCAAAAGAATGGATTTAAAAAGGCTCAAATGGGCTGACTAGGGATTTGATGAATTCAGGTAAAGTATATGAAAAAATATGGATTAAATATCAAAAATGGCCTAATATTATTTCCATAATCCACTAGACTAATCTTAAATTTCAAGGAGACTCAAGGCAAGTTCTAGAATACACGCACAAGAATGATACTCACCAGAAATGGATTATCATGTGATTATGTAACATGATCAACAAGGCTCAAAATCTCACATGGGTTTTAACAAGTAAAAGAGCAATTTTCATGGTAAGCAATATCCCACAAGTACACATAGAACTTCATATCACAATATAACTCAAGTACACTTCCTTCATCAATTTCAAGAGCATATGAATTCCAAGCACCATTTAAAAACTCAATCCTTTCACTCCCTGAATTGAAAGCACACATAAAAATTAGAATAAGGAAACGAGGGCACCTGATTTTCTTCAACATATGCACGAGCTCCTCGAGTCAAAGCCTCAGTGTAGAACTCGTCTTGCCACTCTAGTCACCTTCTTCTATCATCAAAGCTCAAAACACACTCATCATCACCGGATTCATCAATAATAAAATAGGAGAACTATAAGAAAGAATCAATTGACTATCTAATCGACTCCACACACTAGAAACACCACAGAACACTAGGCAAATTGCAAAAAATCGACACATCAAAACGATTAAAGTTTCAACATACCGTAAAAAAATCAACTCCCCTAGCAAACATTACAAAGAAAAGATTATGCTCTTGGTGCTTCAATGAGGTAATAACATCACACTCTCCCCAAACTTAGTAACAACGTAAGTTGAAACTAAGTTTGAAAAGAGATGTAATTTCCGAATAATAAGCACGCCAAATATAAAAATTTCTTACATACACAAAATAAATAAAGCAATAAAACGAAAGAGCAAGCCCCCAACAGGCGCTCATGTTTAACGTCAAAGAGTCACGACGGTAGAGGACGATCTTCTCGCATCCTCACCTTCAAGTACTTTCTTTCCCTCTTCTTGTCTACACTTAACACCTCACCTTTCTTGGTAACAAGTATATGATCAATGAAATTTCCTTCCTCCCATGGCTGTCTAGACACCTCCTTGTCAATCTTCCACTTAAATTCAGAATCATCTGCCTTAGAAAAATTAAGATTAAACAAGTTAGAAACCACATCAATGCTCTTGCACGATTGATTCTCCACGGGCACCTTCATTGCTTGATCAAGAGAGAAAACCACATCTGCATTATCCATCTGCAGTCTAAGCTTCTCAGCTCTCAACTTCTTTACTCTTTCCCACTTCTTCTCCATTGTAAGCTCAGTTTTCTGCTCATGTAATGGTACTGGAGTAACATCAACATCATGCAGAGAATTCGGCGCAGAAACAGGTACATTTTGGACTGGTTCGACCTGGGTTCGACCAGGGGTACTGGTCGAACCAGGTACATAGTGGTCGAACCAAGCTTCTGGAAGTCCATTCTCACTTTGCAATTTGGGTTCGACCTGGGTTCGACCAGGTGGATTGGTCAAACCAGAATGCCCCTGGTCGAACTGACCTTCTGTAAGATTTTTGGTCGCCGGTTCGATCTTGGTTCGACCTGTTGGGCAGGTCAAATCATATCTGACGTGGTCGAATCGAGCTTCAGATAAAACAAGGGATCGCGAATAGTCTGGTTCAACCTTGGTTCGACCAACAGATGTGGTCGAACCCTCTTGATCCTGGTCGAATCGCTCAGCTGGGACCTCCGAATGTTGCCCAGGTGTCTGGTTCAACCTCCTCTGTTTGGTTCGACCTAATCGGGCTCCTATCGCTTCAAACTTCAATTCTGGCTTCATTGGTCCCTTGTACTACGTTCCAGACCTTAACGTGATGGCTTTATCTTCCAATTTTTGTGTCAATTGATTCACGTTCGCGATCATCTGCCCCATAATCAAAGTTAGGTCCTTCAACTGCTTAGATAAATCTGCATGATCAACATTCATGGTATCCTCAAGATGATCAATCCTTTCATCATTCTCAGCTATGTATTGATTGAAGGTATCTTCAACACTCTTCACTTCTTGCTGCTGCTTCATACTAGGCCCCCTTTGTGTCAACTTTGTAATCTGCCTTTGCTGGAATTCTAGTAGCTTATTAATGTTAGCTAAACTAGAGACGATCTAATAATCCCTATTTGGCTTCACCACTTGATGTTCAACCTGCGCTACCTTTCCAAGTACATATGATCCTCCATCTCTCTCTACAGGCCAGTCACATGAATTCATAGAGATGGCTTCAAACAACTTTTCTTCTTCAAGTGCTGTTTTAGATAACAGCGCTCCTCCTGATGATGCATCAATAAAAATACGCGACTCACAATCCAATCCATAGTAGAAGATGCTTATGTACTCAGCCTTAGACATTCCATGCTGTGGGCACCTCTTGAGCATGTCTTTAAACCTATCCCACGCCTCATAAAATTTCTCACTATGATTCATAACAAATTGGGTGATGTCTTGCCTCATTCTTAAGATCCTTGAAGGTGGCATGTATCTCTCCAAGAACTTCTGCTGCAGTTGGTCTCATGTGGTGCAGTCAGCTGCATCAAGAGTGTCATACCAAGCTTCTGCCTTATCTATCAAAGAGAACTTGAATAAGGCGATCCGCCTAGCATTATCATTAGCTCCAACTCCTTTTTGAGTTTTGCATAACCAAGAAATCTTTGGAGATGTTGATATGGATCTTTAAAACAACTTCCAGAAAAGGGATTCTTTTCCACCATGTTAATAAGAACGCGATGTATCTGAAAATCATCATCTTCCCCCCTTGCTCCTATCAACCCCATGTTACCAATTCCATAGTTTGTGAAAATTTCACGTATGGCAACATTATCAGGATTCTGCCTTGCTCCGGCCATGTTTAGCTCAGTGTGTTATTCGTTCCTTTCCTTTCTCTCCTTTTCCTAGTGCACAAGTACCTCAGAAAAAGTTAAGGTTAGATCGAAATAAATAATCACAAATAGAAGTCTTAATCAACTAGAAATAATAAACTAATAATAACAGTCGTCCCCGGCAACGGCGCCAAGAACTTGATGAGCGTTTTCTCAACACACAATTAATCCCCAAGTATAAAGGATATCGATTGTAGTTTCGAAAGGTGACCAAGTGAATATCGAACACAAGGGACGGCGTATTATCAATTTAATTATTTACTAAATTAATTAAGACAAGGCAATAAGAGTTTGAGATAGAGATTATATTATAAACTACTAAACAATTAATTAAAATAACAAATAAAATAAAGTCACTTAGAAGAATTCGAAAGTGGATAAAGTAGGAGAATAGATAGCTCTAGGGTAATCCAGTTTTATTACTTAACTTCCCTTTCATGTGTTGGTGTCCGACTCTGCCTTGTGGAATATGGACGCATCACTAAACCATGCATATCTACTCTATAGACACAAGTAAGCATGCGTGTAACACGTGTGAATAACCTTGGAGCATAAGATATAACTTCACCCCCCCCTTTCTAGGTACTATCAGTATCAATTATTTTCCTGGCCAATTGGTACTCTAACCCGATATGATCTCCCTTTATAGGTACTATAAAATTATCCTCTTTATCCTACTTAATAACCCGAATTCAATTCAATTACTTAAGTATTCATATACGATCGTTCTAATGAAGCTTCGGAGTCCCCTCACTTGGAATTATAACATGGAATCTTGCTCAGCAGTGAACGCACTCAATCAATAACCAAGATATGTATTCAGACTCTACATAACAGTTAATGATGCACAAAACAACCATGAGTATGGATTAAGAAAGCACAATCATATATAAAATAAATCCACAAGTAGTGTTGTACGGAGTTTACGCACGAAAGTTCAATTAATTCGTAAAAATCTTCACAACCCTAGTTCTACCAAAAAGGCGCTCTAGCCCATGATGTTACGAAGAACAATCATGGGTGTTGGATAGATCTTACCCATATGTCCGGAAAATTAGAAAGTAGAATAAAAGAATTAGGATAACCCTTGGTGTAGAAGCCTCCTTCCTTCTCTCTTCCGTCTCTTCAATTCCTCTTGGTTCTCCTCTTGATTCCACGGACGAATCTTCAAAGTGATGGATGGATGGAGGAAAGTATGTGGATGATGGTTGGGGGGTGATCCCCCCTTGTGGGGTGTAGTATTGTTGTGGCCTCTCTCCTCTATTCAATATATTCTTGTGTTCTCCCCACATGAATAATGATATGACATATATATATATATATATATATATATATATATATATATATATATATATATATATATATATATGTATGTGTGTGTGTGTGTGTGTGAAAAGAAAATTAAATAAGGAAAGAAATATATATGGGTGAATCATGGAGGATTATGTGATAAGGAGATAAATTAGGTAATTTTCGGAAATTCTCGAAAATTCTCGCTGGCAGCTGCGCGACTTCACGATTTTGAGCATAACTTATTCCTCTGATCTTCGATTTTAGTGATTCTTGAGCTCACGTGATTCTATTTTCCTTGGCTTTCTCTGAATATAAAGAACTCCAGAAAAGTCCAAGATTTGAATATGCAACAAGCCATGGAAAGTAGCACTGCAATTCTGTTCGGTACAGCTCGCGATGCGTCACCACTTTGCTCATAACTTCCTCGTACGGACTCCAATTGGGGTGTTCTTTACGCCAAAACGACCCTCTCTTCAGTGGATTTCTAATCATTTATCACACTACCAGTTTTGAGCTCCAAAACAATACATAAAAATTATGAAAGTTGGACGTGCGTTTTTCAGCATCAATGCACAAATTGCACCTTTTCTCCAACTTGGCACTTTTGATCCCTTTTTCCACCTAAAACACAATAAAACACCTCAAGTGTACTTTTTTATCATATATAATGAATATAAGACCATTGTGCTAATATATAACAAGAATTTCCATCAAAAAGTTGTTAGATTGGACACTTAAACACGCTTATTTTCACTCTCATCAATCAATAATCGTTGTGTAGAGTCTGAATGCATAACATAGTTATTGGTTGAGTGCATTCACTGTTGAGCAGGGTTTAATGTTATAATTCTAAGTGAAAGGATTCCGAAGTCTTATTAGAACTGTCTTATATAAATACTTGTTAATTGAATCTTATTCGGGTTGATAAGTAGGATAAAGAGTAAAACTTTATAGTACCTATAAAGGGAGATCAAATCGGGTTAGAGTACTAAGTGCACGGGAAATAATTGATTCTGATAGTACCTAGAAAGGGGGGTAAAGTATACATCTTGCTCCAAGGATATTCGCACGTGTCAAATGCATATCTACTTGTGTCTATAGAATCGATTTGCATGGCCTAGTGATGCATCCACAAACCACATGGCAGAGTCGGACACCATCACACGAAAGCATGAATTAATAAGTGAAACTGGATGACCTGACGAACTACCTATCATCTTACTTGATCACAACTCACCTATCTCTTATTCTTGTTATTTACTTTGCTATTCAATTAATAGTCGTTACTCAATCTACAAATCAAAACCATTAAATTACCCATCATAGTCTGAAATTTACTAGAACAATAATTGAATTGATATTTAACCGTCCCGTGGATTCGATAAATATAACTTGGTCACATTCGAAACTACAATTGATATCCTTATACTTGAGGATTATTTTGTGCGTTGAGAAAACCCCTATCAAGTTTCTGGCGCAGTTGCCGGGGACGGCTTAAAATATCTTTTTGTTATTTTTAGTTTTATTAGGACTATTTTAATTTTTGTTTTGAGTTCTAACTCTTATGCTTTTCAGGTGTATGCTCACGAGATCAAAGACAGATGAATTAGAACCATATAATCCGGAGATCGGGGCATCAACAAAGAAGAAGAAGAAGAGTAAGAGTCAAGGCAAGAAAGACGTACCGAACTCGGAACAGACTGAAACTATGGTTGATTTGATAACAAAAGCAGAGGAAGTCGACATGGCCAACGAAGTGGCTAATTCGGATAATCTGGCCATCCGTGAAGTCTTCAAGAATAACAGGTCTGGACACTTTGGGCTTCTAGGAGCGAGAGGGGCTAATGCGGACTTCGATCTTCACCCCGCTCTTATTAGCATGATAGAAAGGAACTCCTTTTTAGGAGGGACTTTCGAGGATCTGCAGCAGCATCTAAACAAGTTCTTGGGCTATGCAAGTACTCAAAAAGATGTAGGGGAACATGAAGATGCGTGGAAGATCCACTTGTTTAAGTTCTCGCTTACTGAAAAGGCGAGAGATTGGTATGATACTTTAATCGCAGCTGAGTGCACCACTTGGGAGCAACTGAAGTTAAGGTTCTTGGAGAGATACATGCCACCGTCGAAGGTTTTTAAGATGAAGTAAGAGATTAACCAATTTGCTATCAATGGAGGAGAGAAGTTTCATGAAGCTTGGGACAGATTCAAGGACATGCTTCGAAAGTGTCCTCAACATGGGCTATCTAAAGCTCAATATATCAGCATATTCTACAATGGATTGGACTGTGATTCTCGTGTGTTATTGGATGCTTCTTCTAATGGAGCATTTCTTACTAAGTCATCCGTAGAGGCCGAGAAGTTGTTAGAAGATATTTCAATGAATTCGAGAGATTGGCCAACTGATAGAGTTAAAGGTACTTATGTCCTTGGGAAAGTAGCTAAGGTTGAACATACAATGGTGAAAACAAGTAGAGAAGATGAGATCGTCTCTAGCTTATCGTCTATGAATCCCAACAGAAGCAGATAAGCGATATATCTCAACGTGTACCAATCGTCCAGCAGGAATTAATGAATGATTGAACAATCCAAGAGGAGTTGGAAGAGGCGAACTACGCCATGGGTCAGAGTATTCAAGGAACTAGGTACCCAAATCAAGAAAATCGGAACTACCAAGGGAACTACAACAACCGTGGTCCCCCTGGTGGTTATCAACAACAACCAAGGAGGCCTGAATTTTCATAGAGCAATCCGAATAATGCAATTCAAGCTCCTACTGGTGTTGATCTGGGAGCGAAAGTGGAAGAAGGGAAGCCGGGTTTTGAGGATACGGTGAACAGGTACATGGCGAGAAATGATGAAAGAGTGAACCACTTTGAGGCCAAACTTGAGAAGAAGATCGATGATCATCACAAGGATTTGTCCACTCAAGTTAGAGATCTTACGTTGTTGATGGGGACAATTGCAGAGAATGTGAATACATTGACTCAATCTGTAGGAAAGGGGAAGTTTCCGTCTCAAAGTATTGAGAATCTAAAGTCGTGTAATGCCATCACACTGAGGTCAAGAACCCAGTACGAGGGACCGATGAGGCCTGGCTCAAATTTGGACATGATTAAGCCGCGGTTCGACCAGCTTCCAGTTGATTCGACCTGGCCCACAGGTCGAACCTCACCATTCAGAGCACTCTGTTTTTCCAGATCATCGGTTCGACCAAAGCAAGGATGGTTCGACCTGGACAGAAGGTCAAACCCATTTCGAACCTCAATACCTGGAGCACCCTATTTTATTGCAGCAACAGTTCGACCACGACCGTTATAGTTTGACCAATTTATCTGGTCGAACTTAGGTCGAACCGGAGGATAAAAATTATACAGTGAGGCGATTCGACCTAGGGGGCAGCAGTTCGACCTCCCAAACTGGTCGAACCCAGGTCGAACCTCAACTTCAGAAAGAGAGCAGTCTTCCAGGAGATCGATTTGACCATTATGTACCTGGTTCGACCTCCCAAACAGGTCAAATCCATGTCGAACCCAGCCAAAACGTGCCTGTTGACGCACCAAATGCTCCATATGATGTGGATGCTACTCCAGTGGTTCAGAATGAGCAAAGTACAGAGATTATAGCAAAGAAGAAGTGGGAGAGAGCCAAGCAATTGAGAGCGGAAAAAGAAAAAGCGGAGAAGGTTGAACGTGATGAATAGGGCAATCCCAAAACAAAGATACCTCCGCCGTTTCCTTTTAAGCTCGTGAAGAAGGGATTGGAAGAGAAGTTCAAGAGGTTTTCAGAGATCATGAACAAGATAAGTTTGAACATTCTTTTCTCGGAAGCAATAATGGAGATGTCATACTATGCCCGATTCCTTAAAGACATATTGTTAAAGAAGAGGAGTTTGAATGGAGTTGAAATGGTGAATTTGTCTAAAAATTGCAGCTCGATTATCCAAAGGAAGTTGCCACAAAAGATGAAGGATCCGGGAAGCTTCACTATCTTATGTGAGATAGAAAAAGGGCCGGCACGACGAGCCTTGTGCGATCTTGGAGCAAGCATCAATTTGATGCCATTGTCTATCTTTTAGAGGCTTGGTTTGGGGGAGTTAACTCCTACTACTGTTGCTCTCCAATTGGCGGATAGGTCAATGACATTTTCAAAAGGTATTATTGAAGATGTACTCGTCAAAGTGGAGAAGCTTGTCTTTCCTGTGGATTTTCTTGTGCTCGAGATGGATGATGACAAGGATAATATCCCTCTTATCTTGGGGAGACCTTTCCTTGCTACTGCTGGAGCTATGATTGATGTAAAAAAAAGGGAGCTTAGGTTGCGGATGGATAAAGAGGAGTTCTATTCAACCTTGACAAAGCTATGAAGATGCCTATGGAGTCGGGATGTTATAGTATTGATGTGGTGGAGGAGATTGTGAAAGAAGATATGTCCCTGATCCTGTCTAAGGATCCTCTTGAGACATGTTTGATGGAGTCTCTTACTTATCCCACTACGGAGGTCGATGGACTCTCCAATGAGGTATGTATTGAATATCTTGAAAACTTACTTGCTTTGGGTGATGACAGGTATGAATTGGAAAGAACTAAGGTTGAAGAGTGATTGGTCGTATATAGTCGGGATGACCAATTAAAGAATTTATCGAATCACAGGGAGGAAGGCACTAGAGTTTAAGCGATCTCAAGTTTATCGTGATTTTATAAGGACAACGGAATGAGAGGATAAGATGCAAACAAAATCAATTAAACTAATGCAAGAAATAAATGATAAAACGAATGAAAGATGAATGGGTTCCAAATGATGCAAGGATGAGATTAACTGCAATCATGGCATAGATAATAAAGAAATTATGCAATTATTTCTAATCTCTCATGGACAAGGCATAGAAGCGATCACTAAATCCACCTAAACTCTCTCTCGAGACGGATAGGATGTAGGCCCTCAACAAGGCTCCCAAAAGCACTTAAGATTGATACCATAGCGAACACCTCCCACTAGGTACTAATTACTCTACGAGTTCCCTAATTAGGTACTAAATCGTAAGCGATATTCCCTTTTAAGGTACTATGAATTCACTAATGGTTTGGGTCTTCTCATCTAATCAACTAACCTCTCAATTAGGCTAATCAAATGTTCTATCAAAGGGTTCTAAATCTAGAAGGATATCTCTATCTCATTCTAAATTAATGCACATGAAGTGTATGA
Organism: Pogostemon cablin; assembly: GCA_023678885.1. Classification (NCBI taxonomy): domain Eukaryota; kingdom Viridiplantae; phylum Streptophyta; class Magnoliopsida; order Lamiales; family Lamiaceae; genus Pogostemon; species Pogostemon cablin. Next base: position 188,620 of record CM042995.1, read on the forward strand.
TGAAATGATTCAATGAATTATCCTAAACACATAATTGATTTCTCAATCTAATCACATGCCCATGACAATTAATCACACATATCATCATATAAATCAAGCAATGAACAATCAATGATAGAAATAACACAAAGCCCATTCAAGATTAAAATCGAATTGCATAAAAACTAAATTATCCAACACCAATCACGGAGCTAATCTCACAAAGGAGATTAGCCTCTCATAGTCACAAGAAATTCAACATAGACATTAAAATCCTTACAAACCATGATCAATCTATAAAGAAATACACAAAAATTAGATTTAGATTCCCCCTTTGAAGTGCTTCAATGGAGATCTCCTTCTTCTTCTTGTGATCTCACTCTCCCTTGCTTCCTTGATCACTTGGATGGTGGATTTGATGGAGGGGACCAAGTGTAGATGGATGGATGGAGAATGGATGAAAGAGATGGTGTGAAATGAAGAGAATTGTGTGTGAACTATGTGAACAGTCAAAACCCTTGCCAAAATCTGATCCAAAATTGAAGTATTGGGTATTTATACCCCTTGGGAAGCTTCTAGAAGGATTCTGATTTTTTCTGACTCCAGACACGACACGAGTCGTGCGACGCAACACTGCCATAAGGTGGCCGTGTTGCGTGAATTGATGCTTCCGCACGGCCTCTCCTTACAGTCCCGTGTTGGCTACACGGGTCGTGTACTGCGACACGACTCGTGCACCCGACACAGCTAGTCGTGTTGCTGCTGCCCTGTTTCCTTCACTGTTTTGGCTCGTTTTCTCTCGTTTCAACTCCGAATTGAGATCCACTTTTTCCTAAGTCTTCCTTATCATGTCTAGCATCCAATAAAAAGTGAAAATCATAGGTTTAAGCTCATTCACACACATTTTCATAAAAACAAAAAACACAACCAAAATACACATAAAATACGGATAAAATAATACGAAAACACATATAAAAAGACACTAAAATCTAGGTGAAAATATCACTCATCAAAGAGGTCAAGTGGACTCGGAAGTATCTGCCTTTGGATAATGAAAGCACTCCAATGGAAGAGAAGAAAAAGGAGTTGAAACTCTTGCCGGAACACTTGAAGTATGCCTTTCTTGGCGACAATAAAAAATATCCGGTAATTGTATCTTCTTCCCTTGATAATGATCAACTTGAGGAGTTATTAGATATGCTTCGGAAGTACAAGACTGCGATCGGGTGGTCTCTAGATGATTTGAAAGGTATAAGTCCTTCGTATTGCATGCATAAAATAAGTTGCTAGATGAGGCCAAGGCGAGTGTTCAGAATCAGCGGAGGGTAAATCCCGCGATTCAAGAGGTGATAAGGAAGCAAATCCTTACGTGGTTGGATGTTGGAATTATATATCCTATTAGTGATAGTCCCCATGTGAGTCCATTGCATGTAGTTGCTAAAAAGGGGGGCATGACTGTAGTGAAAGCTGATGATGGAGAAGCGATAGCCACAAGGATTCCTACGGGATGGTGTACATGTGTAGATTATAGGAAGTTGAATGAGAACACGTATAAGGACCATTTCCTCTTCCTTTCATGGATCAGATGTTAGATCGTCTTGCGAGGTATGAGTTTTATTATTTCTTGGATGGGTACTCGGGGTACAATCAAATCATGATTGCTCCCGAGGATCAAGAAAAGACTACTTTTACTTGCCCTTATGGGACATTTGCTTTTAGAAAGATGTCATTTGGATTGTGTAATAAACCTGCTACTTTTCAGAGATGCATGATGGCAATCTTTGATGGGTTGATAGAGAAGATCATGGAGGTGTTCATGGATGATTTTTCTGTTTTGGTTCCTCCTTTGATTTTTTTTATCTAACCTTGCTACTGTTTCGAAGAGATGTCAAAAAACTAATCTTGTCTTGAATTGGGAGAAGTGCCACTTCATGGTGAGAGATGGGATTGTTCTTGGGCATCATGTCTTTGCCAAAGGATTGCAGGTTGATCGTGCAAAAGTGGTGGCAATTGAGAAGCTTCCACCACCGACTAATGAAAGAGGAGTGCGGTCCTTTTTTGGACACGCCGGGTTTTATAGAAGATTTATGAAAGACTTCTCAAAATACTCCAAGCCCTTATCTCACTTACTTGAAAAGGATGTTCCTTTTGTGTTTGATGATGAATGTCTAACAGCTTTTCAGGTTTTGAAGGAGGCGCTTACTACTACACCTATCTTGATCACACCGGATTGGACTCAACCGTTTGTACTTATGTGTGATGCAAGTGATGTAGCACTTGGAGTGGTGCTTGGGCAACTGAGGGAGAAAAAGTTCTGCGCCATCTACTATGCAAGTAAGACTTTTGATGCTGCACAAAAGAATTACACGATGACTGAAAAGGAGTTTTTGGTTGTTGTGTACGTATTCAACAAGTTTCGTCAGTATTTGGTTAGCATGAAGACTATTGTGTACACGAATCATTCAGCGATTCGGTACTTGATGGAGAAGAAGGAGACGAAGCCTAGGATTATAAGGTGGATTCTTCTACTTCAAGAGTTTGACATGGAGATCCGAGATAAGAAAGGTACTGAAAATGTGTTGGCGGATCACCTTTCGAGGTTAGAGACTAGGGAGCATTGTGATAATTCTTTCAAGTATATTGAGGATATGTTCCCGGATGAGAAGATTATGGCTGTGTTCGTTGAAGGGGCTGAGCGAGCATGTGTGGTTACTGCGCAATGAGTGGATCTATGGTATGCGGATTATGTCAATTACATTGCCGTGGGAGAAATTCCAAGAGATCTCAACCGATATCAACTTGCTAAATTCAAGAGGGATGATGAGACTTTCATATGGTATGATCTGTTTGTCTACAAGATTTGTACAGATTCCATAGTCCGTAGGTGTGTACCCGAGATGAAGATGGAGAGTGTTCTCGAGTTTTGCCATGCACAATCGAACAGAGGGCACTTCGGAGCTCAAAAGACAGTAGCCAAGGTACTTCAATCCGCTCTCTATTGGCCTACGTTGTTTAAAGATTGTGAGACCTATGTGGCGTCTTACGATAGATGTCAGCGCATGGGGAATATAGGTAGGAGAGATGAGATGCCGCTTCAGCCTAGCATTGTTGTGGAGATATTTGATGTGTGGGGTATCGATTTTATGGGGCCTTTTCCCCCGTCGAATGGATTCCTCTATATTCTTCTTGCTGTGGATTATGTTTTTAAGTGGGTGAAAGCGATTCCTACTCGTTTGAATGATTCAAGGACTGTCATATCTTTCTTGAAGAAGCATATATTTGCCCACTTTGAAGTTCCTAGAGCACTAGTTAGTGATGGAGTCTCTCACTTCGTCAATAAATTTCTGGAGAAGGTGCTTAAGGATTATGGTGTTAAGCATAGGGTTACTACACCCTATCATCCTCAAGCGAATGGGCAAGCGGAGGTCTCTAACCGACAAGTCAAACAGATTTTGGAGAAAGTGGTAGGATCTAATAGAAAGGATTGGGCTATGAAGCTCGATGACGTGTTATGGGGATTCCAGACCGCTTACAAGACAGTGTTAGATATGTCACCGTATCAAATTGTCTATGGGAAGCCGTGCCACTTGCCTGTAGAGATTCAACACAAAGCGTTTTGGGCTTTGCGAAGCTTGAATTTGACTCTTAAGGATGTGAAGGAGTTGAGGATAACTCACATGAATCAATTGGATGAGTTTAGGAGTCGTGCTTACAAGAATTCAGAAATCTACAAGGAAAGAATGAAAAGATGGCATGATTCTAAGATTTCATATAAGGAGTTCAAGCAAGGAGATGAGGTATTACTTTTTAACTCTCGTTTGAAGCTTTTCGCAGGAAAGTTAAAGTCGAAGTGGACGGGACCGTTCATGATTCATAGAGCCTGTGGAGGGGGGAGTTTTGAGCTGATTGACAAAGATGGGGACATTATCGCGGCGAATGGACATCGCTTGAAGCATTACAAGTCGCCAGATGATGCTTGCATCATCGTTGAAGATACCTTGATATGAATTGGTATTGTCGTGACTCTCCGACGTTAAATAAGAGTGCCTGTTGGGGGCTTTTCCTCCCATTTTTATTGCTTTATTTCATTCGTGTGTGTAAGAAATTTTTATATTGAAAGTGCTTACTTTTCGGCAATTACATCTCTTTGTAAACTTAGTTTCGACTTTAGTTTCTCCTAAGTTTGGGGGGGTGTGATGTACTTACCTCGATAAGCACCGGATGTATAATCTTTTCTTTGTAATATTTTTAGGGGAGTTGATTTTTTGCGGCATATTTAAAATTTTAACCGATTTTGATGTGTCAATTTTTTGCAACTTGCCTAATGTTCAGTGGGTTTTGATTTGTTTTTATAGGGAGTTATTCATGAATGTTATTTTAAGGAACAATTTTTGATGAAGTTGTGCTCTAGTTGATACATAATGATTCGTATTGAAGTTTGAAGTGTGTAGAGATTGAAGAACACTCAGTTTTGAAGCTCAGATGGGTTGGTTCGACCAAGTCAGGGTAGGTTCGACTAGTGCCAGGAGGTCGAACCCAGTTGAAGAAGTTGAATCGAGGAGCCAAAATCGTCCAGTGAGGTGGTTCGACCTCATGCAAGACGGTTCGACCTGATCAGCAGGTCGAACTGGTGACCTGAAACTTATAGAAGGGTGGTTCGACCTAGGCCAGTATGGTTCGACCTGATCAACAAGTCGAACCCAAGTCGAACCGGAAGGAGCACTTGTCCAGAAGGTAGGTTCGACCTCATCATCCGTGGTTCGACCTGTTCCGCAAGTCGAACCAAGGTCGAACCAAGCCAGGTAAGCATTTTAAGTTCAATTTTTCATAAGGTTCGATCACTTTTTCACTACACCCGCACCCCGAACCATCTCCGAACCTATACACCCTTGCACCTAATCTTCGATTACACTTGATTCCACACCGATTACACAACACTATACTCTTAATTCTTGCCTCTGTCGTGAATTTGGGCGAGTTTCGTCGCAAGTAGGGCTTCAGTCGCGTCATTTTTGGTTGTTGTGTGTCTATTGATCGATTATTTACCATGGGCAAGACTAAAGGTATGATTTCTCAACTCAATTACTCTAGGATTGAAGTTTAATGTATGCAATTTGTTGTGGGTAAGAGGATTGATGTTGATTTTGGTTGAATTTCATGGTGATGGTTGATGTTTTTGATTTTATTCATATGAATTCAAGTTATTGATTGAGATTGTTTGATTATTGATAGAACTTAAGTTTTTATGTGGATTTATCAAGGATATAGAATATCTAAGAGAATGAGCATGATGATTTGGTTTAAAGTGTTGATAATTTGAAGTAGTTCATGGAGTACACTTGATGAATTTCATGTTGAATTGCTTGAATAGATTAATGCATGCTTGTTGGTTGTGCTTGAATGAATACAAGAGTGTGATTGAGGATGTTTGAGCATGTTGAATAAGCAAGTGGAGTTGAGATGATAGTTTGAGTTGATTATGTATTGACACTTGAAGTCTTGAGTAGATTATATGATATGCTAGTCAATTACTTGTTTTCTTGTCTTGTTGGTTGTATTGAAGTATTTGTTTTCAGGGAAGGGACAAGGAACGGGTAAATGTAAAGGTAAGGCTGAGGAAGTTAGATCGAAGAAGAGGCAAGATAGGCCATCGAATGTGGACAAAGTAACAAGGAAGCTGAGGTTACGTGAACGTCTTCCTGAAAACTTCAAAATACAGATGTAAGACTGGGATGAGATAAAAGAAAAGTGGAAAGAAGTCTCAGACAAGATAGCTCGCACAAGATACCAAGATGATAAGGCGATGAGGACAATGCGCATCGGGAATGACATCTTCTGGATGTTTGACCAAGTGGGGATCCGAAGATTTATAGAGTTGAAGAGGCCGACCTACTTCCATGTCACAGCGGAAGTAGTCTGTTCTTTTGAGATGGTGAAGGACCCACTTGGGTACCCGTATCAGTGTTCGTTTCAGCTTGGTGGAGTGAGGAGGAGATGGAAGTCTGAGGATTTCAATAAGCTGTTTCAGACGCCTCTGGAGATCCCTCATTTGGAGAATGCTGCGTTCAATACTAATAGGTTTTAGAGGGAGATCTCCGAGGAGATTGGAGATTATAAGATCAAACAGGCTCGTGCGTCCTCGATTAAGAATTCAGTCTTGAGGTACATGGATCGTGTCCTGAGCAACACGTTGTTCGCCCGCTCGAAAGGGAGTGTTGTGTCTAGAGGAGTGCTCTACGCCTTATGGTGTATGCTGAATGGGGTGTAATTCAATGTTGGAGCTTACTTTATCGCGCAGCTGCATCGATTCAGGACCATTGGATTTCAAAAGGTCAATATTGAAGGATTACTGACGATCGTGACTGAGCATTATAACTTGAATTTCACCGGCATTACACCCGTTAGAGGAGAGCCCGATTTGGTGATGTTCACGTGCGTGAAGGGAGGTTTTTCCCATTTTAGAGATGGAGACTGGTTCTTCACGAGGGTCCCAAACCCTTCGATTTTATGTTCCCCTTCAACGTGAGCAACCTGACAACCATTCGGGAGGCGAGGAACAAGTTGATGGATTCCCTCGGACACAACGCCTTATCCGTGGCAGTGAAGTCAGGTGGTGATTGGAGGACAGAGTCTCAGATGTGTGTGGAGGGCAGGATGGTGGAGTTACAGCAGATCATCGATCAAGGAGAGTACCGTCCGTCATAGCCATAGCCACCGCAGCCGAAAGAGGAGCATTGAGAGGATGAGCAGCAGGACATGGAGGTGCCGGATCAGCACGACGCGCCTCAGCGTGAGCAAGCAGTGCAGCAGCAGCGGGCTGTCCCGAATGATACACGGAAGCAGCTTCGCCTTATTCATGAGCAGCTGATCGCGATCGTTGCGAGTCAGCAGGAGACAAACCCACAGCTCGTGCTCGCCAACACCAACTACGCAACGCTGAACGAGCGATACAATACCTTGAATGAGCGAGTTGGTAAGGTGAGCGATCGAGTTGACATGATGGATAGGCATATCAACAACCTATACCGAGCTGTGGAGCAGAAGTTTGATGAAGAGGATGATGATGATGATGATGATGATGATGAGGATGATGATGCTCCGGAGGAGTAGATCTTCAGGTTTTCTTTTGGTTTTCTCCGATTCATCTCATCCCCATTCTTCTTTTTAAATTTACAGGTTGGGTTGTGATTCTTGCGTGAGTGGAATGTATATGTATATGTGATTGATTTGATTGATATGAGCATGGGATTTGTGCATTCATGTGTTCATGTGTTAATTTTCATTGAAGAGAGCATGTTTAGTTGGTAAGTATGTTGAAATTCTTGTGGAATTGATCTTGATTATGTGCTAAAAGGAGTACTAGGATTCTATTTACCTATGTGAGGATTTGAGCCTTTAAATCATGTTGATCATGATCATTTATTCTTGAGAGAATCATCCATATGAACGTATTCTAGAACTTGGCTTGGTGTTTTGTGTGAGACTTACGATTGATAAATTGCTAGGATATGATCTTAGGCCATTATTTTGTAATTAAGTTACTTAGCCAAATTTTATCTTTCCAATGATTATATAAACCTTTGGTCGCCCCGTTGAGCCGATAAAAGCTTTTTCTTTGGTAGCCGAAGTAAATAGCCTTATTAACCTATACTTGAGCCTTGATTAACCTATTCATTGGTAGAGAGTTGAGGGGATTAAGTGTCTAAAGAAGAAGAAGGAAGATATAATGTGGTTGAATGAATGAAGAGTGAAAAAAAATTTGGTTAAATCTTATTTAAGGGTAGTGCCCGAAACCGGTACCCCGATTGCTTTTATACATGGAGCTTGAAGCTTAAAAAGCAGCTGATTGTTGAAGAAGAAGGGTAGTGCCTAAAACCGGTACCCGAGTTATCTTGAGAAGATGATGTTGATGCCATGAAGAGAAGGAAAATTCAGGAATTTTACAAGTTCAAGAGACGAAGTTGGAGGAGAATTTGCAGTAAGAAGAAGAAATCAAGAACCTCCAAGGTAACTATCTACTAGTGTCTTAAGTCACTATATCCAAATTTTACTACCCTTTCCAAAGAGCCAACATTACAACCCAAAAACAAGTCCTTTGTGATCCTAGTCATGAGTCGATTGTGAGTTGATTTTTGAAACCCTTGCCAAGCCTATGGTTACGCGTGAATATGGATTGAATATGAGTATTTATACTAGCTTATAAAGTGCCTCACGCACTTGAGTGAGATAGTAAATACTTATCTTGTGAGCTAGACTACTTAGTACTCCGATTGGTGTGCGATTGGATTGATTTTGCTTGAATGATATGTATGATACAATTAATACTTTTTTTGATTTAGTGGAATTGCATGTGTAATTTGTGTTGTACTTAGTCTTGGTGAATTATACACGACTCCTGTGGTTTGAATTGGTTGCCTCGGGATGAGCAACATGTAAGTTTGGGGGTTTGATGAGTGTGTAAATTCACAAGTTAAGCACCGATATTTGTGCTAGTTTTGGAGAGTTTGAAGGGTGAAATAGGTGGAAAATCTATATATATTATGGAAGAGCATGAATCAGGTGTTGTTGGAGCTAATTGAGTGGTTGTACTAGCAAAATTGGAGTTAAAGTGTCAAGAATTAAAGAGACGAAGTCGAGACCATGCGAGCCGCCAAAAAGAAAAGAGGGTTCGACCTGAAGGAGGAGGGTTCGACCTCTCCAGCAGGTCGAACTGACGATGTGAAGTGTGCAGAAGGTGGATTCAACCAAAACCAAAGGGTTCGACCTGATCAAAAGGTCAAACCAGTTCGCGAGAAAGTCAATTCGCCCACGATGTTGGGATTCGACTTGTCAGCTGGTCGAATCGATTGCAGCAGATTTCCAGTAGCATGGTTCGACCTATGGTTCGACCAAGGCATAGGGGTTCGACCTATCCAGTTAGTCGAACCAGGTGCTTAATTCATCCAGTAGTTGGGTTCGACCTGTGAAGCGTGGTTCGACCTGTTTGCTGAGGTTGAACCAAGACGCGGACACTTACCATATTTGGATTTTTGAGGCCTAAACGCATGAGATCACTTGAAAAGCCCATTCCAAGCCCTAAAGACGTGATCACAAGTATAAAAGGAGGCTCATGCAGTCAAGAAAAAGAGCTTTTGATCGAGAATCATAAGAGGAGACAAGAGACGAGATTGGCGATCCATCCGGAGGGCTGTGACAGAGGTTCCGCTGGAGGTTCAAGTAAGATTGGTCCATCTAACCATGATTGTTCTTAGATCAATCATGGGCTAAAGCCGCTTCGGTAGTTCTAGGGTTATGAAAGTTTCATGAGTTAATTTGTATTTCATGTGTAAACTCCGTACAACACTACCTGTGGTTTGTTTTATATAAGATTGCACGTTTCTAATCCATATTCATAGTCGTTTTATGCATCAATAATCGTTGTGTAGAGTCTGAATGCATAACATGGTTATTGGTTGAGTGCGTTCACTGTTGAGCAGGGTTTAATGTTATAATTCTAAGTGAAGGGATTCCGAAGTCTTATTAGAACTGTCTTATATAAATACTTGTTAATTGAATCTTATTCGGGTTGATAAGTAGGATAAGGAGTATAACTTTATAGTACCTATAAAGGGAGATCAAATCGGGTTAGAGTACTAAGTGCACGGGAAATAATTGATTCTGATAGTACCTAGAAAGGGGGCAAAGTATACATCTTGCTCCAAGGATATTCGCACGTGTCAAATGAATATCTACTTGTGTCTATAGAGTTTATTTGTATGGCCTAGTGATACGTCCATAAACCACAGGGCAGAGTCGGACACCATCACACGAAAGCATGAATTAATAAGTGAAATTGGATGACCTGACAAACTACCTATCATCTTACTTGATCACAACTCACCTATCTCTTATTCTTGTTATTTACTTTGCTATTCAATTAATAGTCATTACTCAATCTACAAATCAAAACCATTAAATTACCCATCATAGTCTGAAATTTACTAGAACAATAATTGAATTGATATTTAACCGTCCCGTGGATTCGATAAATATAACTTGGTCACCTTCGAAACTACAACTGATATCCTTATACTTGAGGATTATTTTGTGTGTTGAGAAAACCCCTATCAGCCTTATGTACCTCACTTTTGCCCATCTCACATGGTATGACAAAACTCCCTGAATCTTTGAGCTTTGGAGGTAACTTCTTTTGAATTATGACACTACACTCCTCCGTCAAGTTGACGGTTTTATTCTCCACTAAGCTCCTCTTTCTTGACATGATGTCTTTTAAAAATAATGAGGCATTTGTCTCAAAGCATCCGCAAAGGGTATGTTGATGTGGATTTTCTTGAAGATCTCCAAAAACTTTGCGAACTTTTCGTCAAGGCCCTTCTTCAAGAATTTATGTGGAAAAGGAATATGCACTTAAGTCTTTGTTATGCCCCAACTATCCCTTTCCAGCTCCACTTCATCCTCTTTCTTTTTCATTGCTTTGGTCCTTCACCATTTCTTTTCAACAACTTTCGGGTCAACCAATTTTGTTTCATCATTCACTTTAGCTTCAACTTCACTTTCTTCTACAAGCTCTTCATCAACCAAGTCTTCCTCATTCTCCTTCTCTTCTAGCCTCTCATTTTCCATAATCATAGAAGGTCCTTCATAGTTAGTTCCACTCCTCAAAGTGATTGCCTTGCATCGCTCCTTTAGATTCACAATGGTGGTGGACGAAATTTTTCATTTTTCATTCGCACTCAACGAACTACCAATTTGACCAACAGTGTACTCTAAGGCCTTGAACCTTTTATCATTAGCTTCATCAATCTTTCTTCTTAACTCATCTTGAGCTTTTCTTAATTCATCTTGAGCTTTGTTTGGTGCAATCAATTTTTCAAGGAGTTCGTCGGTCGTTGTCTTCCCTTCATTGTTTGGTGCCTTAGCTCCCGGATGATATCCCAGAGGATAAGTGACCGCATTGTTTGAGTTGGAGTAGGAAAAATTGGCGTGCCTCCTTTGTTGTGGGTAAGAACTTCCACCACTTTGATTATTGAAACCTCCTCTTTGTCTAGGTGGGTAGTTCCCTTGTTTTTGGTTGAAATACCTTGGTAATTGTTTTGGTAATTATCTTGGTAACCTCTCCCTTGCATGTACAAAACATCCTCCACACGTGGCATCGACATAGCCCATTATTCTCCACTCACACTATTCGAGGGAAGCACACCTTGCTCTACTTGCCCTTCAACCATATTAGCTCCTTGATTGTTTACACCTTGATTCAAGCTCATTTGTCTAACGACTTCCGCCGCTATCATTTCAACACTTGGCATACTTGTCTCCACATTAACACTCTTCACACTATATTGTTGTCCTTGATCCATGTGCTCAAACTCATAGCATCCACTAACTCTCTTCGATGGCCATTGATAAACATTTATAGCAATCTCATCAAAAATCCTTATAGCCCTTTCCGGAGTCACTCCTAGTACGGATCTACCGGCCAAAGCATCAACAAGTATTCTTTGACCATTTAACAAACCTTGGTAGAAAAACCCCACTTGTTGATTTTCCGAAAATCCATGTTGTGGACATTTGCGAAGCATATCCTTAAACCTTTCACATGCTTCATTAAAACTCTCTTGAGGCATTTGCTTGAATTGAGTAATCAAGCTCTTCATTTGAAATGTCTTGGAAGGTGGAAAATACTTGTTCAAGAACATTTGTGCAAGCTCATCCCATGTGTTGCACATACCCGGAGTAATAGTGGAGAGCCACGTTCTAGCACGATCCCTCAATGAGAATGAGAATAACCTCATCTTAATACAATCCTCACTCACCCTGTTCATCTTCATTGTGTTAGCAATCTCAATAAATTGGGCTAGATGTACATTAGGATCCTCATTCGGTGTTCCTCCAAATTGTTTGTCTCACACCATATTGATTAGACCCGCCTTAACCTCAAAATTATTGGCGTTGATCGGTGGGCCCATCATTTGTGGCATTGCCCTTGGCATAAAGAAATCCCTGATCACCCTTGGATCTACATGAGGCCCTTGATGCACCGGAGGTGGTGAAGGTGGCGCATAAGCTTGTTGTGGAGGTGCATAAGCATGTGGAAAACCTTGTTGAAGCATGGCTTGTTGTACCATTTGTTGAAGCAAAGCTTGATTGTTAAGCACTCCAAAGTTTTGATAAGCTTGTTGAGGAGGATTAGCATTGAATTGAGGTGCTTGTGCATTGTCTTGCACATTTTGCACTCCGTCTCCATCATACTCATCATCAACACGTTCATCTTGATTGATCTCCATTAGATCACTCTTTTTGGATTTGCTGTCTTTTCTCCTTCTTCGAAATGTATGTTCAATCTCCAAGTCAATCGGTTCTACTTGATTCCCCTTGGATCTTGTGTGCATACACCTTCAAAAATAAGAGAAGTTAGAACAAAATTTTCAAAAGCAAATAAGGTAAACAACAAAAATAAAATGTTTCTATTAAGATCACTTAAAACGATCCTTCTTCAAGCTACCAGCAACCGTTGCCTCCCCGGTAATGGCGCCATTTGATTAGCCATAACTTGTAGTCGGGTTGACCAATTCAAGAATTTATCAAACCACAGGGAGGAAGGCGCTAGAGCTTAAGCGATATCACGTTTCTCATGATCTTATAGAGATGAATCATCAAAGGGTTTGTTGATTAAACAAGTAATTACAAAGTAATCTAAACAAGTAATCAAGCAATGATCAAACAAATAAAATAGATAAGTAAAAGATTGTTTTCCAAATTGAACAAAAGTGAGATTAACAACACTAAGAAGTGGTAATTCTAGGATTCATGCATTAAATTCATATGTTTCAAGGGTTGAAGACTAAGGGCCAACACTAATTCTACCTAAACTTCCTCTCGGAATGGATAGGATGTAGATCCTTTGCAAGGTCTCAAAATAGCTCAAAGGTTAGTTCTCAATTAAATAATTCCAACTAGGTACTAAGTCCAATTAGAGAGTCCTTTCACACGATCAATTGATCTCTCGATCTAACAAATCACATGTTCTATCAAAGGATTCTAAATTCTAAAGGATTTCTCAATCTCTTTACAATTTATAATGCACATGAAGTGTTTGATGAAATGAATCACTTAATTATCCTAAGCACATAATTGATTTCTCAATCTAATCACATATTTAGAACAACAAAATACACAAATCATCGTAAACTTCAAGATCTCAAACATCAATGATAGAAAATCCATTTACCCCATCAACACATGAATTTATATACATAAATCCCAAAATTATCCAACAAATATCATGTTGCTAATCTCACAAGGGAGATTAGTCTACCATATTCATAAGGAAAGTAACATAGACAATTAAATCCTTACAAATCATGACAAAATATTGAGGTTTAGTACAAAGTATGAATGAAAACTCCCTTAAAGTGCTTCAATGGTGATCTCCTTCCTTCCCTCTCAATTCCCCTCTCTTCCTTATTTCTTTTCTTCACTTGGATGAGAATTTGGATGGTGGGATGAAGATAGATGAAATGGATGATGAATGGATGAAAGGAATGGTGTAAAATGGAAGAAAATGTGTGTGATGTGTGTGTGCAGCTCTGATTCTCGGCCAAAACTTGTATCAAATGTTGAAATATTGGGTATTTATACCCCTTGGGGCTTCTAGAAGAATTTTGATTTTTTACTGATTTTTGCACCTACACGGCACGTGTGTATGCACACTGCTCGAGTCGTGTCAGGGTTTTTGGTCAACGTTCAGCTTCAGACAGCACACGGCTCGTGTGCTGAACAAGGCCACAAGGGTGGGCTTGTAGGATCTTCTGATGCCAGTGCACGGCCACCTCTTACAGGCCCGTGCACAGTACACGGGACGTGTGTCTGCACATGGCTCGTGTACCCTAAACAGCTGAGCGTGTTTATGCTGTAATACTTTCTTCTTTCTCCCGACTCCATTTTCGCTCTGTTTTCACCTGTTGTTAACACGTTTAAGCTCATTCTCACACATTTCCAATAAAACACATAACACAACCAAATAGAACATAAAAACGGATAAAAATACTACAAAAATGGATACAAAAAGATACTAAATTCTAGGTGAAAATATCACTAATCAACCTACTGTTGGTTTTCGATCATTTGGCTAACGTGAACCATTAGGGTTCCATGCGATTATATATCAATGGAAGCAAGAATATAAAAATGAATTACCTTTCACCAGGGTATGTTGAAGAAGAACAGCTTTACAGAACGACCTCTTCGATCTTCTGCTATATTCCCAAGTCTAGTCTTGACGTCGTGTGGGCGACGATCTTCAAGACACTCTGAATCTGCTTCCTCCTCTCTCTAAGTCGCGTATAAGGCTTTAGAATTAGGGTTTCGAAAAGTTGAGATGACTTATTTATGGGCTACAACAAGGACTAGGAGGATAAATTAGAGTTGGACCTCCATTGGGCTTAAGTATTCAAATTTAGCCCAAAACTTATACTTAAAACCAATAATAATAATATATTCCACTAAAATATTATTATTGCACTACCACTCTAATCCCATATTACGTTATGGGCTCCTTCTTATTATGAGCCCGTTAGTCTCCCCGTATTTAAGATATACAATGCCCATTAATTAATATCTCATCCGAGAGTAGTACCACTCAACCTTGTTATCATGCCGGAATAAATCCACCTGCAGGGTTTACATGATAATCCTTGTGAGCTCCTCAAGGGGACATCATCAGCCTATTTAATAGGACACGGATTCCTTCTACATCTACAGCACACCATAGAGACAAAATTATCTCCCAACTCACCGAGTTTGTTGATTTAATAAATAAATCTCACCCATTGATGAATCAAAAACATAAATATTGGCTTATGTGTCGATGTTATTGTATAGGGATTAAGAGCAAGAACATCCATAATAATTAAGATCAAGTTCTCATATATAGTCAGTATAAATCGAACGATCTCAAGTGGTCCTTCTCAATACACACAAAGTGCACTAGTGTGATTTTATAATCAAGACAAACTAATACCAAATCACACTGCAACTATCCCGATAGATCATCCCCGTCTATCTCGATTGTGAGCATCTGTTTATACTTTATAAGGAGCCGACAATATGATCTTCTGTGAGACGCCGCACACCATATTATCTACAGTATAAAGTAAATGGACTATTGCATCGACATATAAATAAATTATAAGATGTAATCATTTTATCAATGATTCTAATTTCAAATATTGTAAAAACATTGTTCATACTAAAGTTAGGCTTTTAGTATACAATCCAACACCCACACCCTCCACTAATACAACTATCTACTACACATAAAATATTAATACTTCTTAATCCACGTGCAAAAAGCAAATGGATATATTGAGGATGGACGGAGGGAGTAAATAAGTCATTATTTTTTACTTTTTTATAATGTAGTTTTATGAGTAATTAATAAAGACAAAATCTCTTGTGAGACGGTAATTATGTGAGATGGGTTGACTCATTTTTAAAGTATATTAATTCGTAATTAAAGTAGTTTTCTAACGTATTATGAATATAATAAATTAAAGTATGTGTTTTTAAAGTGATATAGTACGATTCACTATAAACATACTTTAAGTACCAATAAACATACTTTGTTTTCTCTCTCCGTCTCACCCAAATAGTCCCTTTCCTTTTTTACATATATGGGACCCACACACACCCGCTAATACAATTAAAATATGGGGCACACACTTCCACTAATACTACTACCTACTATATATTAAATTATAATACTCCTTAATTCACATGCAAAAATTAAAAATAATCCTTTTGAAAGGACGAAGGGAGTATATATTAACTATAATTTAAGAATGAGTCGACACATCTTACAAATACTTGTCTCATAAGAAAGTATCCCATTAATAAAATATATGATGCCGCCCTTCAACCAAAATTCGTGATCACAATATTTTATTTTATGTTTTCATTTAAAACCAACACATATGTCCTTCTCATTCTATTTCTTCCACACCTAGTATTCCTTCTTCTCATTCTATCGCTTTCATTTTACATTGTAATTTTAATGTATATTTCTTGTGTTTTTCTTTGAAAATTAATAATTTTTATTTGTTCATAGTACATAAATCATCAGGTTTTTTTTTTCAATATTTTTTTTTCTTTCTATGTACTTTAAAAAAAGGGTATGTTCCTTAAAAGAATGCAACTGTAACAATATTCATATTAGCCTAAAATATTTATTAGAATTATTTTCAATACATCATTTGGGATTTTTTTTTAACAGAAAAAGAATTTTATTAAGATTTTAAAATAGGATATAAGACATACCCAAAAGTGTTATAATAGAAATAACATAAATACACTTATGAAAAAGCTCTTAGTCTTCAAAATCATATCGATCAATATACTTATCATGATTAATCTGATACCAACTCCAAACACAGAGTTTAACTTTTAGCTCTTTAACTACGTCACCTACCTCCGCTTTTACAGCATTTCTAAATTTTCATATTAACCATACAATACACTTCTATATGCAAACCAAAACATTCTTTCCTTCAGTGTGATGAAACATTCTTTCCTTTCTTTCCTTCAGTGTGGACATAGAGTTACACCTTGAAATACTTTTACAGCCAGATTTAAACAGAGCCTTGAGAGGCGGCACGATCTACGACACGCAGACAGTTGGAGGAGGTTCCAGCATAATGATCTCAAGAAAATTGAGGTGACATGGTTGGCAATGGCACGGTGGTTTACATTGCAATGGCACTTTTACCATAAAGTCGCTAATCTGAAACCCGATAAATCTACCGTAGCAAGACTCTAGTGTTGGCGTTTGATCATTTGGTTAACGTGAATCGATAGGGTTCAATGTGATTCTATATCAGCAGAAGTAAGAATATAAAATCGTATTACCTTTCACCAAGGTATGTTGAAGAAGAACAACTTTACAGAACGGCCTCTCCAATCTTCTGCTATTTTCCCAAGTCTAGTCTTGACGTCGTGTGGGTGACGATCTTCAAGACACTCTCAATCTGCTTTCTCTCCCTCTTTCTCACGTGTATTAGGCATTAGATTAGGGTTTTCGGATAGATGAGATGACTTATATATGGGCTACAATAGGGACCAGGAGGAGAAATTAGAGTTTGGCCTCTATTGGGCTTAAGTATCCAAGTTTAGCCCAAAACTTATACTTAAGTCTAATAATAATAATGCAGTACACTAAAGTATTATTACTGCACTACCACTCTAATCCCATATTACGTTATGAGCTCCTTATTATGAGCCCATTAGTCTCCTCGTGTTTAAGATATACAATGTCCATTAATTAATTAAGTTATTGACAACTCCATTAATTATTATCTCATTTGAGAGTAATACCACTCAACCTTGTTATCATGCCGGATTAAATCCACCTGCAGGGTTTACATGATAATCCTTATGAGCTCCTCAAGGGGACATCATCAGCCTATTTAATAGGACACAAATTCCTTCTACAATCAACAGCACACCATAGAGACAACATTATCTCCCAACTCACCGAGTTATTGATTTAATATATAAATCTCACCCATTGATAATCAATTACATAAATAATGGCTTACATGTCGAGGTTATTGTATAGGGATTAAGAGCACGAACATCAGTAATAACTGAGATCAAGTTCTTTTATATAGTTAGTATAAGTCGAATGATTTCCAGCGGTCCTACTCAATACACACAAAGCACACTAGCGTGATTTTATAGTCAAGACAAACTAATAACAAATCACACTACAATATCCCAATAAAATATTATCTTGTTCTATCTCGGTTGTGAATATCGGTTTATACTTTATAAGGAGCCGACAATATGATCTTCCGTGCGATGCCGCACACCATATTATCTACAGTATAAAGTAAGTGGACTATTGCATCGACATATAAATAAATTATAAGATGCAATCATTTGATCAATGATTCTCATTTCAAATATTGTTAAAACATTGTCCATACTAAAGCTAGGCTTTTAGTATACAATCCAACATCTAGATTTTACAAAAGAGAAAAACTGGACAACAAAAGAATTTCAGCGAGAGCACGCAAGTTTTTACGATTGATTTCGTCAAAATTGTTACTTCAGATAAAAATACTCTCTGCAAATTGATTAATTAGTTTTTCGGTATAATCAAGCAACCTATAGTAACAGATTCCACGACTTACATACCACGATATAATTAATAATAGAAATTTCGGCCACTAGTGGCCGAAATTTTGAAGAATTTTCAACATAGGTGATTGAATTTTGATAAAAGTTTCATCCACCTTTTGCTGAATTTTTTATAAAATTTCGGCAAACCAATTATGAAAATTGAGATGTCGAATTTTCAAAACCCAAACACACAAAATTTAAATTTATGGTTCTACCTTTTCTTAAATTTAAAATTCATTGATCCATTAACAATTTTATAGTATAACACACAAAAACTAACTATTACAAAAAAAAAAAGATTTTAAGGAATTCAAGAAAAATATTAGTATGAAATCACTTATTTTTTATAATTTATTTGGCTCTCTCATTGAGTTTCATATATAGAGTTTAATTAATGTTTTGATTTTGCTTCCAAAACTTCTCACATGTTGTTCTTCTCTTAACTTTTATTTATGTTGTACTTCAATTTGTTGATGTGTGTTTGAGTATGTGTGTTTTGGTATTATGTATGAGTGTATGATTTTAATGTGTATTTTTTTATGTGAATATACAATGCAAAGTATTTATTTTGATATGTAATAAATAAGTTGGGATTAAAAAGAATGTATAAGGATATTAATGAACTTTCACATTTTTTTTGTCTACTAATTGAGTGTCTTTAGCAAAGATGAGGGTGGCAAAAGTGACGGACTTAGATAAATCCATTTTAAACATTTCTACTTCTGCTGAGTTTGCTAAAAAATAATTGAGATGCGAGTTTAAATGGACTTCAAGTCTTCAAACTGGGTTACCCCAAGGAAGTCGCATGTGGGCTATGTTGATGGGTAGTATTTCCGCTCATAGCATGCTCCAGTTAATTTTTTTTGTTTCTATATTCCCTTGATTGAATAGTAATGTTTAGTTTGATTTAATTTAATGGTACACAAAAGATCCTGCACTTTAGGTTAAAGGAATTTAATTTTTCCTTGATATTCTCGACTAAATATCATAATAAAGTGTTCATTTACAGTTTACCATCAAATCTCACAAGAATATTCCTTTAAAATATTCCTTTTAACATACATGAACGTAAGTATTAAGGGCTGGACGGAATTACTAGCTTTGTAAACGAGCCCACATAGCCCCATAATTAATAGTAGAGGTTAATCGAGCCAAGTCGAATCAATCATTAACCTATTTGAATCTCGTTTGTTAAGAATAATCAAACTCGATCCCAAGCTCGAGCTCATCAAGAAAAAATTACCGAGCTCGAGCTCAAACAGAGATTATTTGTTAAAGCTTGTTTATATTTGTGAACATTTTTGCGACACATGTTTGATAAAATGTTCGTAAATACTTCTTCACGAGCATACAAATATTTTCATTCGTGAATAATAAAAGAATATTTCGTTGGTGATCACATAATATTATTCATAAATATTAACCAATAAACAAATCATAATAAATAGTACTCACTTTGTCCCACGTATTTATACCCCCTTTCTATTTCTAGGTGCCCTAAGTATTTATGTACGTTTCATTAATAATAAAAATACACTACACATCTTACCTACTTTTTACACTTTATTCATCAATACAACTTTAGTTTTTACACTTTATTCATTAATTTCAACAAATTTATTTACGTTTTTACACATTATATTCATCATTCTCCATAACTTTATTTATTTATTTATTTAAATTACCATCTTACCCTTTCTAATAATATATAACAAAAAAATAATTTTTTTTAATTCAAGGCCTGAAAAATGAATAAATTATCAATTAGAGATTTGAATTATTTCTTTTATCAATTCGGGGCCTAAATTATAAAAAATTATCAATTCGGGGCTTGAATTTAGATCCTAAATTGATAAAATTCGAGACAATATGTGACAAATTCAGGCCCCCATATTGATAGTTTTTTTATAATTTAATCCCTGGATTGACAGAAATAATAATTCAAGTATCGAATTGATAGTTTATCAATTTTTCAGGGCTAATCCTTAAAATAACAACATTTCTTAATTTATGTGCTCGTATAAACGGGTATAACTACATGGAACGGAGGGAGTAATAAAATTTAAAATGATACGAGTATATAAATATTTAAATAATCACTTAAATTATTACCATGTACTTTAATATAAAATATTTAATCATTAATAATAATCTTTAATATACTAAATGAGCGTTTAATTTTGATTATGTGTCGTCACCAGAATTAATCTCAATTATTTTAATTTTTAATTAAAATTAAGATTTTTAATTATTTTAATTATTAATTAAAATTTAATTTAGATAAATACGTATATTATTTTAAGACTTGAATACTCCCTCCGTCCCATTTCAATGTTTACATATTTCTATTTTGGGCGTCCCATTTCAATGTTTACGTTTCCCTTTTTGGAATATGGGACTCACTTAAAACAATTAATTAATATATCACCATGGACCCCACATCCAACACTAATACACCTACCCACTTTACATTAAATATTATATATTTCCACCCACTATCTATTAAAATATTATACTCCTTAGTCAACGTGCAAAAAGTAAACATCAACATTGAAACGGGACGAAGGGAGTATGATATTATCAAATCAAAATTAATTAGGGAGGATTAATACTAGGTACACTAAAAAATCCTTATTACTACGAGATACAAACATACAAAAATATTGCTACTAACTATAAAAATATATAGTGATATGTCAATATTACCCTTATAATGTGTTGCAGATAAATGTTTGTGTGCAGCAAAAGTTCGTGTGCAGCAAAAGTGTGTGCAGTAAAAAAAATGTGTGCAGTAAAAAAAGTGTGGTGGTCCGGCGGAGCTCCGGCGGGCTGGTGATTTTCCGACGGGCGGGCGGTGGTGGGTGAGGGTCTAGGGTTTGTGGTTTAAAAGTGTATGGGTTTATGATTATATTTGGTATTTTACTATTTTGTATGTGAGAGTAATTTTTTTAAATTAATGTATCTCACAGTAATTATGGGTACAAAGTGTGTACCTACACTACAAGAAACTGCCGGAATACCGACAAATTTACCGACGGAAAAAAATCATCGGTAATTACCGACAGTTTAACGACGAATTACCGACGGTTTATTGATTTAATAGTATTTATTTTAAAAAAATCTTCAATAAAAATTTCTGATGGAATTTGCGACGGATTACCGACGGAATTAGCAACGGAGTTTTTATTCCGTCGGTAAAACCGTCGGTATTTTGGAGGGAATAAATCCCGGAAGTTTACCGACGGATTAAATCCGTCGGTAAATATATAAAATTTTATTTAAAGAAAATTAATTTTAAATTTTTTATTTAGCGACGGAAAATTTCGTCGGTAATTATATTAAATTTTAGTTTTAAAAAAATAATTTTAGTTTTTAATTTATCGACGGATATTTTCGTCGGTAAATATATTAAATTTTATATTTTCAAAAATTAATTTGTCTTTAATTTCCCGACGGAATTATCCGTTGGTAAACATATTTGATTTTATTTTAAAAAATTAACTATCTTTATTTTACTGACGAATTATATCCGTCGGTAATTATATCTTAATTTTAAAAAATAATTATTTTAGTTTTAATTATGTTTCTAGACAAAAACGTGCGTCCATGACACAATTAAATCGTTATTCTGAGAATAAATTAAACGTGTTATGAGAATTGAACTTTTGGCTTGATTTATCTGCGAAAATCTTTTCTTCCAACCTAAATTCCCAAATTCTACGAACCCTAAATTCTCTTCACAGATCGACACCACCAATAACGAATTCGCGTCGCCCACACCCACTGCCTGCACCGGCCACCTTCTTAAGCTGCCTGCTCGCGCCGTCCACTCTTGTCAACTGCTCGCGCCACCACTCCCGTCGATCTCTCACGCTGCCGCTTCCGTCGCTAGCCTGTGACGATTGAATCCAAGAAACCTAACCATATAAGCTAGGGCTTTTCTGGAATTCCAGCAAGCGTCTCCTTCCTGCAGTTCATCCAGCGAACTCCTCATGCCGTGCAGCTCATCCGGGGAACTCGTATTGCCCTAAATTTGACCACCGCAACGAGTCTCCTTCGTGCAGCAGCGGTTTTGTCAAATACTATATCTACAAGGTAATTTGGTTGTCTTTATAAATCTCCTAATAGATGAGAGTTAACTTTAATGTTGCATTTCCCTCTCATAAAGCTTTGCACAAACAATTATAGATATTTTCTATTGTGGAGAAACTTGAAGTTGCTAAAATAATTTTTTGAGTGAAGTTCCTTGAATTAGTGCTGGTTGACATAATGAGGAAGAATGGGGCAGTTACAAGTATTTCCATTTTGATTATGTATAGAGTATAGTTGTCCCTAACTGATTAGATTTTATTACTGAATTCATGCCTTAATTTTAGGGTCTGCCCACAAGGTATTGCTTTTTTATTTTATTTTACATCATTATTCATTCACTTTATTACCCTCTGTTTCTTTAGTAATGTCATACAATCTCGAACTTTAAGAAATGTGAATAGGTAAGAATAGAAGAAAATTAAAAAAAATAATAAGAAATGATACCAAAAAGTACAATTTTCCCAAATATTAATGTTCACAATCATAATCCAAACTAAAAAAAATTTAAGAATATGTATCTAGTTGAGTATTCATTGAGTAATATATGTAGCCAGTAAATCATCATGAAGCTTACAAAGTCAACTTCAACCTCCAACCTGATGTAAAATTTATGATTTCCTCTTTCTGGTTCCTGCAGCATTAACACAACCAATGTTAAGTCGACAACAGAAATGCCAGTCGATAGTTTCCTTTCCTTGTACTGTACAACAAAGTCGACGATGGGGCATACACAACAATAACCATTCTTGATGAAGCCAACAGTTAAATTTGACTCTCATTTTATAAATGAGAAATTTGAAATCTAAGAGAATAATTTCTATATCTATTTTTATATTGCCCCTTACCTTGACGGTTTTCTTCTAAACAGCACTGCTCGCCATCTCTTACGCACAACCTCAACCTGCAACCAATTAAATGCAAAGTATTAAAATCTATAATTTTGGGATGCAATAAAGAATAAGATAGAGTACATTGCATCCCTCATCTTAGTTTGTCCAGCATTACCGAAAACAATAAAAATCACTCCTATATATGCCTATTAAATTTTCTCTCATCAATTAAAACACTTTCCCTTTTTATCTCTCATTTCTCATCAAGACTCTCTCTGTGATATTCAGTTTGATGACTTTGAGATGATGTCGGTGCTCTTGTCATACTCTCACACTTATTTCATTGTACCGAAAACAATTGCCAAATCCACTCTAATTTCAAATCTCATCACTTAATTCCAATGAACAAGTGTTTGCCTAGTTTGTTTTATAAGATGGAAGTTTCTTCACCTATTTCTCATTTAACTTTTTATATTTATATATGTCTTTGTTTATGTATAATGTGATTTATTCAGTCTTTTAATACTGTAGCAGGTGTGGGTGAAGCCTCATGATAACCGGGGTACTGCCATTCTCTCTCGTCTTTAGTATTTTTTTTACTTTGTTTCTATATGTTAAAAATAAATAAATATTGTTGGACAACTGGGGTACTATCAATCTCTCTTGTCTTCACTACTTTGTTTCTATATGTTAAAAAAAATTAATTTTATTTTAGTTCAATTAGGATCGGGTTCATTCTCTCTCATCTTTATTTTTTATACTTTGGTTATATTCTAAGTTAAAAAGATAAAATTATCTTAAATCAATTAGGGTCCAAAATTTCTATAATTGTTGGCTGCTTCGTTGATCAACACACGATATATCTTTACTGTTTCCTATGACACTTGGTGCACTTTTTATCTACGATAAATATGCTTTTTGAATTCTGCCATAGACACATATAGGAATAACCAAAATGGATATCTAAGTATACAATAGTCAATTTTATCCAAAAATATAGATAGGATTTGTAATATATATATATATATATATATATATATATATACTCCTAAGGCAGGGTTTTTGTATTTTTTTTCACTTATATATTCTCCTCTCATTTTGTTTATTGACTTTGAGATGATGTCGATGCTCTTGTCACAATGTGCAAAAAGGTAGGTTGGAAAATTGATATAGATTTTATTCCTACTGTATTTATAATTGATGGAGCATAAATGTATTCATGCTTATAGGAAGAATAAAAAAAAGTTACCAGAAGAATTAATTGTTTCATGTGTGACAGGGCAATTTAGTATGAATCATTTGGCTAGTGTATATTTACGATTTATAATTACGATTATACAGACTAGATTGCACAATGAAGTCAACTCGTTTGTGGATGTACAATCGCATGAGAAATGGGGGATTGACTTTTGAATTTTTGAAAGGAGTTGATGAATTCATTGAATTTGCAACTAGTCAACATGAGTGGAAGGATGGTGAAAAAATTAAGTGTCCATGTGTTAAAAGAAAATATCGAAATAAAGGCTTTTTACCTGTTGACGTAGTAAAAGGACATCTAGTCAAAAATGGATTCACTCCAGATTATTTTGAGTGGGTTTTCCATGGTGAGCAATGGTCGAGAAATGACATGGAGATAGATGTTGATAGATCAATTCCTTTATCTAATCATGAAATGAATGAGGAAGAATATAGTCCATACCACGAAATGGTCATGGATGCGGCTGGACCAGCTTTTAATGCTGAAAACGTTGATGAAGAGAATCCTAATCCAGAAGCTAAAAAATTCTTTGACATGCTTGAAGCAGCAGATCAGGACTTGTGGCCCGGATGTAGTCATTCACAATTATCATTCATTTCTCGACTTATGAGCATGAAATCTGAGAATCACATGTCTGAGAAGTTGTTTAATGAGGTTGTCGGATTAGTAAAAGAGTTAGCACCGGAAGAAAACTCCGTTCCTGATGACTTCTACAAGTGCAAGAAATTGCTACGGGGAATGGGCTTACCAGTGCAAAAGATTGATTGTTGTCCTAAGAATTGCATGATTTATTGGCGAGCAGATGAGGAGTTGACTTGTTGCAAGTTCTGTAATGAACCTCGATATGATAAGAAAAATGTAGCCTGCAAGATTATGTATTACTTTCCTTTGGCTCCGCGTTTACAAAGATTGTTTGCCTCTAAAGTTACGGCTAATGAGATGAGGTGGCATGCTAATCATGATAAGGATCAGGGCATGGAACATCCATCCGACTCGGCGGCATGGAAACAATTGAACAACAGGTATCCTGAGTTTGCAGCTGAAAGTAAGAATGTAAGATTGGGTCTTTGCACTGATGGTTTTCAGCCATTTGGTCAATCGGGGCAGCAATACTCATCTTGGCCAGTTATACTTACGCCTTACAATCTGCCTCCATCCATGTGTATGAAGGAACAACACATGTTTCTTACTGTGTTGGTTCCCGGGCCACAGAATCCAAAGGAGAAATTGGATGTTTTTCTATAATCCCTTATCATGAGTTGATACAATTATGGGAAGTTGGAGTGGAAACTTATGATGTCTCCAAGAAAAATAATTTCATGATGAGAACTGCAATTTTATGGACAATAAGTGATTTTCCAACTTATTCAATGTTGTGTGGATGGAGTACTGCAGGAAGATTAGCATGTTCTTATTGCATGCACCATTCAGAAGCCTTTACTCTTAAGTGTAGTGGGAAGCAATCATGGTTTGACAATCATAGAAAGTTTTTAGTGAATGATCACACATGGCGGAGAAATAAAACTTGGTTCCTCAAGAATAGAACTGTTTTCACCGAGGCTCCTCCAATTAGAACGGGACACGAGATCTTAGCTGAGATAGAATATCTGGGGTTTAAAAAGGTGACTGAACTAGGTGGTTGTGAAGTCAATGAATCGCTTAAAATTTTGGGTTGGAGAAGGAAGTGTATATTCTGGGATTTGCCTTATTGGGGTGATTTATTGATTCGACATAACTTGGACGTAATGCACATTGAAAAAAATGTGTTCGATAATATATTCAATACTGTAGTGAATGTTCAAGGAAAGACAAAAGATACTCGTAAATCAAGAGATGAGTTGATTGATTATTGTCGATGTCCTGAGTTAAAGAAGAATGAAGAGACAGGAAAATTTCCAAAGGCATGTTATACTCTTAACAAAAAACAAAAGGAAGTTTTGTTTGAGTGGATCAAAGAGCTAAGATTTCCTGATGGTTATGTCTCAAACATGAGTAGATGTGTGGACAAGAAAAAATTGAGAATGTTTGGTATGAAAAGCCATGATTGCCACATATTCATGCAGCGATTGATCCCAATGGCGTTTCAGGATCTACTCCCACGGGATGTTTGGAAAGCTATCACTGAATTAAACTTGTTCTTCAAAGACTTAACTTCTACAACCATTAAGGAAGAAGACATGGAATGTTTGCATAAGGATATTCCAGTGATATTATGTAAGGTTGAACGTATCTTTCCACCAAGTTTTTTTGATTCAATGGAGCATCTACCAGTTCATTTGGCTTATGAGACAAAGATAGCCGGTCCAGTTCAGTACAGATGGATGTACCCTTTTGAGAGATACCTTCGCAAGTTGAAGAAAAATGTAAGGAATAAAGCAAATGTTGAAGGTTCGATTTGCAATGCTTATTTAGCAGAGGAAGCATCATCATTCTGTTCTTATTATTTTGAGGATCATGTGATGACAAGACACAATAGGACTCCTAGAAATGATGATGGTTGTGGAGATTTTGTCGTGAGTAACAGTGAATGTCTTTCTATATTTCATCTGCCCTGTCGTACATTTGGAAAGGTAAAGAAAATATATCTAGATGATGCGGAGTTTCGAGCAGCACACTCATACGTATTACTGAATTGTGAAGAAGTACAACCTTATATAGAGTAAGTTTTATAACTTGTTAATACAAGTAATAACATTATTATTATGCTCAACTCTTAATACATTCCATTGTTAATGACCGCACCTATTGTTTTTGAAGTGTTTACACGACTGAGTTGCAACATAGTCAACCAATCATGTCAGTTGGTGAGATTGATTCAAGGATAGCAAGTGAATTTGCAACTTGGTTCAAATCTCATGTAAGAGTAAATTCCCTAAATTTATATGTTCTGCATATTGTAATATTCTTGCAATGAATAATTTAAAAATCTCCTTACAATGACTTATATTATTAGTGCTCAACAATCCAATCATTCATAGTAAAATGATTAGAGATCTCTCAAATGGCCCATCTCGCAAAGTTAACATATATCATGGATATTATGTGAATGGCTATAAATTCCACACTGTTCGATATGGAGCTTCTAAATCAACATCAAATAGTGGGATCTGCATAAAAGGAACAAATTACCTTACAGATGAGAGTGACTATTATGGGATGTTGGATGAGGTAGTAGAATTAGATTATCCTGGTTTACCTATTAAAAAGGTTGTGATGTTCAAGTGCGAGTGGTTTGACCCATCACCTTTGGGAACAAGAATTCATCTGGAATATAAACTAGTCGAGATTAACCACAAAAGGAGGTTCAGGCAATATGAGCCATTTGTATTGGCAATTCAAGCGGTCCAAGTGTATTATTGTACATATCCAACTGAGAAGAAAACAAAGAGTGATTGGTGGCTAATGAGCGTTTTCACAACACACAAAATAATCCTCAAGTATAAGGATATCAATTGTAGTCTCGAAAGGTGACCAAGTGAATATCGAACCCAAGGGACGGCGTATTATCAATTTAATTATTTACTAAATTAATTAAGACAAGTGTGGCAATATAGTTTGAGGATTGAATGATTAACTAATAAACAATTAATTAAAATAACAAATTAAATAAAATATCACTTGAAGAATTAACGAAAGTGGATCAAGTAGGAGAATAGGTAGCTCTAGGGTAATCCAGGTTTACTACTTAACTTCTCTTCCATGTGTTGGTGTCCGACTCTGCCTTATGGAATATGGACGCATCACTAAGCCATGCATATTTACTCTATAGACACAAGCAAATATTCGTATAACACGTGTGAATAACCTCGGAGCAAGAGATATAATTCCACCCCCCTTTCTAGGTACTATCAGTATCAATTATTTCCCCCTAGGATTGGTACTCTAACCCGATATGATCTCCCTTTATAGGTACTATGAAGTTATCCTCTTTATCCTACTTAATAATCCGAATTCAATTCAATTAATAAATATTCATATATGATAGTTCTAATGAAGCTTCGGAGTTCCCTCAGTTAGAATCATAACATGGAATCCTGTTCAACGGTGAACTCACTCAATCTACAACCAAGATATATATTCAGACTCTATATACCAATTGAAGATGTACAAAACGACCGTGAATATGGATTAAGAAAGCACAATCATATATAAAATAAATCCACTAGTAGTGTTGTACGGAGTTTACATGGAAGTTCAATTAACTAGATAAAACCTTCAAACTCCTAAATCTACCAAAAAGGCTCTAGCCCATGATGTTTCGAAGAACAATCATGGGTGTTGGATAGATCTTACCCGGATGTCCGGAAAATACAAGATAAATTAGGAAACGAATAAACCCTTGATATGGCGTCTTCATGCCCTTCTCCATCTTGAATCCTCCTCTTGGTTCTCCTCTTGATTCCATAAACGAATCTTCAAAGTGATGGATGGATGGAGGAAAGGAAGTGGATGATGGATGGGGGGTGATCCCCCCTTGTGGGGTGTTGTATGGTTGTGGCCTCTCCTCGGTGATTGGTGATGTTTTTCTTGACTGCATGAGCCTCCTTTTATACTTGTAATCACGTCTCTAGGGCTTGGAATGGGCTTTTCAAGTGATCCCACGCGTTTTGGCCTCGAAAATACGGATTTGGTAAGTTCCCGAAGCGCGGTTCGACCTCCCAAACAGGTCGAACAAACCCCTACAGGTCGAACAAAACATGTCGTGGTCGAACCAGCATTTTTCCATTGGGTTCGACCTCGGTTCGACCTGATGCTCAGGTCGAACCCACCTGTCGTGGTCGAACCGGTCGGAATTAGCTTGCGCAGTCTCACCGTTTTGCGTATAACTTTCACATCCGACCTCCGAATTGAGTGATTTTTGTGCACACGCGATCCTCTCTTCCTTGGCTCTATCCATATAAATAAATCACAAGAACTCCAAGAATTGTATATGTAACAGGCCATGGAAAGTAGCACTGCAATTCTGTTCGCACAGCTCGCGCGGCGTCACCACTTTGCTCATAACTTCCTCGTTCGGACTCCGAATGGGATGTTCTTTACGCCAAAACGACCCTCTCTTCAGTGGCTTTCTAAACATATATCACAAATCCAATTCAGAGCTCCACATCAATACAGAATAATTACACAAGTTCGACGTGCGTTTATCAGACTTGGCTCTTTTCATCCTTTTTCCACCTAAAACACAACAAAACACCTCAAGTGCACCTTATTCTCATATATATCAAATATAAGACACTTTTTCTCATATAAGACTACAATATCAATCAAAAAGGTGTTAAATTGGATATTAAAACACGCTTATTTTCACTCTCATCAGTGGCCAGTTTGTAAAGTGAAGTCAAAGTTGCACATTGCAAAAATGTCCAAAAGTTGTGAAGATTCTATTCCTCCTCCATTTCAAGAGGATTTCATAGATGAGCCAAACAATGTGCAATCAGATGATGGTCCATCAGGTTTAAACGATGAGAGTGGTGCATTCATGGAAATCATTGATGAGGAATATGATATTGATGAAGAGTTGCAGTCCGAAAATAGTTTTGAAAATTTGAATAATTCAGATTCAGAAAATAACTCTTGACATCGATTTTCGAGATGTATTTCACAAACTATATATGATATGTATAAAGACTTTTGTGAGTTTCTGCTTCTTGTTATTTTTATTTGTACTTTACAATATTTAATATACTTTATAGCTTGAAAAATTGAATATATTATAATTTTTTGGGTTGCAGATGACAGGTGGATGTACTGATGGACGTATTGGTGGACGTGGTCGAGGTAGACGAGGTGGACGTAGTGCATCTTCGGCTGTACTATCAACTTCAGCTGCTCCATCAACCTCAGCTCCACCTCCCATACCATCTGTACCATCAACCTCAGCTCCACCTCCCATACCATCTGTACCATCAACCTCAGCTCCACCTCCCATACCATCTGCACCATCAACCTCAGCTCCACCTCCCATACTATCTGCACCATCAACCTCAGCTCCACCTACTATACCATCTGCACCAGCACAATCAACATCATCTGTTGTACAAAATTCTCAAACTACGACTAAAAAGCAAGAAGTAGAGATCATTAAGGGAAGGTAATTATTTCCTTATAATTCTTATAGAGGGTGTTATTATAAATTATATTGTGTAACCATGATTTGCTTAACCATAATTTAGGTCAGGTTGAAAAAGGAGCAACTCGTTGGAAAAAGATATCTGCGGAGACCAAACGTATATATTTTGAGGAGTTTAAGGTATGCATTAAAAAGTTTAGAGTTCTATTTTGATATGATATTAATCTTTTATTTAATTTATGTAGAAAAAATGCATGTGGAGCGAAGACATCGATGCACTAGTTCTGGACAAATGGAACTTTTTATGTGCTCGTCGTTATGGTGACATTGTCCACGACTGGAAGAAAATATGGGAAGATAAGGATGAAAAACCAGAATATATGACTGATGAGACTTGGGCTAGCTTTATTGCTCATTGGCAAGATCCAAAAGAGATAGCAAAGGCTGAACAGAATAAGAAAAATCGTCGAAGCGAGCCGGCAGGAGAGGGTACTGGTATTTCTTGCCACAAAGGAGGTTCAGTAGGAGCTTGTGAATTTGCTGAAAAGTTTGTGAGTTTCTATCTCTTATTCACTTATCTTTTATGAATATCTATTGTGTTAATTAATCTTTTTAATGATTGGGCTAAAATTGATGGCAAGAAATACCAGTATGAAATATATGTTTAATTTTTTGTAGATTGTGTTGGTATACAAATATGATTAATTTGTTTTCTTTGTTAATAAGGCCAAAAGGCATAAAAAGGAAGCCAATGAGTATGACATCTTTTTAAACTTCCATCCTCCGGATGAAAATGGAAAGTACGCCTATGCCGTAGCTGAAAATGTGGCTGTAAGTATAATATTTTGTATTTTTAAAGTATTTATGAGTAAAATGATAAATTTATAATATTTGAGTAATAATTCATTATTAACCATGTAAATTCACAGACAATCCAACAAAAGAAAGACGAACTGAGTCAAATGCCTGATGCTCCTGAGATTAATATGGGAGATATCTTCCGTCAAACCGTTGCACCAAAAAAAGGTCGCATCTTCGGCATTGGTAATTGGGATAAGGAAGTTCAAGTAGCCAATCCAGTGTTACTCAAGTTGTCTGTTCAAAATCAGAGTGCAAGAGACAGTTAGATGAAAAAATCTTGGAGGTGCGTACTGAGATGCAAGCAGAAATTCAAGTGCTTCAAGCCCAAGTGCAACAACTTATGGAAATGATGCGAGGTGGAAGTACAATGGCTTCTCCTTATGGTGGTGGATCTACATCTGGTGTCGCTCATAATGATGTTGATATTGATGCTGATGCTGATGACGAGGTTGATGCTGATTTGGGAGACTTGTGATCATGTTTATTGTATTGGATGTTTTGTGTCAAAGATTGAGTAGAATTTGATATTTTGTGTCGAATTTTGATAATCTATTTCAAATTATGGAGATTGTTGAATTTAAATCTTACATTGGGTTGTGTTTTGAAGATTTAATTAATTAGAATTTTATATTAATTAACAGGTATTAATATTAATTTTAAAATATAAAATTCAAATATATACATAAATTTGCGATGGAAATTTTTGTCGGTAAATGAAATATGTAATTTGAAAATAAATATTACCGACGGATAATTCCGTCGCAAAGTTTATGACGGATTATTTTCGTCGCTAATTACAGACGAAATCGCCGATGGATTACCGTCAGTAAACTAATTTTCATATGATTTTGCTTTTTTAAATTTGCGATGGAAATTTCCGTCGCTAATTTGCCGATGGATAAATCCGTCGCTAAATCCGTTGCTAATTTGCAGCACCGATGAATTTTATTTTCATGATTACCGACGGAAATTCTATTTACCGACGTCCAGAATCCGTCGATAAATACCGACGGAATATAATTTCCGTCGGTAATAAATTATCGACCATGGTTTTAGTGACGGATTAAATTTCGTCGCTAATCCGTCGGTAACCTCATTACCGATGGATTTTTCAAGTATTACCGACGGTAATTTCCGTCGGTAATCCGAGAGTTTTTTGTAGTGCTATAAGTCAATTTTCCAATTAATTACTAATAATTAAAAATTAATATAGATAAATACGTATATTTACTTTAAGATTTAGAAATATTTTCCACTCTCCACCTATAAATGATGCTATTGTACCATTGTTGTTTGTAAACATGGGGTTAAAAAACCCAACCCATTAAGAAATGGACCATTTAAATAAAAAATTAGGTAATTTTTTTCTCATTCTTCCTCACTTTCTCTCTCCCTTCCCATCGTGTGTCTTTCACCGCCTTCCACCGCGGTTCTCAAGACTACCATCCTCCTTCACTGTCTGCCTCCGCTACTTACAATCTGTCTCTTCCTGCCGCCGCCGTACCTCCGCCTCCAACATCGCGGCTCTATTTCGCTCTCCACCTCCATTTCGGCGCCCTTCAGACAATTGCAAAGCCGCCGACATTAGTGCTCCAGTTCTCCTCCGCCCTCACAGTCGCACTATTCCGCTCTCCACCTCCGTTCACGCCAGCTCCACCTCCCGTGTCGCGTCGTTGTTCCTATTTTAATTTTATACTAGTATGTTTCCCCGTGTATTACAGAGTTATATTTTTTATAATATAACTTTTTTAAATGATCTTTACTTTATTATATGTTTTGATGTAATGTTATTTTCATGTTGTTTTTCATGTTCGTATATATTTATCTTTATTTATTGTAATTATGATGTTTACCTTTAAATGGTATATTATGTAACTGAATTGAAATAAATAAAACGTGAAATATAATCATATTTATATTATATGTAACATTAATTACTGTAAATTTCTAAAACCTCACCAAACATAACATTAACTGTGATGTTGCTTGCTTTCCCTTCTTCATCCAGATAAAGTATTTTTAGGTCTGCCCTACTCTTAACCCTGGAGAGCGCTACATATAACTGACCATGTGTAAATTGTTTCGTTAGGAAAATCCCAACACTCAATAATGATTGTCCCTGACTCTTGTTAATAGTCATTGCAAAACACACCAACATTGGAAACTGTCTCCTTTGAAACATAACTGGTAGTGTGTTGTCCGTTGGGCTCAAAATCATTCTAGAAATTTACACCAAGCTCTCTTTATTTTTACTTCCTAGTATCTTCGCTTCAATAACATGAATCCCCAATTTAGTTACTATCAATCTAGTTCCATTGCATAATCCTGAAGCTGGATCAATGTTTCTGAGGAGCATTATTGGAACTCCTACCTTAAGTACCAAAACATGATTAGGGAGTCCAGAATACTTAAGAGAATTAAAAAAATCTTCCGAATAAAGACTATTAGCGTTGGGTGATCTATCATTTGGACAGATTTTATCTGAACTAAGATATTATATTGCTTCCCCAGGAAACATATTTAGCATGTGGTCATTGACAGTCTCTACCACTCTATTTGTAGGAGCTAGAATTGCTCTATCCTCAAAATATCCTGGTGTATTGCAATTTTCCAATAATGATGGATATATACTGTTAACAATAGCATCCACTGGGTTCTCTTCATTCAATATTAGTAGGTTCGAAGAGATCTCAATTGTGTACTCTCCATCATTACCTTCACAAACATCACCATTACTAACATTCAATATCCAATCAGAGAACTCAGCAATATCATGTTCATTATTTTCAAGATCATCTCTTTCAGAACGTAGCCTCATATTTTTTGTGAGTGTTAGCACCGTACAATCATCCCATGCTCTCGAAGAGTTGATTGTTGCTGATATTATATCCTTGCGGGTGCCTTTTGTAACCACAGGCAAAATTTGTCTAAATCTCCACCAAAAATCACCGTTTTCCCTCCAAATGGTTTTTATTCTAGAATAAGGTTAATCAACCTCATAATGTCTCTCAAACTCCTATCAAGAGCCTCAAAACAATACCTCTTTACCATTGGCGCTTCATCCCATATAATGAGACTACTTTTTTGAAGCAATGTGCACAATTCAGTTTCGAGCTTAATATTACACGTGGAGTTTTCATTCACCTTCAAAGGTATTGCAAACCTGGAGTGGGCGGTTCGTCCTCTTGGAAGAAGAAGCGCTGCTATTCCACTCGAAGCTACATTAATGACGATACGACCGTTTTTTTTCAAAGCAGCAGATAATGTGTTCCAAATAAAAGTTTTTCCTGTTCTCCCGAATCCATAAAGAAAGAACATTCCTCTGTTATTGCTGGTAACTGCTCTCATCACAGTTTCATACACGGTACATTGCTCATCCGTTAAAGATCCATATAATCTGTTATGGGTTTGATTCATCTCTGCTCTATCATAACATGTCTCTTCCAGAATAAGCTTATTTCGTCCATCCGCCGCGGCATTGAAATCTGGAAATGGCATACATCTAAACCTTTTTAGACTACTGCCATGTTTCAGCAATAGTTTTTCTAACTCAATCAAGGTGTAATTCTTCAATTGATCCTCTGAGATATAGAAATCTTCGAAGAAGGGAAAAAAGAGATTTTGTTAAAGATTGTGAATAATATTTTATATGCACTTTAATCAATTGATATTTTTTGTTAAACTGATTTGTTTGCATTTTAACTTATGAAGTTGATGTAGATTATGATTCAAATATGGTTCTTATGTTTTTGTTAATATGCAATATGTGTAACTATCGAACATCAATGTATTATTTTAGTTCTCATAAAATATTATAGCCAAGTTATTATATCATAAAATAATTTTCAGTTTTTTGTCATTTGTCTTTATTTTTATAATATTTACAGCCAAAACTGTGTGTAAGTTATGCAATAATTAATTTGCTCAAGTTAAAAGTTATAGAAATAAAATTAATACTAAATGATAATATGAAAAATGTAATAAGTTATAGGATGAAATTTACACTGCTAAATTGTATTAGATTTGCACTATTTATTTTGCTCAAGGACCAAATGAAAAAAAGATTTAAAACTTATAGGAATAAAATTAATACTAAATGACAATATGAAAAATGTAATAAGTTATAGGGTCAATATTTATTTTTACAAAATTATGGGACTAAAATTCTTATTTTCTATTCTATATGTCTACAAAACTCATTAAACTAATAAATATTAGTTATATTTCTAATAATATTCAATTGCTTATAATTAAATATGTTAAACTTTCAAAGAAAAAAATAAAACTTATTGTGGCACAGGCACTGGTATGTCCTGCTTACACTTCTCACAGTAAGGGACTCCAGATTTATCAATAACTTTATTGGTGCATTTGTTACATCCATTATAGTACCATTCATATTGAGTTTGGATCCTTTGAGTATTTGCAACAACAATGCAATAGCTTTCCTAAAAATCCATGATGAAAATATAAATTAACATAAGTTATACAATAATTGTAATGCATTTTAATCTTTGTAAAAAAAATATTTTAAAACAAAAAAATTATAATGGAATATTTACATCCTTGATGTCTTGAATTTCTGCAAGATAGATCACTTCTACATCTGGTGTAAATTTTTCAAAGACGAAGCTTCTACCAATATGATTTATATGAGACTGTCCAGGCAATCTATCATGACCTATTAAACACATGCTACATTTTCAAATGCATAAATATTAAAATTTATAGATATATTTTTTTAAAAAGAAAAAATCACTAAATGTAATGTATAGATTGAGCGCGTACCTCTTTCGAAAATCGTGAACTTCTTTTATATCTTCATTAATTGTTATCCTTGTTACATTCCAAGAATTTGATATGTTTTTTCCTATAGCATATTACAAAGAAAGTATGATTTAAATTTTTATATAATAATTATTATTATTATTATTATTGTTAAAACATATCTAAGAAATTAGAGGACAAATAATACTCCCTCCGTCCCGGAGAAATTGACACATTTTTTTTGGGCACGGAGATTAAGAAGTATAATAAATTAATGTAAAGTGAAGTGAGAGAAATAATATTTAATGTGTAGTAGGTAGTTGTATTAGTGGTGAGTGTGATGTTTGTGTGGACCCATGTAAATAAATAAATAGTTTTTGTGTGGGTCCCATATCCTTAAAAATGAAATATGTCAATTTCTGTGGGACAACCCAAAAAGGAAAGTGTGTCAATATCTTTGGGACGGAGGGAGTATATGATTAATGGCTAAATATATTAGAATAAATATCTAATGACATCTAAATACATACAGAATTATACATAAATAAAATGAGTTTTAAAAAAAATGTACCTCTATATTTATTGTTGATTTTGGCATACTCAAGAACAATAATAAGTGTTTGGTTTGGATTGTTCCTCTTGTATTGCATCAATTGTCTTGCATATTCTCCCCACAATGTAAAATTCATGATTGTGTGTCTTAAATTGATGTTAAAATTTTAATTAAAAAAAATATTAAACATAAAAATTGAGTTTAAAAAAATATGAATAAATATTTTAAAAGAAAGTTATTGTTCATCTTCAAGCTCAATATCAATTTTATCTGTAGGTTTGCCCCTTGCACTAACACAAATTATATCTCCTATTTTTACCACCAAATCAATTATGTCTGTGGATATTGTCATTGTAAGAAAAAATATAACCAATTTTTTTTAAAAGTATAATTAGTTTCTATTAAAAAAATAAACTTTTAAAACATACATATGAGTATTGTATCTCCAGTGTTGTCTTGAGAATTGATTGTATCAAAATCAATAAAATTCAAGCCAGTTTTGTTGGTTTCCAATGGCGAAGTCAATCGCACCAACGTGTAATTATGGATGTTCATCTTGAATTCATGATTTGCAATAAGGACCAACCCAATATTTTCAGCAACACGGAAATTTGATATAATATATGTTGCCCCCTCACTTAACAATTTCTCAAATTTTGAGATGCGATTATGGCGAATTGTTGCTTGAATCTTCGAACCCTACACATATAATATAACAATAATTAAATAAAAAACCTTAACATGTTAATAATCTAAAAGTTGTGGAAATATAAAATATACTGTATACTTAAAAAATATTTAATCATTATAATCAACTAAAATTTACCTTTTCATCCATCATAATCATATCCATGTATGTTTTTTTGTCTGTATTATCAAGGTATGATATTCAAAGCCTCAAGCATTTAACTTTAATTTGCCAAGTCTCATTTTGCATAGTAATTTCAGACACAGGATCATAAATTGATGACATAATTTAATAAAGGAAAAAAGAAACCGTATAAAGATTACAATGGTGGTAAAAAAAATTCACTATAGATGAATATTGATCGATTGTATTATGTCATATATTTATATACAATGAATTTATATGATAAATATGGTAATAAATAATTTAAAATCAACACCAAAATTACTTTAAAATATTAAATTTTAATAATATATTCTATCTTTCCTAAAATTATTAAAACTTAATTTAAATAATCAAACAACAACAAAAGTTTTTTGTTTCTTCATAAATTTACCAAAAATTTATAATTGATTAGATTGTACTATGCCTTAATTAAAATTTATATGCTAAATATGGAAATAAATAATTTAAAATACACATCAAATTTACAGATTAAATAAAAAATATTTAAAGTATTAAATTTAACTACTTACATAAACTTTTATAAGAAAATTACTTAAAATAATATTAAGAAAATTACTTAAAATAATATTATTACATAATACTATAAATTTACCAAAACTTTATGACGATTGTACCATACCTTAATTAAAATGTATATGCTAAATATGAAAATAAATAATTTACCAAAACTTTATAACTAATCGATTGTACATACCTTAATTAAAATGTAAATGCTAAATATGAAAATAAATAATTTAAAATCCAATGAAAATAAATAATTTAAAATTCACATAAAAATTATGGATTAAATAAAAAAATATTTAAAGTATTAAATTAAATTACTTATATAAACTTAAAATAATATTATTATGTATTAATGGTAGGATTATTAAATATTTAAATTAAGATGTATTAATGGCAGGATTACAAAATATTAATTATTTTAAATTAAATTAAATATAATAAACATTAATTGCGGGATCAACGTGGGAGCGCCACATACACAAAATTTTTCAAGGAGCAACGTGGAGCCGCCACCTCACAATTTAAAAAAAATTGACAAGTACTTGTAAATTAATAGTATTAATGATTTCTTATCCTCAGTAATTGCAACTGATGTTCTTTGTGTGTATCTAATCTGCTTTTTGATGCAATTAGTAATCAGGATCAATAATTCTGTAATTGTTTTTGTTTCTTTTTTATGTAATTAGTAATCAGAATCAATAATTCTTTAATTGATTTTGATGTGGAATTGATTTTGATTTGAAAATTTGTATGTTTTTTTTTTCGTTTTTTTTCTTCCATTCCTAAATTTTATTTTATTGATTTGTAGTAATTAGGGCTGTTAAACGAGCCGAACGAGCTCGAGTATGCGATACTCGAGCTCGGCTCGAGTAGAAAACGAACTTATCACGAGCTCGAGCTCGAACGAGTAATTCTCGACTCGTTAAGCAAAATGAGTCGAGTTTTTCGAGCTTACCGAGCCTTATCGAGCCCTAATTCTATTAATTTATTATTATATTTAATAATAATTAATATAATATAATTAAATAATATTAAATTATTATTATTATTATTACTGTCGAGCTTTAACGAGTCGAGTCGAGCTCGGCTCATTAAGGAAACGAGCATAAAACGAGCTCGAACTTGAGCTCGAGTAAGCACGAGCCGAGCCGAGCTCGAGCTTTAACTAGCCGAATCAAGTTTTCGAGCTACTCGTTCGGTTTAACAGCTCTAGTAGTAATGTATGAATTTTTATTCATTCATGTATATTCTTACTTCATTAGATGTATTGAGAAAATATTGTAGTATATTACATTAATTTTATTTTTTATTTTAAATACATTTATTAAAAATAACATATACATTAATTAATTACAACTAATACAATCAGTTACTCAAATAAATAAAATTTTAAAATAAAAAAAAGTAATACGTTTATTAAGAATGATATATACATTATTGAATTATAACTAATACAGTTATTTATCAAAATTGTCATACACTCAAAAATAAAAATTATACATCTATTATATATGATGTATACATTAGTTAGTTAAAACTGATACAAATAAATTTCAAAAATATTTGATACATTTATATATAAAGTTAATAAATACATTAAAGAATTAAAAGACATACAGTTATTTTAAATAACATATACACTAATTACTAAAAAGTTATACAATTATTTTAATAATGCTAATACATTTTTATTCCAAAGAAAACTCAATGTATACACGACTAGTAGTCAGTTAAAATTAATACAAATAAGATTACAAAAAAATTTAATGCATTTATATATAAAATTAATAAATACATTAAAAATTTAAAAGAT
The DNA here is from genome assembly GCA_023678885.1 of Pogostemon cablin. Lineage (NCBI taxonomy): Eukaryota > Viridiplantae > Streptophyta > Magnoliopsida > Lamiales > Lamiaceae > Pogostemon > Pogostemon cablin. The sequence goes on from CM042995.1 coordinate 228,398, forward strand.
ATACAATTATTTTAAATAATAAATACACTAATTACTAAAATATTATACAATTATTTTAATAATGCTGATACTTTTTTTTTCCAAGAAAACTCTTCACTACCACTGCGCCTTTCTCAACTCAAAGCTTTCCTAAACCCAAAAGTCTTTTGTTTTATCTCTCCAGCACACCATCCCCCAAAGTTCAATACCTTTGGGTTTGAATTGAGATTGAATTCACAAACTTAATCACGTCATTCTTCCATGAATCTCCTTCCATCATCCAATCTGATTTGGGTTCTACTGCTTAATATTCTTCCATGTAGGTTCTCTCTCTCTAGAGAATATACCAGCAAATCTGGATAATAATCAAGACAAAAAACGCCGCATTCAATGGTTGAAATGCGTTGAATTCTGATGCCATGGATGCCACCCGCAGCATTTCCAATCGCACTTTCATCTGATATTCTTGGATATTCAGATGCTGATTGGGCAAGATGTATTGAAACTCGTCGATCCACCTATGGTTATTCAATCTTTTTAGGTGGAAATCTCGTTTCTTGGAGTGCCTAAAAGCAACCAACTGATGCACGTTCCAGCTATGAATCGGAGTATAGGGCTATGGCAAATGCTACATCTGAGCTTCTATGGCTTTCTTATTTGTTGCGTGATTTGTGCATTTCTTCAAATCCTCCCACGTTATTATGTGATAATAAGAGCGCCATCTTTCTTTCTCAAAATCCTGTTGCGCACAAGAGGGCCAAACACATTGATATAGACTATCACTTTGTTCGGGAGCTAGTTTCCTCGAAGAAGCTCGTCACTCAATTTGTCCCTTCTCATTTACAGCTTGCGGACATCTTTACAAAAAGCTTGCCTCGTCCACTATATGAGTTCTTTCGTTCCAAGCATCGCTTTGGGCCTAATCCCACCCTAAGCTTGAGGGGGAGTGATAGAGTAAATAATATTGATTGATATTGATTGAGATCTCTTTCCTTGTATATTTTATTTTGTCCATATTTGATTAATTGATTATAATATCTTTTGTAATTGTAAATATAAATAAACATGATCAATCCACCATCAAATGTGGTGAGAGATTCTAATTCTCATAATTCAATTGATAAAAATTCAATTGCAAAAATTCAATTAGAAATAAAACATAATTGTAAAAAGGGAGTGGCTATTTGCACCCCGATTCTACTAAATAAACCCCATAAATTTATAAATTAAAATATTAATATTTGTTAAGACTTAAATACCCCGTATAAATTATAAATTTATATTTCTTCTCCCTTCAACCTCTCCGTCAGTTGCACTCGAAGCATATTCTGCAGCATTTCTTGGCATCACATTGTTCTTCACCAACTCTACTTCCTTCATCATCTGCCAAGTGCTTGAGCCACAAACTCCACTTCCTTAAGCATCTGCAAGTGCTTGAGCTGCATTTCTTGTGCTATGATCAATTTCGGGAAATGAAGAAAACGATGTACCATGTAATGGAGCAAACAAGCTTTCCATTGGCAAGTAATCATAAACCAGAAGCTTCTCATCACCATTGTAGTAATAAGCCCTTAAAAGGCACCAAATTCTCATGCCAATCTCCTCCATCTTCTTCCTAAACTCTTTCTCCGCCATTGTTACATCCCTCAGCTGCTTCACCGCCACTGCCAGCCCCGTTTACAGCACCGCCTTATACGCCATCCCCAAAGTTCCTTTCTCCAGAACCTCCGCCGACGCCTGCAACAGATCTTCCAATTCAATGTTCCATCCCATCTTTCCAAAGAACACTAAACCCTTCTTCCCACCACTGATCAAATCTCTATCCTGCTTCCCTTTATCCTTCGCTCCAATAGCGGCAGTGAAGGGGTGGCTGCTAGCACTGCCGTTCTCCACCTCTATTTTGTCCGCCGGAATCTCAACTTCTTTCACGTTCGCCATACTCTGATCCCTCGATCTCACTTCCTTTCTAGCCAACATTCTTCACAAACAGAATATCAGCAATAAGAGGAAGAGAAACCCTACCACTAAAGCAATTATGATTTCGGCAATGACTCCACCGGAGAGTTTCTTCTTGGGCTTTAAATTACCGCCACAAGAATTGATGGGATCTCCACAGAGTGAATTCCAAAAACACGAGCTTTTGGGCTATCTAGCGATCCCTTTCGGAATTTCACCAGTAAGATTGTTGTTCGACATATCGAATTGAACCAAACTGGGCAAATTGAGGTCAGGAATCAGGCCAGAGAAATTATTATTTCTGCAAATAGAGGGTACCTAAACGGGTCAGGTTATTGAAGGAAGGGGAAATCAGGCTGGAGAAATTGTTTTCAGCTAAATTCACCCGCACTAGGGATGTTAAGGAAAACAATGAATCAGGGATTTGGCCCAACTTAACATCGTTTTCTTCACCCTGCTCTGTTTGATCATTGTTTCGAACAGATCGCCCAGCTTGCCCTTCATCGCCTCCATTTCCTTCAGCCTTTCCACGTATCTGCTGCTGTATTATCTATTTTATTAACCGCAACCCAAGCACGCTGCTGGAACTCCGCAGCAATGGAGAAAGGATACGTTTAATGTGTACGATTGGAAAAGCTTTTACAACAAGCTGGACAGGGGCCTGTTTATCACTTTCAATGTGTACGATTGGAAGGGAGAAAGGGCTTACTCCAACTTGATGTTTAGTGTTTAATGGGTTTGTGTTTAATTAAGGGCAAAATTGTCTAAAATGTGGTACGTTTGTTGATTTGTATATACATTTTCCAATTTTAGTGGGGTTTATATAGTAATTGGGGTTTATTTAGTAAACTTGGGGGTGCAAATAGTCATGCTCTTGTAAAAATTCACCAAATCTAACACAGACCTCACGATCAAACTTATCAATAAAAATCATCTCATCAGTATTCATTGCCCCCTATATATCACACTCAACAATTTATAAATCTTAGAGAAAACTACCAAAATTAGGGTTGGGAGAGAAAACAGATAGGGAGAGAACGTTATCTCGGGAAGAGAGCAAAAAGAGAGAATTAGTGGCAAAGACAACGGTGAAGACGGCTGTGGAGATAAGGAGACGAAGATGGAGGTAGGGAGGGAGGAGCGGAGAGGGTACAAACGTTGGGAGAGAAACCGTAGAGAGAGAAAACGTGATTGGGGAGAATAAATAATGGATTTGGGTCAGATTTTATTTAAATACCCGGGTCATGGATAAAATTTGACCTGATTGCACCTTAAAACTAGAGTTGATATTAGGTGCACCCGAGTGTAAGGGTGCACCCATATGTGTATAACTTTTTATTCTATTTTGTATACAAATTATTCTATTTTGTATATAAATTATTCTATTTTGTATATGTGTTTCTTAATAATTGTATACTTTTTTCACACTAAATTTTTTATTAAAAAAACTAGGAGTAGCATCCATATGTGTATAACATTTTATTCAAGGGTCACTTACTAGGAGGTACATCAAATAATGCATAATTACTATTAACTACATGACTCAAAGCACTATTACTCATAACTACACAATTATGATTGTGATACCATAAATACCCCTATATATTTGCATAATTGTTTTGCACAATTTGATTCTGCACAATTGTTTTGCACAATTTCGCCGGTCAACGGTGGTCAACGCCGGTCAACAGCCGGTCAACGCCGGTCAACGATCGGTCCCCTATATATTTGCACAATTGTTTTGCACAATTTGATTTTGCATAATTATTTTGCACAATTTCACCAGTCAACGTCGGGTCAACGGCCGATCAACGCCGGTCAACGGACGATCCCCTATATATTTGCACAATTATTTTGCACAATTTGATTTTGCATAATTGTTTTGCACAATTTCACTTTGAAATTTTTTTTCACATTTTGTTTGCACATGTTCGGCGGTGGTCTGACAGTGGTTTGGCGGCGGTCCGGCATCCGGCCGGGAGTAGGTATTTGCACAATTATGATTATGATACCATTAATACTCCAATGTTTGAATATTTTGGTTTGCACAATTTAATTTGCACATTTTGGTCTACACATTTTTTTTACTATAGGAATGGATTCTAGGGATGCGATTGCGAGGAGCTTAAAGCGTTCACCCAGTCACCCTCCTTAGATTTTAATTATTTGGTTTGGTAGGGTATTTAGTTTTACAAAAAAATCATTTCAATACATAAAATGAATGTGCAAACAACAAAGTGCTAGTACTGAAATCTCAGGAGGATGGGTGTTCAATAATGGATGAATCAACCTCACTTCTCTCAACTCCCACTTCCTTGTATGGGCTTTCATGCTCCTGCTTTCGGCTGTCTGTTTTCTGCTTATCGTCTCGTTTAAGTTGAACCTTCAGCTTTCTACCACCTAATTGATGCCCATTCATTATTTTTATTGCCTTCTCTGCATCTTTTGGTGATTTAAAACTAACAAATCCTGCATATAATGCATCCATCACATCAATACAAACTTGGTTTGGCATATACATAATAGCAAATCCATCAAAGAAAACCTTCAATCCAAATGCAATCAAAGAAAAATCATACCAAAACACTTGCTGATGACAGTTGCCTTGTCGACAAAAACCTTTGCGCTCAAAATTTTCCCAATCTTCTTAAAGGCATTCAAAAGATCTTCATCACCAAATTCTTTGGGGATGTGGAAAATAAATAGATTAGCTCCCAGCGGACCTACTCTCTAAGGTTTGCCCACAAATAAGATATTACAAAGCTATAGTGGCATATATATATATATCACATACAATTCAAGCACAGAGAATACATGAACACATACTCATGAATGATAGAGGACTAATTATTAAACAACCTTCAATCTGGCTTCCTGAAGTTAGAGATGTGGATTGGCTATTTGCAGTGGTAGGTGATAATGGACCAGCTTGAGGATATTGCACAGTTATATAAGACCCTGCATAACTTGTAGTGGCAATGCATAATTGCTTGCCTTTTCAGATGAAAGATCAGAGGTGCCATTTTTTTCTGTGGAACCAAGGAGGAGAAAGCAAGTTGATTTTGCAGTTGCTGTAGGCGATAACTAATGGGTCTGTAAGTCCCATTTGCCTACAAAAGCAAGCACAGAATCAACGAGCGAGTAAAAAATGCAATATACAATGTAAAGACTTCAAATAGATCGAGATTCTTCGAGAAGGTGAAATTCAACAAACCTGATAACCACATCCATTAAATGGAACATAACCAAGAGGTAGAGCATTAGATTGAGCTTTGAACATTTCCAATAAAGCTCTTTTAATCTTACGAGCCTGTCGTTCCTTCTCCGAATCAGCCCACTTGACCACCAAGGGAATAGTAGATCCCTATCAAGAAAATTAAATTTTTAGTAGTTCGATTGGCTTCTACACTTGTAGCATGGTGATCTTTTCCTCTATTGCACATATAGAGAACAAAACCTATGAAACTGGCACTCATCTCCATTTTATGCTTTCCATTGAGGGCTTCTATTGCAACAAGTGCTTGTTTCTTAGTCTCATATTTAATGAAAGCACAACCTATAAGAGCAAAGTTTTTTGTTAGATTAAAATTAAAGCAGATGAAATCAAATCCCATTGCTTCAATCATGGAAAACCAAGCAAGAATACTAAGCCAAAGAGGACATGAAAATAAACCACGTAGATCAGTAATCTTTACTAGCTTGAAGAGAACCTCCAATAACTTGCAAGTCCAGTATGGTTCTGTATTTTGAAAATAGATCAGAGACATCAGCATCAGAAATAGTTTTTGGAAGCATGCCAACAAACATTTTGTGCTCTGAAATTTTTGTTTAGAAACAACATAGTAACCATAAGGAAAATGAACAAATATTAGTAAAAAAATAATAAAATCATGAACAGAAATATAGCACATATTGAGGTCAAAGCAGCACCATTATTTATGAACTATCATAATTAAGAAATTGTGGTAGAGACTAGCAGGTAGCCAAACAATCTGTGGATCTAATTCAGAAAAAATCTGAATTGACAGCATTAGCTGCTTATACAACCAATAATAATTAATTGACTAACATATCAAAAGTGATTAATTAATCAGGTTAACTAACAGAGCCTTGCTTGTTTTATAATTCTATTGATTTAAATGAGTTCATCTCATTAAGCATCAATTGACTGAGACATGGTTGATCTAAGAAGCTCATATAGAAATCAGGGCAAGCTCAAATCTATTTGCATAACAAGTTTTGATGTTATAATTCTATTTCATACATCTATGATAAAGATTATTTACAACACTACAGCAACAAAGATATCCGTACTCAATCAAATTCAAACGAAATGAAGAACACGTATTCCATTATAATAATACTCCTTATCTGAATCATCAAATAATAAATGTCGAAAAATCAACGTACCAGCCTTTGACAAAGGATGTGCAGCCGCCACAGGAATCGTGATGATGGTGATGGTCGTAGTGGTGGTCGATCTGAGGCGGCGGAGGGTAACCTCCGCTAAAATAGTCCCGATAGGCACCTGGTGGCGGCGGAAGGCTGCCCTAAGCAGCGGGATTGGGCACGGAGGCAGCCCAGAGTGGTGTCTGCGCGGTCGACAGAAAGACAATCCTTAGGCGGTGCTGCTTCTGCAGGAGTCCAAACGATGAGAAGGCGTAAAATAAGGGCGCCTTGTAAAGGAGGAAGAAACAGTATCTCATCGGCAGAAAGGAGACGGGATCTCCGATGGCTTATAGATCGTGGGTAGCACCCGATAGGCGCGGCCGACAGAAAAAGGGGAAGGTCGTGAAAGGTTAATTTGGTCTCTGCAGTACTAATTTGTGTACCCGAGAGCAATTCTTTTTATCCTTTGTATTGCAGCGTAAATATTCTCCAAATCGCGTATTCAGGAGTAATAAACCCTTTATTCAATAGTGTATACATATTTTTTAATAATTGTATATTTTTTTACACTCAATTTTTTATTAAAAAATTAACAATTAAATTGTATACATTTTTGTTCATAATTGTATATATTTTTGTTTATATTTGTATACGTTTTTTAAAGTGGGTGCACCGTATAATTAGCCTAAAAACTATTTTACAGTAGTATTTGCCTAAATAAAACTCTTTATTCATTCGTTCTACACACATAATTTATTCTGACGAATAAAAGCTTTCTTAAAATTCTAAAAAAATCTTTTTTTATTTATTTATTAATATTATTATTATTTTAGTATGTAATTTTATAATCTTTTGATTTTTTAATGTAATTAATTTTTTTTTTCATGGTTAATTATACAATTAAAAAAAATTAATTAATTTTTGTATGATTTCACTTTTGATTATATTTTAATTACTATTTCTTTTATATTTTTTATATTCTCCTTTGATTATTATTTTATTTATTTATTTATTTTAGTTCTTTTTTTTTATTATTAGTAAGCATTTTTTTTTCTTACGTAATTAGATTTTTTTTCACGGTTAATTTTACAATTTTTTAAATTAATTTTGGTATGGTTTCACTTTTAATTATATTTTTTTATTTAATATTTTTTTATTTATTTTAATTCTTTTTTTTACATTATTTGTATGTAATTTTTTTTATTTTTTTACGTTATTAATTTTATTTTCATGATTTTACAAATTTATTTAATTAATTTTATTATGATTTCTTTTTCTTTTCTTATTTCTTCGAATTTATTTATAATGATTTATTATTTATTTTTTAATAATATGTATCAATTTTATTATATATTTTCTTTTATATTTTTTTAAAGTTTTTTTAATTATATTTCGTTAACTTTCTTTTAATTTTATTTGTTTTAATTTTTTTTAATATATTTTCACCAACACTAAAATTCAATATACATAAATAAGTTTTTTTTAAAAATCGAATATGAATGTGATATTTTTATTTTTAATTTTTTTTGTTTCTTTTATATTTTTTAATTTCTCTTTTGATTAACTTTTGTTGTTATTAATTTTTCTTTTGTTTTAATTATGTTATTTCATTTTTAATTTTTTTATTCTGTACGAAATTTTTTTTTACGATAATACTTTTTTTAACGGTTAATTTTATTATCTTTTTTATTAAAAATTTTATGATTTCTCTTTAGATTATTTTTCTATTTATTTAATTTTTTTGTTTTAATTCGGTTTTTTATTTTTTTTTATTAGAAATTTTTAATCTTTTGATTTTTTTACGTTATTAAATTTTTTTCATGGTTGAATTTTTAATGATGTGTCGTCACCTGAATTTATTTTAATATTAATAATTAATAATTAATAATTAATATTTAGTGATAAATACATAAATTTTTATTAAGATTCGAATATTTATATGGTTAGATCAAATAAAAATCAAATCAAATTAAATCTTATTTAAAAACATAAAAATAAATAAAAATTGATCCATCTCCACCTATATAATAAGATTCTTTTTTCATTCGTTCACATAAATTATTCATCATGACAAACAAAAGCTATCTTCACCTTCTAAAGAAAGTTTTTCGTTACTTTTTTTATTGATTATTTTTTGTTGTTTCTTTTATATTTTTTAAATTCTCTCTTTTTTTTAATTTAAACTTTTTTTTTAATCTACTCTCCACTTATAAATAAAACTCTTCATTCATTCATTCATTATACACACGTTAAGAACAAAAGTTTTCTTCAAGTTCTAATCAAGTTCTGAAGAAATGTATCATTTTTTTAATTATTTTTTAAAATTTCTATTGATTAAACAGATTTTTTTATATTTTTCAATTTTTCTTTTAATTATTTTTTTAGTAAAAATTTGTATTAATTCTGTTTTTCTTATATCAACGGAAGCAAATTCACAATTGAGTGTATATAAATTGAATTTTACTCTACAATATAAATTTATACTCCCTTCATCCATCGCAAATGTATTCGTTTGCTTTTTGCATGTAAATTAAGGAGTATTATTATTTCATATAAAGTTGATAGTTATATTAGTGGTGAGTGGTGTGTCATGTGTGTATCTTTTTACTAAAAAGAGAAAATGAATACTTTAAAATTGGACGGACTAAAAAGGCAAAATAGATATTTTTGTGATGGACGGAGATAGTATTAGATTATAATTGAATAAATAAATAGTTATATTAAAATTGAAACCATGTGAGCTAGCTCACCTGACCACTGGGCTCTCATTAAGGTGAGTGACCCAGGTTCGATTTCATACTAGTAATAAATTGTAATAATAAAATAATATATTAATCGAAAATTTAACGAGTTTACAAATTATCTAATATTCAAAGTTTGTTTATAAGCTTAAAATAAGCTTGAAAATGAGTCTCATTAATATTTGTTTGACTAATGAAACACACATGAATAAGCTCTTATCATTTCGAGCTGCGAACACACTGTGGAACGCTCTATTACACCATAATTAAAAGCGTACTTATATGCTTCCCCATCACAGACTTGTCCTTTGCGCTTTAGCCGTCGTACTTTCCTTTTTAATGGTGCCCTTGTTTGATTTTAAATGCTTGCAAATTTCAGTTTCCATTATATTAATATTAATTAATATTAATATTTAATACATACTCCCTCCGTCTCTAAAAAGTTGGCACACTTTCCATTTTGGGCTGTTCTACAAAAGTTTGCACATCCAAAAAAAGCAAAAAATAAAAAACAATCACCCTTCCCCATACACTTTAATTACAAAAAAACCATCTCTACCTACCATACTTTATCATTTATATATTACATAAAAATATCATTATACCCCTAAAAGTTATCACTTTCTTAATCTCCGTGCCGAAAAGAGGTGTGCAAACTTTTTTGAGACGGAGGGAGTATATACTTTTAGCCTACCTCAGTTACATTGAACAATTTGCATCGCACCCTCTCTCCTCTTTCTTTGCATACCCTTTTCTCCTTGCTTCGCGAGAGTCTCTCCAGACTCTGCCCTCTCTTTGATTCGCCTAAATTCGGTTTATGAGGTAATTAATCCCACTGCAGATCTGTTTTTCTCATAACTCGTATATGTGTTCATTGTTTTACTTTTATTTTATTTTACTTACCCTCCAGTTCTTGTAGTCAGATCTGCCTTCCTGTTGTGTTAGATGTTTAATCCACAGTATCGATAATTTCTTTACGCGCGGTGGAGCTGTGGGTTTGATTTGGTTTTTAAAAGAAGATGGTAAATCGTTTATGGGGTTATTTATTTATTTATTTAAAAAATAAAAAATCATTATGCTTCGTGAAGTCTTTTGGATTTTACCCTCTCTTTGATTTGTTTGAACGCTTTATGAGTTGTTAACACAACTTGTGTAGAGATTTATCATTCTACTTGTATTTTTTTTTTTAAATTCCATTTTTTTTTAAATTCAGATCTACTTTCTCTTTTAGATGTGCAATAAGAAATACAGTTAATTTGTTGCGGTGGGTGGGTTAATTCGTTTTGCAGAAGATGGCGAGACGTACTTGGGGTTTTTCTTTCTTTATTTGTTTATTTTTTTGTTCGCTAGAGCTTCTTCACTCTCGTTCCTTTCTTTAATTTGACTTAATTTATCTGATGTGGTAACTATTCCTACCGCAGATCCAATGTACGTAATACTTGTATTAAAATTCATTGTTTTACCTGTAGTTTTATTTTAATATCTTTCAAATTCTAATATGTTTGCTCCTTGTATTTAAGATTTAATTGCTTGTATTCCTAATATGTTGCTTGGGTTGGGTTTAATGGTTAATCGATTTTAGTTTTTTTAATAGAGAAAATCTCCTTGATTATTTAGCTTTAGAATGCCTCTCTTATTGATTTGTATTTTTTACTTATTCTAGCTGATTAATCTTTTCATTGTGACATTTTATAAAATATATGATATTCCTGTTGTGATGTGCAAGATTTGCTAATTTTTTATTAATTTTTGTTTGTTTTCTTGCCATTGTAGCTCGAAGGAGAAACCCACTCTCGGGTGAGTCTTTTTACAGTATTTCTTATTAAGTATGTGGTCAGGTTTTAAGCAAAATCTGTTGGATACATTATGTGTCATTTTCTGATATATTTACTTATCGAGCAGTCATTTGTAAATGTGATGTTTTCTTTTATACAAAATATTCAAGGATTGTTAAAATAGATGTTAAATTTTTTTACTTGCCAAACAATTACTGATTACACTTCTACTTCATGTGCTTCTTCTGTATTAATGTGTGGTATTCACTTAATCTGTAATTTCAGTGGTACGCGGATTAAGACCCGCAAACGGAACATTGCTGCGCCGCTGGACCCTGCAGCATTTTCGGATGCAGTGGTCCAGATTTATTTGGATAATGCTGGTGATCTGGTACTCTTCTTCTTTTCTAATCTTGTTTCATTTCTCTTGATGCATCCATGACCAAATGTCTCTAGTGGCAAGGTTAGGATGCAGTATGTTTTTGTTGTTGATGCTAATGTCTTAAATCCAGGAACTTATTGCAAAGTGCATTGAATCCTCAGACCTTAATTTCAACCGATACGGTGACACCTTTTTCGAGGTAAGTTCCCATGATTTTGTCTGCTACCTGAGCTATAGTTTGATTTATTTTCTTGAAACATCTTCAGGAAATATCCAAGACTACTCAAGAATCCATTTTATTATAAAATCTACATGGATCCTATTCAAACTGTATAACCTTTACTTGTTAAGACTCAGATGGAATCTTTTTTGATAGATTAGAATTTCAAAACTTGCGTTCTTTGTGTTAGACATTGGATCTGGATTTAAAGAATTTGGTTTAAACTTCTAAATTAAAATATCATATTAAGCCTTGAAGAAATATGAAAATTAAAGATGTTAGTTGCTACTGCACTAGTTCTTTTTCTGGTAATCTTATTTTTATTTACCTTTAAGCCTTATTTCCGTCCGTTGTGGGTTAATAATGTTATTCCATAAATACAGGTGGTCTTTAGAGGGGTCCGTACGCAACCTGGCACTATTAAACTTGACGAGGGGGAGAGGCATCCGTACTCTATAATTGATAGTGAACCTACACGTGAAGTCATTTTGCCTTCAGTTATATATATACAGAAGCTTTTAAGGAGAAGACCTTTTCTCATAAAGAATCTTGAAAATGTTATGCAAAGATTCCTCCAGTCTTTGGAACTCTTCGAAGAGGATGAAAGAAAGAAGCTTGCTATATTCACAGCGCTTGCTTTTTCGCAGAAATTATCTGGTCTCCCACCAGAGACTGTTTTTCATCCACTGCTCAAAGATAACCTTGTTGCCAAAGGGCTAGTTCTTTCATTTATCACAGATTTCTTCAAGGAATATCTGGTTGATAATTGCCTTGATGACCTCATTTCGATTTTGAAGCGGGCTAAAATGGAGGACAATCTTCTTGACTTTTTCCCTTCTTCAAAGCGGACACGTGAAGCTCTGTCTGAACATTTTACGTAAGCCCTCCCCTCAAAATATGTGGTAACACAATTGATAAAAGAAGTAGTTTCACATAGATCAGCTAGATGTCTCATCTTTACTGTTGCTACATTTTTATTGTTCTATTTAGTTATTTGATATTTGAAATTATTTTTCAGAGAAAGGGGAATTATTATTGATGAATAAGACCTGAGACCTCATTATTATTAATCAAGGACAAAGTTCTTATTTTTTTCTTTATAAAATTGGTTTTGCTGGATGTTAAATATACTAGGGTGATATTGAAAGGTGAAATCCTTTTGAATTTGTTTTGCCTCTAAGGGTGCCTTGTGCTTTTCTGTGGGTAGAATGCATCTTAGTTTTCTGAATGTTGTGACCCTAGTGTTCATAAGAATGTGTTTTGGAATAGGATAAAGCTAGGTTAAATGCTATGATTGAGCATTCATTAATGCCAGAGATGTGTGGGTTTTTTTTTTTTTGTAGAGTTTTGTCTATATGCTTTCACTGTTATGTAGATGGCGAAGAAATTATCAAATGCATTTTTGGGCTATAGAAATTTTCTGGGACAATTATCACAACTAAATACAAATAAATTTCACTTGTTGAGCAAAGTGATCTGTTGATGAAGTTAATACGCTGTGTACTGGATTTAATTTTTAACTCGTCACTTGTTTATAGCTCCTTGTTGCCAGAATTTTTGAATGAAAGGTGTTGTGACCAGAAATAAATATTGAGGCTTATTATACAATTGAACATAAAATTCTTTGAATGTTGGTTTATATGCATTTGAAACTCTCAAAAAGTAATTGAATTACTTGGGATTATTTTATATCTCAGCAAGGAAGGGCTTCTCCAATTGGTTCAGTACAATGAGAAGAAGATATTTGAGGTCAAGCTTAAGGAAATGAAGACAGCGATAACTAGTCAGATGACCGAAGAAGCTGATGTGGCTGAAGTGATAGAAACAGTCAAGCAACATGTTAAAGATGCTATATTCCCAGATATCGAAGTTGTGCGGATTCTTTGGGATATCATGATGGATGCGGTGCAATGGTCTGGAAAAAATCAGCAGCAGAATGCTAATTCTGCTCTGCGACAGGTATTGGATTAACTGTAGTGCATGCTAAGGCTTCTAGTTTATATACCACTGTGGATGTGCTAATATCGTTATCTTTCTAAAATGTTGGTTCTATTTGATTCTGTGCTGGGCAACCAACATCGGGAACCTCACATATTAAACATATAACAGTTCTTTTAATAGTCCCTTATGGGCTAGTCTCGATTAAAATTGAAAAGATTTTGGTTAAAGATGCGAGTTGTTTGAGGTGAAATCAATGAATGGAAAGGATGTTATTTTTTGGATTTTCAGGTGAAAACATGGGCGAAGTTGCTGAGTGCCTTCTGCACTACAGGAAAGCTGGAGCTAGAGCTTATGTACAAAGTTCAGATCCAGTGTTATGAGGATGCAAAATTGATGAAGTTATTCCCTGAGATAATAAGGTCGCTGTATGATCAGGATGTTCTTGCAGAGGATACAATTCTCCACTGGTTCCGTAAAGGAACAAACCCCAAGGGCAGGTGCGTTGTGGTGATGAATTTGATTGTCAATTCTTTGCAGGGTTGTGATGAATAATACTTTGGTGCTGTGTTATTACTACAGGCAAACATTTGTGAAGTCATTGGAGCCATTTGTGAAATGGCTGGAAGAGGCAGAGGAAGAAGAATAAATTGCTGAATTGGCGTAGGCTTGTGGTGGTGATGGATCATATTCTACCGTTTCTTTTTTTCAAACTATTCCTGCATGTAGACTTAAAAAAAAAACACTGCTGTCACTGATGATGTTTATGGATTTCTCTCTATCAAATTTCTGTTGTTTGAGACTACTGTTCAAGCAAAATAAAGAGGTGGAGTTTACTCTGTCAAAAAAAAAAAAAAAAAAGTCCGCCATTATTACTCTCAATATTATTTTCTGCTGATACAGATAAACATGGTCAAAAGAATGGAGTTTTTACAAATTCTTGCCACAAGTTTTATCCAGCAATGCAATTAATGTATTAAAATGCAATTAAGTAATCAATGTATTAGAATGTAATTAAGTAATCATTTTATGAGGCCAGGAAGTAATAGTTAATAAATGCATGGTATATAAGTTACTCCTTACGCATGCATGTGGGCTAAAATGTTAATTTGTTTTCAGTTTTTTTTTTTCTTACTTATAAAGTAATTACTAGTTTATAAGAAATTGATAGGAAATTAGGCCTAGCGTGAATGAAGAGGTTCGTAAAATCCATGGAGAACAACATATCATCAATGAGCTTCACATGGATGAATCATGCTCCCCCTCTTATTTGCTTTCGATATTTGTCTTAGTGTGAATTTGTGAAAAATTTTAATTATGAATTCAAAAAACAATTAGAGAATGTATAAAGTTCAAATTGGGTCGTATATATTTATACTTTCATTTCTCTCTTTTGTTTTGAAGAAGAAGATAGATGAAACACTTTTAATAAAAGATTCGACTCTTTTAATGCTTAAAAATAGAGCAGTCACTCATAATACAATTGCGACTATTAATTTAAGATCTTAGGCTTGCCTCTAAACACAATTGCAAAACAAGCTTAAATGTGATGATCAAGTATGTAAAGTCCTTAAAGATTGTTCTAAATTGGCCATTTGGGTTAAAGAGAAGTCTAAGCACTTTTTTAGACTTAATTTCCAATTATAGTATAACATTTTGTTTCTTCTTTCTGTTTTCCTTGTTTAACATACATAACATCTTATATTTCCTTGATTGTAGGTAAAAATAATAGAGCTCTAAAAGTGAAGAGCAAGTAGTACGGATCCAATAACATCCTTGGAAAATGGATCATCCTAATCTCATACTATGCTCCATTTTTTCTCAATATAATGCCTTCACAACTTACATCCCCCTCTTTCAATTAACAACTAAATTGGAAATAAATAAACTTCGGCAGTATTACATGACTAAAAAAGAAGCTGCAAATTATTATTCATACAGACAATTGATTTTTTCATTTATCCAAAAAAGAAAAAGAAAAAAGAAAACAAGGGAAGGAGAGGTGGATGCTTAAAAACTCCAATTTCATCCACGAGAGAGAGAGAAAGGATGCTCCCAGACGCTCTAATATTAGCCTGGTTCCATCTCTCCCTTCCCACACAAACATCCTACTCACTCCTCTATCTAATCCCCCACAAAGAATCAAAACCTCAGTTAATTAAACATCACAAATATCAAAAGCCTGCCATATAATAATCTTAATTTATTTTCTACCCTTTCTCTCTTCAACAGCTTTGATGTCTTCTTTCCCTGGAACAAACCTTGGCAACGTCAAAAGCGTGTTCACGCGCGACACTCCTTCAAGAGCTGACCACTCTTGTCCAACTTCAACATTAGCTTCTACTTCATCCGATCCATCCTCATTTGCTTCTGATACTTCCCCATTTTCCTCTACAGGGGCCTCCCCACCACTTCTAACTGTGCTAGACCTGTTCAATCCAGTTGGACTGGGGCCATCATCATCTTCAGGTGTCGGGATGTTCTCTTTGGATTTTGTATTTGAGGAAGTGAACTCATTTGAATCGAGGAAAAAGCAAATCACTGCACAGTCATCCACTTTAGAAGTTGGGTACTTGGCCTTCCAAGCTCGTACTGCCGACTCCACCAAGGTTCGAGCTGCATATGGGCGTGAAGGGCAAGAACCCACAATGTTAACCACTTCCTTGTTGGAGAGGACATCCCAAATCTGCAAGATTCATTAACATGGTATCAAGCTGGAAAAAGTACAAAAAAAAAAAAAAAAAAGATAGCTACCGATCTTCAGGTCCATACCCCATCCGTGGCTAAAACAATAAACTCGTCCTTATCAGTAATGCGTCTTTGAGAAATTTCAGGCACTGATATAAGTCCGTAATCCTTGAGACAGAAATCACCAAATGCACGTGCCATAGCAAGGCCAGGAGAGTCGCTGTTAGGCAGCCACACTCTAGAAACCTCAGGTTCGTCTTGAAGGGCAAATACACGTCCTTTACATTTTCGAATCCTTTCTGCTTCAGCTGGAAGACAAGAAAGATTAACAAAATGAAACTTTAAAAGGCTTAGACCAGCAGACAACAATTAGAGTAATTAAATTATTACAGATAATAAAACGAATATTAATGACATTTGGACCCACTACATATTATGCACCTCAAGTTCATACATTTTACAGGTCAGCAGAATATGTATATTACTTACAAGATCAACAGGGTTTTCAAACTCTAACTACAAATTGGCAATGATATGGTGAAGAATGATCTATAAAGCCAACCCATGTAGCAGGATAAAGGCTTAGTTGTCAGCGTTGTTATTATGTACTGTTGTGTGCTCAAGAGACTCAAAATCTAATGTATCAGAAAGCTAATTAACAAGAATAACTGGCAACTTAATACGTATATGTTTCCAGTACCTCCATTCTCTTGGGCTAATGAATCAGAGGAGATAACAGTCAACAACAGGAAAGGAAACGGACACTGAAAACATGCAGGTTTATTAAAATTTCAACATATCACGTCATACTACTATGAGTTTACATATAGCTATCATCGTAATTAACTATTCCAGATAGAGGAACCATACCTGGAAGGTTAGGTTTGAGGTCCACAGTTAACTGGACAGGAGTAAGTAAACCATTGTCATCTCTGGTAGCTAACACGGCTCTCGAGTCCCCAACGTTTCCAATAATAAGATCTTGACCCTGCAGAAGATTATCAAGAAAATTTACTGAGTACATTGAATATATGATCAATTACTACCAATATTGTACACTATACCTGTTTCACCAGAGTCACAGCTGTTGTTCCACTGCAGAAGCAGTCTATATTGGCATGCATTCTCAACTCCCTGTCCATGACCTTGAAAGCCTTGAGAAAAGATTCCTTCAACGTTTGGAAGATCTCTGCCTGCTTTCCGGTTTCTTCAACATCAATGGAAGCTCTACTTTCCTCGTCAGCAGAAAAAAAGGGAGTATCTTCGGAGCACAAACTACCTGGAGTGTTTAAACTGACCTCCCTAAGAACCTCATCACTCTTTATATTGACTTCCCAGTGTGCACTCAGCTTCAGAGGAAGAGAATCCCTAACTCGCTTTGCAACCATATGGCCATAGGGACCGTGGCCATCAAATACCCCACAGAAGACTGTGTCTGTTCTCGAACCGAAATTCTGGATATCCAATTACACAGACTCAGCTTTAGAATTGTTGTGCAATATAACAATGAGGGGCTCTATATACAAAGAATTTAGGTATCTAATGCAAAGAAAGAATAAATATCAATCCTGTTATTCAAATACATCATTACGCCATGCATATTTTACCATGAATGATGGCACATATACAACCTAGCATCAGAGGTTTCATCAAGTTATTTCATCTTTGAGCAAATAGATCAACAAGTGGCACAAAAAAGTACAATTAAAGGCAAGTGAAGCTGAATAAGCTGACAAAACGAGGAGCATATTAGTAGTGTAACTGAAAAACTCAAGTTTGATAATTTCCGATTAAATCAAGACATGGCAAGAAGAGAGAAGGCACCAACCTCCCAAACGATCATGGCATCTTGGTTGGTCCCTTTCTTGCCCTGCTGGGTGTAAAGTGAAGCAATGTCGCTGGAACCATTCAAGAACATCCGCCCAGGAATCCTGTGGAGTTGCTCCTCCCTCCTGAAATCGAATGAGGAATTTCGAGACCCGAGCTTCCTCTTCGGGCCCTTCCTCTTTCTAAACCCCAATGGAGAACCGGGCCGAGGGCTCCTGCTCTCATTGGACAAGCAGGAACCCATTCTCAGGGCCCTGATCACATTCAGTATGCACTCCAGACCACCCAGGCAGTATGTCCCCCGAGTTTCCGTATTTGGATCCGTCACGATATTCGATTCAACACTCCTCCTCAAGCTTCTTCCGATTCTCACTAATTCATCCACAAATCAATCACCCCATCCATGTAGGGATATTCCAAAAAATGATCATAGCTACCCCTTTGAAATTTACCGACCAACAATCCAAAGAAAGAACAGCCTTGCAATCCACTCTTCTGTTCACAATAGATAGATGTACAAGAATACGACTCTCAATAATAAAAAATAAATAAAAACTTTATACTACCCCTATGCTGACAGGGGCCAATTAAAAGGCAAACATACAAACATTAATTAATATACTACACATCTGCCCTTATCCTTCTCCTTTGAAGAACAATAATAATGATGCGCAAAAGCCAAAAAGGGTAAAGACCAGGGCCAAAAAGAGCAGATCTAAGAAAAAATCAATGCTCTTTTTCCACAATCTACAAAATAAAATTAAAAAACCAGAAGAAACCCAATATGAAAGAAAGAAAAACGAATCTGGGAGGGAGGGCAGGAGAAGATGTAAAGGCAGAGAAGAGAATTGATGGGAATTGAAACCTGGAATCAGTAGTAGAGCAGGAAGGCGTGTGTGTGTGTTTTTATCCAAAACAATTGGTAGAAGATGATCGAGAGAAACACAAGGCGATGCCTTTGACACGGAAAATGAACGAGAGAGATTTAGTAGCAAAAAAAAGGAGATCGTGAAAAAAAAATAAAGGTGGAAACAAAGGGGGACGCAAAAAAGCCGCCGCTACGACTTTAATTGTTCAGACTTGAAAAAAGAGAAGAGAAGGGTAAGGCAAGGGAAGGAAGGAGGGCTGGGTCAGTGCGTGTGTGATGAAAATTATGCTTGGACCGTCTCCCTCATTTTTCAACAACGGATCGGATGTGTATGTATATAGCAGTCTACTGTATCTGTATATATATATATACACACGCACAACCCTTGTGTGCATGTCACTAATACTACTATGTATTTAATTTAATCTATAATCACCATAGCCTTGTCATAATTGGAGATTGAAGCACAAGGAACGAGCCACTTTTACTTGAATTTTTGTGATTATCATGTTTTCTCAAGGCTAGTTATAACTATATCCTTTAAATTAATACGTTGACGTTTGTTTTTTGTACGTAGATTAAGAGATATAATATTTTAAAGTGTAGTGAGGTGAGAGAAATAATATTTAATGTGGCGTGAGTAATTGTATTAATATCGTGTGTGTGGGTCCTATATGGAATAATTAATTGTTTTGTATGGGCTCAACTTGACAGAAAAATAAATGTAAACATTAACTTTAGACAACTCAAAATGAAAAAGGTAAACCTTAATACGAGGCGGAGAAAGTATTAAATATTAAACCTATTAGTAAAATGAGTTAGTCTCCTATAAATTGAGTTTACGGTATAAACTTTATGATCCCCTTTAATTTAAATTCTTAGTAGAGCATACAAGATTAAAAATGAGGACTACATGGTATAGAGTAAGAAAATATCCAAGTTCACATACTATGTTATGTAAATCAAGTTTATAAGATTTTTTTTAGTAAAATAGACTATTAATGTATGAGCAAAATAGACTTCACTATCATAGAAAAAGAAAAAAAAATCATAATTGGTAGGCAACATTGATTGTATTAGAAGTCTCTTAATAAATTCTGACCCGTTCGGAAATAAATGTTTACATTTTTATTTATAAATATATAGTACATTTTTTTAAGTGGGTGCACAATTTGTCATAATGAATTGGGAAAAGCTTCCAAACAACTGCAGCAACGATGAACCGATAACTTTTGGCAATTTTTTATTTTTATTTTTTAAAATTTTAATTGAATTACCCTTAAAAAAATGCTTGCAAATAGTATCAAAGAGGATATATAGGTAATTTTATATTTTCTACTACAACATTAGAATTACTTACCAAACACTTCACAATATTAATTTCAAACTATATACACATTTTATTAAATAACTTCATTTTTTAATATATTATTACTAACTACTTATCTCAACTTAGCTAATACTTATTCTAATATTACTCATTTATCTTAGCAAAAGCTCTTGCGCCCCGGGATACGGAGGGATACTCCGTGTCCCCATGTGAACACAATCCTCTGATGAGTGATATTTTCACCTAGATTTTAGTGTCTTTTTATATGTGTTTTCGTAGTATTTTATCCGTATTTTATGTTTTATTTTGTGGTGTTTTGTGTTTTTATGGAGATGTGTGTGAATGAGCTTAAACCTAAAATTTTCACTTTTTATTGGATGCTAGATATGATAAGGAAGATGTAGGAAAAAGCGGATCTCAATTTGGAGTTGAAACGAGGGAGAACGAGCCAAAACAGTGAAGGAAACAGGGCAGCAGCAACACGATTGGCCGTGTCGGGTGCACGAGTCGTGTTGCAGCACACGACTCGTGTTGTTAACACGGGCCTGTCCAGAATGGCCGTGCGAGAGCATCAATTTACACAACACGGCCACCTTATGGCCGTGTTACCGAGCACGACTCGTGCTGTGTCAAAACCTGCTAAAAATCAGAATCCTTCTAGAAGCTTACCAAGGGATATAAATACCCAACACTTCAATATTTTGAGAGGAGATCCAAAATTCACAACCCTGCACACACACATCACACACAATTCTCTCCATTTCACACCATCATCTTCATCAATTTACCATCCATTGGATCTACAATCATCCCACCATCAAAACCTTCATCCAATTGAAGAAAAGAACAAGGAAGAGAGGAGAGTTGCAAGGGAAGGAAGGAGA
The DNA here is from genome assembly GCA_023678885.1 of Pogostemon cablin. NCBI lineage: Eukaryota > Viridiplantae > Streptophyta > Magnoliopsida > Lamiales > Lamiaceae > Pogostemon > Pogostemon cablin. Next base: position 249,375 of record CM042995.1, read on the forward strand.
TCACCATTGAAGTGACATCAAGGGAGTTTTCATTCATACTTTGTAGTTAAACCTCATAGTTTCATCAGGTTTTGTAAGGATCTTAATGTCTATGTTAATATTCTTATGAATATGGTAGGCTAATCTCCCTTGTGAGATTAGCAACATGATAGTTGTTGGATAATTTGTGGATCTATGTAATTAAATTCATATGTTGATTGGGTTAATTGATTTTCTATCATTGATGCTTAAGATCTTGAGGTTTATGATGATTTGTGTGGTTTGTTGTTTTAAACATGTGATTAGATTGAGAAGTCAATTACATATGTAGGATAATTAATTGAATCATTTCATCAAACACTTCATGTGCATTATAAATTGTAAAGTGATTGAGAAATCCTTTATTATTTAGAACACTTTGATAGGACATATGGTTGGTTTGATTGAGAAATTGATTAATCATGTGAAGGGACTCTTAATTCAAGCTTAGTACCTAGTTTGAATTGTTTGAATGAGAACCAATCATTTGTGCTTATTGAGATCAATATCCTATTCATCTTGAGAAGGAGTTTAGGTGAATTTAGTGTTGGCCCTTAGTCTTATAACCATGATCATATGAATTTGATGCATGTATCCTGGGATTTCCACTTCTTGAATGTTGTTAATCTCACTTTTAATCAATTTGGTAAACCACTCTTCATCCATCATTCTTGTTTGCTAATCATTGATTGCTTGCTTGCTTTGATTGATTTAATTTCTTGTTTGAGCATCCATCCCTTTAATGATTCGTCTCTATAAAATTGCAAGAAACGTGAAATCGCTTAAGCACTAGTACCTACCTCCCTTGGGTTCGATAAATTGTTTTAATTGGTCATCCCTACTACAAAAAATGGCTAATCATCCTCCCCCCTCCAATTCTATTTAAACCTATGTATTGCTAGGGGTTTAAATTGCAAACGGGCATTAAAATTACAAAGATGCACAGAATGTGCTCCGTGCGCCCGAATGCACATGAGCCTCACTCTATCTTGAATACCTACCAAACGGTCGTAAAGGGGAAGAATTGATAATTGGTTTCATATTCCTTGCTTGAATTCCTAAATGATCACAATCGAATAGAACCTCCGCTGGCCACAACAACAACGCTAAGGATTGATTGTATTGTGTGAAAGCTTCCCTACATCTGAATGTTCTATGATACTTTGGTAATATATATAAATGAGTGAGGCTCTTGTGTCTCGGGGACACCGTGTCCCTTTGCAATTTAAACCCCTAGTAATACATAGAATTAAATAGAATATGAAAGAAGGATTATGTTCCCATGGAGGCACAGTATGTCCGGGGTTTTTGCCTATGCAAATTATATATATTAACTCTTGGAACAAGTGACTACATGCCTCTTTAAAGCAATCTCTTTTCTTTTCTTCCTTGCTTTCGTACTCTCCACTTTAATTAAAATGAAATATTTAGTATTTTTACTAAATTTTACTCCCTCCGTCCCATAGTTAAGTTCATCGATACTACAGATACAGAGTTTAAGAAAAGTTACTTTTTGACCAACTTTATTGACTTTTTAAGGGTATTGTGGTATTTTTAGGTAGTAAATAAATGATAAAGTATGTTATGTGTGTTAGGTGTGAGTGGTATTTTTGAAATTAAGATAACTTTTGAGGTTTTTGGTTAATGTGAAGTTTCATTTTTTGGGTGGTGAATATAAGTGTTGGACGGATGAAAACGAAAAGTGTGAACATAAGTTCATTTTTTGGGTGGTGAATATAAGTATTGGACGGATGAAAACAAAAAGTGTGAACATAAGTTCGGGATGGAGGGAGTAATTATTATTTGGGAATATCATGACGGCAGATATATTTATTTTCTAATATAAATTTTCGCATTGGTCAACTGTACAAGCAGTATTTAAAATCTCATAAATTTATCATTTCATTCAAATATAATAAACGTGAGGCTGAGGAGTGACCACACATTACTTTAGATTAATAATTAATAAAATATTACTTCCTTCGTCCCATACTTATGTTCACACTTTCCGTTTTCGTTCGTCCTACACTTATGTTCACCATCTAAAAAATGAAACTTCACATTAACCAACAACCTCAAAAGTTATCTTAATTTCAAAAATATCACTCTAACCTAACACACATAATATACTTTATAATTTATTTATTACCTAAAAATACCATAATACCCCTAAAAAGTCAATAAAATTGGTCAAAATTTTTTTTTTCTTAATCTCCGTATTTAAGTATTGGTGAACTTAACTATGGGACGGAGGGAGTAACTTAGATTGAAGCTAACTAAAATTGTATAGCTAGCTAAGCTTTAGTACCTGTCATGTCCATAATCTTAAAAAATGTTATGCATATATACATGCATCTCATTTTAAATTGACATATATCTCTGGTCCTCCCCCACCATTGTATATCCATACATATAAAAGTTACACGAGATATATATATTTATTCACCAATACCAATTCACGTTTTCTCAATACCAACACTTTTTAATTTGGACCTTTCATTATTTGCCTATTTTCTTTTTATTAATATATTATATTATATACAAGTAGCAGTCAAATCTTGATTCTCAAAATCTTTATAAATATCTTTTGGGATGTGGTAGGTATCTCTTTGACAAGTTTTGCAATCCAATTAACATAATATTAAGAAACTTCGGAAAAATCTCTTTCAAGGAAAGAACCCTATTAGAATAAGGCTAATTATATGTTGTTGGAGAATATGAAAAATAAAATAAAAAAAGATATTAGAGAGTTGAATGTGAATACTGAATAGTGATTCATGTGATGACAGGTTATGGTGTTCCCTCATCACAAGGGGGCCATGTCATGCCTATGTGTTTGCATCGTTTTTCTAATTCTTTTATTAATGATAATAACAATAAAATAGTTCTCAAATTATAGCCAATTTTTATAGCAATGTGTTGCCTAGCTGTTTCTTTATTATTTATATTGAGGCAATGGTCAGAAATCTCTCAAAATTAATAGATGAAAATTATTGTCATTCATTAAATAAATTGTATAACTTCTGTACCCAATGATCTATTTTTTAATCAAAATACCCCACACTTTGTTTTTTTATTAATTATATTTATTATTTAGTGTCAATTACGGTGTTGGAGCCCCGACATAATATACCAACATCATGTCCGACATCATTGTCTTAGTCGTAGCACCGGATGTCGAATTCATTGTTGATCATGTGTCGGAATACTATGTAGGGGATTCGACACCGAATCCAACATCCAATTTTATGACAATGATGTCGGTATCATGTTGGTATCCTATGTCGAGTATCCGACATCAATTCCGACACAAAATAATTACTCCCTCCGTCTCTAAAAAGTTGGCACACTTTCCATTTTGGGCTGTCCCACAAAAGTTTGCACATCCCAAAAAAAGCAAAAAGTAAAAAACAATCACCCTTCCCCATACACTTTAATTACAAAAAAACCATCTCTACCTACCATACTTTATCATTTATATATTACATAAAAATAACATTATACCCATAAAAGTTATCACTTTCTTAATCTCCGTGCCGAAAAGAGGTGTGCAAACTTTTTAGAGACGGAGGGAGTAAATACTAAAAAAAATAAGAGTTGGGGGTATTTTGATAAAAAAAAAAAGGACAATGGGATAAAAATATTATACAATTTAATTTAATTGATGGGAGAATGATTTTAATCTATTTATATGGAATATTTGGGTCACTCTCCCTTTCGTACAAAATTATTTTAAATGTAATGGTATATAACTTTAACTGGGTACACAAATTATATATTGGGTACTCATATTTATCTAGTAACAACATCCTAATATATTATTGATATTTAAATCATATCTTTAATCAATCGACATATAATTATTACTCCCTCCGTCCCACAAAATATTACACCCTAATTCCGATACGAAAATTAAGGAAGTGATAACTTTTAGATGTACTTTTTTTTGTAATAAATAATAAATAAATAATAAAGTATGTTAGGTAGAGATAGGTTTTTTGTAAATAAAATGTATGGGAAATAGTGGATGTTTTTTACTTTTTGTTTTTTTATGGAAATATGCAAACTTTTATGGGATATCCCAAAATGAAAAGTGTGTCATCTGAAATGAGACGAAGGGAGTAAAAAATAGGCCTCCGCTATCCACATACACTATTTTACAACAACATACACCCACCATCATTAATTTTCATGATAAAAAGTAAAAAATACCCTTAATAATTAAAATAATAAATGAGGCCCATTTACAACCCAATTGTGTTGATGGGCCTAAAATCATTAGGGCTTCCATAAGGGATTTTGGGCAATTTTTTTATCACTGCAGAATTATTCCGCTGTCTTAGTGAAATTGGTAAATGTATTTCACTGAGTACGGTTACATCAAGTACTTGCGTACGATGCGAATACAAGGTCAACCTAACCTATCCAACCTACTTAGACAAGGGCCTAAGGTGAATAAAGAAAATACATTAGGTATTCATATACAAGGATGCTATCTGGAATTTAATTCTATCTGCAACGTGAGTCGGGGATAGCATCCTCGTGCCAAAGTGAAGAGCGTTTCTTTCCATCCAAATGTAGTAGATCATGGTAGCAAAGGTAATGAAAAGAAGTCTTCTCGCCTTTTTGTTATTTCTGGTATCTTGCATAATCTTACGGAAGACGTCTGTGATTGATGATAGCCTTCGTCTTCTCCATCCTATCCATCCTCTGACTTCATCCCATATGCGAGTGGTAAACGGGCAGTGAAAGAAGAGATGCGCTGTAGTTTCATGATCAAAGCAAAAACCACATCGTTTGTCTTCTTCTGTGCACCATACTCTATCCTTAGTAGCCATTCTATCCCTGTGTACCAACCAAAGTCTGAAGCTAAACTTCCTCGCTATCCATTTATGCCATACCTGCTTATAGACAAAGCTTGAATCCGCTGTATGTCTATTCCTCAGATGATCATACATACGGCTAGCTTTGTAGACCCCATTCTCACAACACTTCTCCATAACTTCTAGCGCTCCTTCATTACCTTCTGATTCGTTCTCTACAGCACTCCTAATGGCAATGAGCACTCTCCATAAGTATGTAGAGTTGTTGCCAGGAGAGGTCACTGTCCACAGGGAATTCGAGAGATAGACTGAGTGGATCCATTTTACCCAGAGAGAATTATTCCGCTGTCTTCTGCATCAGAAGATATGATCGTCCTACTCCCAAATAAAAGGGATTTAAAAACCTTCCCATACCTGCAAGAATTCAAGAAACCTAAAATCTCAACCCACAAATGTGACTCTTACCTGTGTGACTTACGTGCGATGTCAACGACGAAGCTGTCTAGTTGGGCGGAATAAGCAGAAGAGATGAAGATTCAACCTAATTTTTTGATATTAGCTTTCGACAGGTATTGCTCGATAGCTATTGCCATCGTTCAACCATGGTCGACAGCTTCTTGGAAGCCTCAACCAGCACCTGACGATTTTTTTGGAAGTTTTCGACCACCATCCATCGACCGCTGAGCGATTAAGAAAAAATCAACCATGAGTGGTCGAACGATGCTAAAAGAAATCAACCACCGGTGGTCGAACAGGGCCAGTAATATCAGCAAACCAGGGTCGATTTTAAAACGAAGATTCATGAAATGCAGATTCCAAAAAACAACTATCAATGAAATTAAGATGCACAGATGTCATCCTATCACTACAAATCTTCAATTAAGGCAAGACCCATGAAGTTTTTATACAAAATCCTACCTAAAATTTATCATCAAATGCAAGACCATGAAGTTTATTCAACAAATCATAAAAAAAAAATTCAAGTACAGAATTGGGTGGTGCCAAGCATAAGTGAACTGAAACAATGAGGATATTCATCCACCATTGACGTAATTTCGTGTAAGTGGCTAAGATCTTTTCTTCTCTCTTCCTTCGTTCTTCTTTCCTTTGTCTTCGTTAGTTCTTTCTGTTCTTACCTTTCTTGGAAGAGGTGGGTGTATCAGTGTATACAATAAAGTAATTGAGTAAATTTAGATGGAAAGGGTATAATGGTAAAAGTGAGGGATGTGTATATATAATTTGAGTATGTGTATTAAGAAATGGGCGTATGTTGTAAAATAAGGGGTGTGGATAGCCGGGGGCTAAAAGGTATTAGGTTTGTGCGGGCGTACTACCTCATCGAACCCACTTAAAATTCGTCCCATCAATAGCCCACTTTATAAATTATCCGCTTCATGAAAACTAGCATCGCCAATAACCCATCATGTTCAATTCTAAAAAAGCTAATTATAATGTGCACCCGAGTGCACTTTAAGATAGGGTGCACCCACTTTAAAAAACATATACAAATATAAATAAAAATATATACAATTATAAACAAAAAGTATCCAATTTAATTGAATTGAGTGTAAAAAATATACAATTATTAAAAAACATGCATACACTATTGAATAAAAAATTATACACATATGAATGTTAGTTTTTTTAATAAAAAACTTAGTGTGAAAAAAGTATACAATTATTAAGAAACACATATACAAAATAGAATAACATGTATACAAAATAGAATAAAAAGATATACACATATGAGTGTACCCTATATCTGGGTACACCTAATATCAATTCTTCTAAAAAAATATTTGATTTTATGAAGTTTTGATCGATGCTCGTCAATTACTTTATTCCGACAATCCATTTTCATATATTTATTTTAAGTTTTTTTACTAATTTTATTTAAAATCATAAAAACGAGATTGAGCACAGATGAGCCAACCCCAGCTCCCTACCAAAATCCACCTAAAAACTACCTCACCAATAATCCAATCACCTAGGCTTGTTCATTATAACTCTCAAAATAGTGAATTATGGTGAGTTGTGGGTCAATCAAATCCACAAGTCCATTTTGACACATTTTATTCTAAGTGATCAATTTGATTTAGAATAGACTAAAATAAAACCTTAAAAATACAATAAACCTTAAATTAAAGAATAAGCCTTGAATCACAAGCTTAAAATAATAATATCACATTTATATATATTCGAAGTGATCATCAAACGATAATATTCCTAAAAAGAAAATGCAATAAACTCTAAACAAATATTTGGGTGAGATCATCTTATGAATATTACAAACACATGGTCATTATCAAAATGATAAGCTGGCCACATTGTCTGACACATTCTAGTTATTTTACAATGCCCTGGTAATCATTTGACAAGTATCATGTTGTTTTTATCCACTCACGTCCTTCCACGTAACATTAGTATTTGAATAGTATATTACAACACAAGTGGGATTTTTGCCCAATTGGATATTGAAAATGAGAAGCATTTATTTATTAATTGATAAGATAAAAATGTGTAAGAGCAGTAGAAAGAATAAGACAATGCATGTCAAGGCATATTAATATACTATGATCATCAATACTAATATGGAGTAACAAACTCACCATATGCCTTCTGCATTTGATGCAGAATTGGGTTTAGCCAGAAACTCTGATCTCAACCGCATTAGCAGCCTCCCGAGATAGTTGAGCCCTTCTCCATCTCGACCCCCACCCCAGAACAGATCGTGCGGTGAAGCTTCGACCAGAACAGATCCAGCAGTTGAGAGCAGCATACAAGTCAATTCAGGATATGTCGAGAATTTACACTTTAACGCCCTATATATAACATCCACCTTCACAGAGTCCCAATCCTCCCTCACCTGTCATGCAACAACACCACCATTTCTAATCAACACAACTTAATTCATTCATGTGGTTAGCAGCTACTCATAAAAGAAGCTTTTTCTACTGACTCCCAATCAGTTTTTGATATCAATCAAAAATCATCACAACCTAGACATTTTACATCCATCAATTTTTTATTATTTTTATTTTTTATTTTTTTTGAACTCTACATCCATCAATTAATAGATCAAGTAACAGTAATCCAAAAGATGTACCAAATCTGGGCGCGGCGCTGCCTCTGTGTTCTCCTTCCTACACATGCTGCTTCCTCAGGACTTCTTGCACCTTTTATCTCTTTCAGACAGTTTTTTGCTACAGGATCTTCTAACCCCACAAACTTATGAGCCTACAAAGTTAACAGAATATTAAAATTACTGTTGCACGCACAAAATCTACAGCAGAAACCACAGGTGAACCTGATAATAATGCTCCACACTGGGCCAGATATAATAATCACCATTTTCATCAGCCATTTGAATTGGATGCAAAGAGAAGTTTGAAAATGCACCTTAAGGATCCCATGTTTTATAGAAGAATGTGATGCTTGCTTCAAACGGAGAAACAGTAGGATCAATTGCAGAAGTTTCATGAATTGATGGAATGACAGGTGTCAAGTCCGGAACGGGCTGTAGAAATCCGCTTACAAGCAAATCAGGACCAACCTGCAATTCCCAATTGCATGCTATAAGTATCAAGTCTTTGGGTCAGTATCAACTCAAAAAACTTTGCAACCGTCAAGACAACAATAAAATTCTATAATCAACTGAAAAATAACTGCTAGCAACAAATCAGAAATATTTCTAACCTGCTCATACTGTACATCAATTAATTCCAATGCTTGAGTCATCTCCACCATCCCAAGTTCTCCGACAGGAGATGGTGCATTTTTCCCACCAATAATTTTAGGGGCAACAAATGCATGCACCTAAAGCAATATAACAGGAGTAAGTTGACAACTAAGAGAAAACAAATATCCTACTGAAAGACATCATAAGAATCTAAGCAAGCAATTGTTATTAGTTTCTTAATTTGGTCCGCAGAGTAGGAGATTTTCACTTAGAATTGCAGATGGTGAAGAAATATTAATAATGAACAAAGGACATCTATTCAACACCACAAACTGAAATTTATTCATTTACAACACTGGCACATTTACCGTACCTTGTGTATGACACCAGAAGAAATAGCAGATGCAGCTAATGTACCTCCACATTCCCACAAAACTGACAGACATCCGCGATCATACAAGTACTCCATAACCACTTTGGGATTTAAAATTTCAAACTCAATTACTTCAACACCCTTCGACACAAGGAATTTCTGGAAACTCCTTTTTGCACCTCTCTGGGTTGCAACCATGGTGGGAACCTCGGTAACATCCCACAAATTTGCAACCTCGGGAAGATCAAGAGTTGTTGACATTACAATCCGCTGTGGTAAATGCCCAACGCCATTTCTTGCCGTTAGACGTGGATCTACATTTAAAAGTTAAGTGAGAATAATTTCTGACTGGTCCTAGTATATGATCCATCATAAAATAACAGCCATTGTGGACTCATACTATCTCGGCGTACAGTGTTTCCTCCAACAATAACAGCATCGCTCCTGCTCCGCAGTTCAAAGACACGGGTTCTTGACTTTTTGCTGGTTATCCATGATGCATGTCCACTACTTGCAGCGATTTTTCCTTTATTTATACAAACCAGAAATAAAAATAGCATCATTTACTAAATAAATGAGATGAATAGTTCACAGATTTAAAATATGAAATGAATAGATAAAGCAAAAAAGGACTACCCTGTACTGACCATCAAGGGTCATTGCATATTTGAGAACAGAGAACGGAACTCGACAAGCAGTTCTATACAGTAAAGGAGCATTGACTAGAAGACATGACTTCAGACTTTCCTACAGGAGAGAGTCAAAAGGCAATGAGTGAAAATGCATTTCTCTGAGAAGTATAGCAAGCTCGAAAATTTCTATTCCAAAGAAATGAAAATAATTAAAGAGTGAAGCAAAGCATGATTATATGGCATCTTCGAAGGTATCTACATTGGTTGCAGAAACATAAAGTTAATTCATTTCACATAAATTATAATTTTGTAAATCATTTTGGCCTAAAAAGTTTAAGATATTATGTAAAAATGTTTTTGAAAGTTACCTCCATATTTTTACATTGGAGATCCTCACCAACAACATCAACCAGCAATCCTTCACTTCTAAAGGCACGAACAGCCTCACCCCTCAAATGTTGCAACGGATGCCTGATTCCAATGACAACTCTTGTAATTCCAGCCTAGATATGTATAAGCATGGGAACTTTTAGTTTGAAAAGCAATGTGGAAAGATCATTAAAAATAGTTATAGCAGAGAATGGTTACTTCAAGGAACCATGCATTTGTCATTCTTTAAGCAAAAAAATATGTATCTAATTCAGTGATTGGTACATGTGAGTCACAAACGGTGGATAGCACATCATTCTGTTCTGGGAGCCAACCCTAGTTCCAACAACACACTCAACAACTTTCCATGTCCCTTAAAATGATGATACACTAAAGAATTAGAGTTTCAAACCAAAGGCTACAACTTTACACATGCCATAATTCTAGAGCCTTCTCCTACAACTGGGTTAATGCTTGAAATCCCCTAATTGTTTCACTATGATCACATTATCTCTGAAGTTCAAATGATGTGCCAGCAGCAAATCCACCGCACATTCAATGCACAATGTTCTTGGATTTATAGCAAATACTTAAAACCATAAAAATTATAAAACAAAAAATGCAATCAACAATGAAGTCCAATAACTTCTCTGATAGAATTTTTGTTATAGCTATTATTTAAAGCGCATAGAACAATCCAACATTCATATAATCAAACGAAAAATAAGCAAAAAATAAATTGCGACTGATTTAATTGTTGCAGTTCGAAGACAGCTTAGGATTCAAGCAAAAACGTTGTAAACTTATTAACTGAAGAAAAATGATATTTTGAGCACATTGCCAAAGTTAATGGAAAGCAATTTACCTGAACCAGGGCAGAGACGGCAGTTTGGTCGGCAAGGCAGTGATTGGGCTCCATGTTAAGATAAGCTGTGGCACCTCGACAGCGTTCACCGGCAGCTTCCACCGCCTGAAGTTCCGCCGGAGAGGTGCCCTGCGCATACAAAAACCCTTCGCCGACCACAACATTTTCTCCAGTAGCTGAAGTGGTGGCAATGATGCAACCAAAGTTGGGATGCGGCGCCGTGAACCCTGCTGACTTGTCTGCTAACTCGGAGGCGCGTTTGACGTAGGCGATATCGAAGGAAAGTGACGATGGTGATGTCAGAGTTGCTTTGCAGGTAAAGGAAGAAGGGATCCTAACGGGTGCCAATGAGAATGCCATCCTCTCCGGCGAACTGTTAGGCTTGGACCTGTAATTGAGTTGCCGGAGAAATCGGTCGTTCTACTGAACGTTCAAGAAAGGGGCCTCAATCTGTTGAGATAACTGTTCACACAATTAAACTTGGTGCCGCTATTACACCAAAGATCTAAAATAATTAGAGTTTGTCTGTAACGATGTAGTATAAGGAATACTAGTTGGGAGCACCTCACTCCGTGAGGTGTTAGCCCGTTCTAATGTGATTTTTTAGCACCTCATTTGTATTTATAGTAGTAATACCTATTCATATTGCTATCAAAATGGCAGCGCCACAATACAAAACATGATCTTACAGTTATAGCGGCTATTACATGTGCAATACTACATTTAAATTTATATCTCTATCAAAAAGGGCAATGTCATAAAATCTAAGTAGACAGCCGGTGAGCAGTGTAAGCCCACTCCTGTCAAAATGAAAGCAACAAGTGGAACTTCAAGAAGCATTTTCTCTAGCATGATCAAAAGTTAATGAAAATTGTTCAATGCTACATAATATGGCCGTGTAGAATCAGCTTCGTAAGGATGCCCTCGATTGCGCTGCCATTGAGGTGTCGATCGGTATGCCACTTTGAGCAGATAATGGTGACGCTGACACTGGATCATTTGTCTGGATTTACTAATATTGTGTTTTACCCATGTAAACTTGAGCTTTCAATATGCTAGTGCATATCTAAAAACCGCACTGATAAAATACAAGTAGCTAGTGCAGCAAAAATGAAGAACCATGTGTAGGTATAAATGAAGTTCTAAACCTGTACAAACAAGTTTAAAACATAGTTGAAGAAGATAAATGACACTTGGAATGCACAACTACATAGTCAGAACAATCAGTATACGCATGCCTAAAAAGATCATTGTTACAATGTGAAAAGGAATATGTATGCTTCCAAAACCATCAGGAAAATGAGACCATTTTAATAACCATAATTGCAAAATATGAATGAATTGTCATGTACAACGGAAAAATATAAAATAAATTATTAAGGACGGACAACATCCACATAAAACATGAAGAAATACTCTGCTGATGGAATGCTTAACTTGCAAACAATAACCAGGAAAATTTGTACCGAACCAATTGCAGATTAAAATATATCAAGAATGATTTTGTCCAATCAACACTCAATGAAATTTGGTAACATGGGGCGAATGTTCGCTGAAAATATCAAATATAAAAACCACGTTAATAAACAAAAAAAAAAAAAATCTCTACTTAAAAACTTAATTGCAAGCAGCAAGCAGAAATGTAGAAGCATAGGCTAAGAGCTAAACTCCATTATCTAGGCTAAGAGCTAAACTCCATTATCTCAAATCCTATAGAAAGTAACCATAACAGTGGTTATTTCTGAATCATGTAGGCTTCCCTCACCATCTAAGAATTATATGTGGCAAAACGACGTCATCAAAAAGTGTCTCCTAAAGACAAATAAAGTTTTAGCTACAGGGGAATGATTTCTCACAGTAAGAAACATGCAGCATGTTAAAATATTAAGCAAAATACAGATAAAATTATTAGGTACATGAATTTGGCAATCAGCACCATATGATCTTTCTAGATGTTCACACTGAATGAGTATAAAGCACTCATATACATTTATAAGAATAATAGACATGTAATGCCATCACAAACACACATAATCTACTCTTAATTTAGGAACAAGGGGAATGTCCAAATGCCTTATGAACACCAAGATCAGTTTGCAGTAATCTCATAAATTGTTGAGCATCATCACGCTTCTTTAATTTGTAAAATTTAAATGTGTCACTGAAAAGCAATGGTAGAAAAACTAACCCAATAAATTACTCAACAATACTAAGAAACTCTTAATTTGAATAATGGACAATCCAAATAAATTAGGTAAACTAAAATGCACATGTTTTCTGTAAAAACACCTGGTAAAGCAAAAATGTTAACGCAACAAGGTGTGAAAACCATCTCATGAATAAGTTTCCAAGTAGTAGGATGCAGACAATTAAGAATTCTCACAGAAGTACAATGCAGGTCAAATATTGTCCCTATCTATTAAGTATCCTATAACTAATCAACTAAAAATAGCCACCAACACAAACTTCAACTTGAATATACTTTGGCTTGTCCCTGAGTCCACTTGTTGTGACATGAAATGAATTTGACTGAGCTCTATTGAATCACTTTGTATTCTATGCTTGGTAATTTTTAATAGTTCAAAAATATCTTTTGTGAAGGTTTTTTTATGTTGTTACTGTAGGGTAACAATACAAGGACAAAAATATTGTATAAGTGGACAGCAGAGTACCAGAAATCAAAGAAGGAGAAGGGGATGTCGGTACATTCTTTGGGGCAATTTATCATACACGTGTTGAGCAGTAACATACCAGCGTATAGAGCAAACATTGGAAGCTATATTTCATCAAGAAAACACACGGCTGGGGAGTTTACCTGTACCACGACGAAGAAGACGGGGGCGAATGGGATCAGCCGTAAGCGGAGCAGCGCCTTACCGAGTGAAATCAGAAAGGGGAAACCCGATTAAAACCGTATCCGAAAGTAGAAGTTGGAAAAATGTGGAAGAAGGATGATTTCCGTAAGATTAGAAAGAAAGCAAATAACTGGCAGATGATTAGAAAGAAAGCAAAGAACTGGCAGATGGAGGTGGATGGAGGTGCTTCTCAGTTCTCTCTTCAGAAATGGCGTAATTAAGGGTGGATTTGGCGTAATTAAGGGTGGAATCCTTTTTTATATATAGAGTAAGAAGGTAGTATCATTTTAATCTCAGCCCAAGTTTTACCTAAATAATTAATCCGTCCCTTACATGTTTCGTCCAGTAAATATTGACCTTAAAAGAAAAGGTTAGTTTTTGATAATTTTATTTATTGATTTTTTTTGGATAATATTGTTTTTAAAAAAAAAAAAAAATTATAAAATATGTTATGCTTGTTTAGTGAAAGCGATAAATTTTATTATTAAGATGGTTGAATTTTTGTACAGGGAGACGAACGAAAACGAAAAATGTGAAATAATGTGGGACGGATGGAGTATAATGAAAAACTACTCAATCCTTCCTTCCTAAATTTACACCCACATTTATTATTACTAAATACATTTAATTTATGACGGTGCACTTAGAGCATCTTCAAGAGACTTTTTAAAATTTGGAGAGTATTTTCACAATATAAAGAGGATTTTTAATTTTAAAGAATCATATTTTTATTATATACTCCAACAAACTCTTTATATTTCCATTTCCAATGTACACTTATTACATATTTTCTCTTTTAATTTATTAAAAACTATTTTATTTGAACCAAAACACACAATAAAGTAAATAATATTTAATGCAATTTAAGTTTAAAGAGTGGATTTGACTCTTCAAATTTGAAGAGTGAAAATGATTATGAAATTTAAATGTTAAAATAGAGAGTGTGTTGGAGCTCATTTTTGTTAGCATTCTCTTCAAAATTTGAATATTTTGTATTTGAAGTCGGCTATTTGCACTCTCAATATAATGTCTTAGCCTCAATTAGAATTTTTTGTTTAGCCCAAAATTTATTTATTTTTGAGGCCTAAAGGTCAGCCCACTTAAATGACATAATATATTATTATTAAGGCTACATCATATATTTCATAATAGCAATAAATAAAATAAAAAAGAACTTGAGAAGAAAAAAACCAAAGAGGGGAAATAGAGAATGAAAAGAAGAAACCCTTGCTGATCAAATTTAATGAAGAGGAGAAACCCTTGCTGATCAAATTTTTTTCTTACAACTCTCATTCTAGGTGGTGTCTAAGTTACGTTGAGGTAAGTAATATGTAAATCAAGCTTCCTTTTTCTATGATTTTGTAATTTTGTTGGGTATTTCTTTCTAGTATTGGGGTAATTCGCAGCTACTGTTCGAACTGCTTTTGACATAGCTATTGCTCTCAGAAATTTGCAAACTCAATTTTTGTACGTAGCTGAATTCGTTAGCTTTCCGTAGCCACTTGAAACGCCTCAATCCGATTTTTCTACAATTAGTTATGATTTTTCTCGTAAACTGCCGCTAACTGGAAAATTTCAGAATTTTTATGTCGAATTCAAATTTATTTCCTATCGTTTCATTAAGAAATGATCTGAAAAGGGTTATGTGAGATTGGGAGATGATGTTGAGGAGTTACGGGCTGTTTTTATTTAATATCGACTCGCTCGAGCTCGATTAAGATTTTTTAACAATAAAAGGCGATGTTATCGCCTAATAGTTATGTATATTGATTTGTATTTATTTGCTTATCTCCTTTTTAGGTAAAGAACAATCGACGAAGGGCAAGGGACCGACTTCAAATTCCGGAGAGAGTTAGTCATTTTCTTGTGAGTTAATAATTCGGGAACGCCTTCTCTTGTGGGAAGTGTGGACCCTCGATAAGTTTGCATTTATTTTTTTAGTTAATTGATAAGAAAATTATTTGGTAATGTGTTATGTGGTAAAGAGTCTGATTGACTTGATTGTTCTGGTTTGAGCCTGATTGGCCTAATATGGTCCATTGATTATCTTATATTATTTCATACAGAGTCATGTCGGCCATATATTATGGGTATTGTTGATTTTAATTTATGTTGTAGAGCCTTGCCGGCTCGATATCAGATATCATTTATTGTGAATTATTTGAGAATTGATCTCTTGTTATTCTTGTGACTTGTGTGCTAATTAAGACTATGACTTGAGTTGTTATGCATTTGATGATGCATATACATACCTGGTACCGAAGTTAAGTAGCCCGAATTGGTCACGATTCGGGTGAGTTGGAGCGACATTGATTAAGTAGCCCGAATTGTCGAGGTTCGGGTGAGTTAGGGTGACAAACAAGTCGCCCGTGGCTTGGAAAACCCGGGTGATTTAGATCTAACGGGCACCTGTCCATTTGCCAAATACGGATACTCTGGAAGGTGATCGTTAGATGGGTCAGTCTATTATAGGCTCAGTCAACGTCACCAGTGTGGGACATGCATGTCATATATGTTTATATGTTTGATCATTTCAGGGATCACATCGATATTGAATTGTGAACTTTAGCACTTGGTGTGCGTTGAGAAAGAACATTAACATGCATTTTGTCTAGAGTAACGGTGACAGGTTCGCACTGACTCTCGACGGAGAGCTCAGTTCGAGGAGGATATTGGCTACCCACGCATCTTTTATGTGATAACATGTTGTTTGAACTAATTGTATTATTCGCAAATGCGTACATATGTTTTATTTTCGTTAATTTGTATATTGAGTAAGAAATATTGATGTGGAACGAAATGTTAGATTTTATGTTATGAGCCGCAAGCGTGAGTACATGCTTCGTATAAGGGTTGGAGTGACCGGCTTATCACCTCACTGAGCTAGTGGTTTTGCTCACCCCCATCATTCCTTTCATTTTCAGGCTGTTGATATCTTTTTGGTTGGAGGTTTGCCTATCGTTTACTCGTCATCCGATCAGTGCTTTGGGTACTTTTCTTTTTATGTAAAAATTGGCGGATCCATTGGCGAGATTGTATAGTTTATATTTGGTAACCCCCTTGATGTATTTTTTTAACTTTCGCGATGTTATATCGCTTGTGTATATTTTCTTCAGACTAAGTTACATCGTTGTATTTTGTACCTTTGTAAATCCTCGTTGATAAGTTATGAAAATGATGTCCTCAAGTGGTACCCGTTGTTATCAGTTGTTCAGTCCTACAGGTACTTGATAGCAAGCCTTACGTTTTCTATAAATTTTCTTAGAGAGGGTGCACCCATTCCGCGAAATTTATGGTTAACGTGGCGGTTGTCGCGTTCCGTCTGCAGTCGGGGCGTGACACCCAAATTTACTAAACATACCCTGTAAAAAAATTACAATATCATCAACAACATTCCATGCAGTTGCCCTGTTTTAGGGTTGGTAAGCATTCCAATTACAATAATGTTTACTGCTGGGTACGCCTTCTTTGTTAACGAATATCAATTCCTTCATATCATGTACCGACGATGGTTCCTCACCCCCGCTGAAGACAATAAGAATTCTTACACTCATTATATTGTATGTATCGTAGATGCACAATGCACATTGAAATGCTTGGAATCTGTATTTCATTAGCTTCAGAAACTGCAGCCGTTTAATGATCCATCGTCGTTGAAACGTGAATTGGGGATAATTAGAAAGAAGATCGGAGTTGAGTGAGGTGGAGAATAGTGATGGAGTATCCTCTGGAGTGTAGCTACGTTTCGATTATCCACTTTAGTTGCTGTAAAAACAGATGGATAGGTGTTTAATTTAAAGGGTAAAATAGCCTTAAATCGGGTATATTTAATAATCTAAATAAATATGTATTAATTATGGTGGGGTGTATTGAGTAATTGGGGTATGATTAGTAGAATCGAGGGTGCGAATAGCCGGCCCCTTTGTATTTTAAAGAGTTTTTTGGAGATGCTCTTAGTACATCATGCATTCAAACAATCTATATTACTATTAAATTAAAATTTAATTTAATTTAATCCCCACACTAAATAATTAAAAATAATTTCATTTAGCTTTTATCCAATAATTCTAACTAGAATGACCCCAAATTTATTAAATATAGTATAATATCATCTGCATTTGCATTAAACCATTCACTCTCACGGACTTTGGATACACGTTCCACACACCTTTTATTTTACACGAATGCATCATGACTGCTTTTGCTTAAAAGCTTGATCCTTAATTTGTCGGTTCGAATCTCTTGTTATCCTTTTATTTGCTTAACAGGACATCCAAGGTGTTAATTTGTACCTATTAATCTCAATGGAAATATACCTCCATGTGGATTTAAATTTATCCACCTCCATGAAGTTTAGGAAAACAAAAAAAAATTAACTCCTTGCCGAAAGAAAAAGAGAGTGAAGAGAGATAGATGATGATTAATGGAAGGAATTATTAGTATGATGAGATAAACATGAATTTTATAGACTTAAATCTGTTGGCCTTCCAACCAACGGGTGAAGAAATCAAAGGATTCTCTGGGCTTGTATTCAGGTACAGTATGTCCAGCTCCCTGCACCAACACAACACAACACACTAGTTTCAATTTGATCTTGGAAGAATGGATTGATTACTTAATGTGTGATACCTTGACAGTGAGGAAAGTGAAATTATTGGTATACTCCTGAATGAACCTGCAGTAGTTGACATAATCAAAATCTGATACTGATTCAGATTCATGTAAAGCAGTAAGCAAATGAACCAACCCTGCGACTTGGCCATTAGATTTCCAGGGTCTCCATTCCTCCACTATTTCGTATCACAGTGAACACGTCCATGCTTGAGTTCCAGTAAACGGAACACACATATCATGATCCCCACTGAACATCATTACACACTAATTGTAAAATTTGGATGCATGATTTTTTATGTGTGTTAGATAGATATACCTGTAAATCAAAACCCTGTACCCACTGGATGTCAGGTTCTTGTGATACTCCAGCATACTGCCACCATCATGAGTACCTCAAATCTACACACAAGCTCCAATTTCCACTCTCCTGCCAAATTATAATTTGCAGCCACTTATTCTCTTCTCTAAATTTAGTTTTATCCAAGACATCAATCAATAAGCACCTGTGAAGCATGAATTGCTTTCCTAACATCATCATTATTCAACCATATAGTTGCCTCTGCATCATCCTGCACAAACCATCAACCATATAGTTTCCAATTCTTTTATTACTTTTATATGGAGTGTGTATTTTTATCTCAACATGGGAATTTGTTAATGCATGTGAAACATGCCAACTGCAGATGGTATTCAACAACATATAAGGGACATGCACTTACAATACATGGGACCGCGACCCTTCTCATTAATTGTGGCCATAAAGGGATGAGTCCATCTTCAACTGGAGCACGGAAAGGCCAAGCACGGCCAAACATCCTCTTTCTCACAGCAACAGGTCTCTCAGTTTCTCCTAGCTCCTTGAAGCTCTCGGGTATGAAGCTCGAGTTTTCATTTGCACTGCTGTGGAAGCAGGGTTCAAGGATGTCATAAATGTTCAAATCATCTAAAACCTGAATAAGAGTAGGCAAAGGGAGTCCATCAAAAGCTATAACATTATTGTCAATACCGAGATTATTTATTACCTTGTCAATCTTGTCTAATATTTTTAAGCAATCACTATTGATGGACTTGTGGTAATTTCCTTGGCATGCAACTTCAGCTTCCTTAAAAACAAAAATGGCATTTTACAAATCATCAGTTGAGCTTTTATTAAGCCAAGAAAGAGGCTAAAAGTTGATTCTTCACTTGCCTTAAACATATTGTCAGATATTAGGCCCATCCCATGTGCATTTGGAACAAGTGCATTGCCATCAAAGTAAGAATCACAAACCCCATTTCCCACCATGTATCCCTGCATCACTTTCAATTCAAATCCAACAAAAAACACAGGTAACAGAAGAGACACCTACCTTAAAATTAATGACTGGTTTCACGCCAGTTTTGATTCCTGCATGGCAATGTTATTGAGTGGTTTAAATCTTCCATTACTGTGTTAGCAAATGATATATATATCAGTATACCTTTGACAATAGCAGAAGCGAGAGTGGGGACATATATTCCAGCATAAGACTCGCCTGCAATGTAAAATGTATTGGCAGTGAACTCCGAAAATTGCTCGAACCACTAGGAGAAGCCAAAAGATAAAGTAAAATTAGTTGAGAGCCGGCGAGAATGGAGTTTTCAAAAGAAGAATTCAAAATACCTTAAGAAGGAAAAAATGGGTTTCAGATGCAGTCTGTAAGTCTCCATTTACATAATCGGAAGTATTTACAGAATAGGATAATCCAACACCAACTGGAGAGTCCAAGTAGATAATGCTGGCAACCTTAATCGATACGTTGAACTTGTTATAATAAAATAAAAATTTAAGTAATGGAGATAGATCGATGAGTGGTTTTAACCGGAAATTAAATAGTAGGTTTTATGGAAATCGCAACCTTAGACCAACTATATGGATTGAGGCGTAGAACAGGCAATCCTCCTGCTTTTGATGCTTCAAAATTAAAAGGGCCTGTAACACACACAACAAGAAGTTAGTTTATAGGATGATACAGATTTTCCTGCAACAATGAATGAGACAAGAAGAAAAAGTATTAATTGTAGAGTGTGTTTTACTTTTACCGTGCTCATAAACAAAGCCATCAAAGCTAGAGCAACCTGGTCCTCCGTTGAGCCATAAAACAACAGGATCCTGCACTGGATTTCTTTCCGATACTACAAAGTAGTAAAACAGATTCTTTGGAGGGATTCCATCCAGTGTTGCATAACTTAATTCAAAAAAGCCACTTCAGTTCATATTTAGTACATAAATAGACATTTATAAACAGAAAAAAATGTATGTATGTATGTATACCCAGAGTAGTGTTTCGAGGGTAAGGTACCCGTGAATCCAGGAAGAGCCCTCACACGAGAAAGTTGAGGAGCTACCTCATCAGAATTCAACTGCAGAAACATGCACAATGAAACACTAAACAGACATACCATTAATTTGCGCATGCCCATGGTTTCTGAGCTAGTATGTCTTTTCTTTTTGAGGAGAACACAAGAGAAGAAGAAATATACTCCTACTTCGGAGAAGTCCAAGATAAGACAAATTAAAGGAGCTCACATCATAGGATGAAGATTAGGAAAGCATCTTTAATTAGCCAACTAATTGAATTCATTTGATGTAACACAACACGCATGACACAAATCTGGTTAGTGTTAAAATATAGAGAATGATGCATTGGTGAAGTGGAATTTTTGGGCAGTTAGTGGTCAACATATTGTTTTAAAATACAAGAGTGAAATTAACGGCCGTGGCCAAGTACTAATAAGAAGCAGATGCTATATAAATTAAGTATTTTTTTTTCAATTAAATTAGGGATTTTCAGTTTAATAATTGCCATTTCCGTAAAATAAAATATCCCTTATTTAGGTTTGTTTATGTTTACGTCCATTCATTCATTCATCTAGCACCAAAATTTATATAAAGCTGAGGAGAGGAGAGGAGAGGAGAGGAGAAATGGTTAAGAGGTGGGTATTTGGTAAATGAAAAAGGTGTTTACGTGGCAGCAGCAGCAGCAGATGATATGATATTGTATTAGTGATGTTCAAAGCTGATCCACACCACAAATACACCTTATCCAACAACATTAATCCGATCGAATGCAAAGAAAGAAAGAAAATGTAGACTGAAATGAGAGAGATGAGGGCTTCCACCACGGCTTTCCCCTGCAGCACTGCATTCAATCCTCCTTCACCTTTCTCTCCTAACCATAACCATAAGCTGAGCCTGCCTCTGCCTATCACTTCTTTCACTCAGTCTCAGCGCCACCATAATACCATAAATATTAATCTCTCTCTCCGAGGTACTTACTACGGTATGTCATTACTAAACTAGATCTCTCCCACTACCTTCTCTTACGTACGGTACAATCCTCATGTTTGCAGTTGCCAATGACTCCGAGGTATCTCCTGATGCAGCTGACAAGATTGTTGATGGCATGGATTTCGGCGAGCTCTGCAATGACTTCGAGTGCATCAGCAGCCCTTTAGTCGAGTCCTCAGCTAGGCAGCTCCTTCGTGACATTCTTCAACTTCGCCAACCCACCCGTTCCCTCACCACCTTTGCCATCTCTGTTAAGTACAAGGTACTAACTGCTACCTTATCAACATTCTTGTTTAAATTAACAACTGCATGTCTGCAGGATCCAGTTAGAAGCTTTACCGGTAGAGACAAGTACAAAAGGCCACTATGGGCTAATGATGCACTGGACAACCCCACGGTGGTGCGTTAATTCAGTTTTCACACCATCACTTGAAAACTATCTCCTTCATATTGTTTTCACACATTTAATTCTGCAGAGTGTGCAGCAAATGGTGATGCTATCAACAAGTGAGCTGAACATCAAGTGGACACTAAGAGGGAAACCCAAGTCTTCAATTTTCAGCATCGGAGGAGACTTGGTTCTGAGAGTGAACTCCAACTTCACTCTCAATCAGATCAGTGGTCAAGTAGTCGAGCACCAAGAGTCCTGGGACCTATCAGAATCGTCCCTCACTGCTCAAGCCTATTTCTGGGCTTCAAGATGGCTCTTCGCCACTCTCGAAGCTGGAAAAGATGTTTCTGGCTCCATTAAAGACCTCACCAAACGCATTGCCACAGACAACAAGAATGTTGAAATGTATCCAGACCCTACTGCTGATCCAACAAAGGTAAACATCCTCTCTCACTGCACCTAATATTATTCCACTATTTCTTCTACTCAACTATCAAAACATTTTCTTTATACAGTTTTTCCAGATGGATGACAACTTTCAGAGAGATTTCTACCAGATCGCGCTGTTTCTAGCTTTCATGTATTTAGTTATACAGTTTTTGAGGACAACATTGTAATGTACACATCAACCATTTTGGGAGTCACAGAATTATTCATGTATAGTAAACCTATCAATAGTTTGATTGTCCAGACTCAAAATCTTTGGACATACATAAAATTCTATACCTGCAAATGAAGTTTGATCGTGTCGATATTATGCAGCTAATAAACGAGAGAGACCAAACTTTTCTTAGATTTATAGTTCACGGATTAATACAGAAGCCAAATTTATTGAGATCAAGAGCAGCATTACCTATGATGCTGCATCTTGTGTATAACACACTCTATATCAGTTTACAGAGGGTAGCCATAAACAAAAGGATTGTCATAACATTAACCTTTGACAAACTGAAACCGGAAGATATGTTGTGTGAGACGACAGTATAAGCATTATCGGTTGCTTCATCCCTGATTTTGATGCTTGATGAACCTGAGTTTGACATCACAATTCATAGTAATGTCAAACATCAAATATGATGTTATTGAACCACAAATTAGTGAATGCAACGCAAATCTTGGAAAATATACAGAATTAGCACTTGAGGAAGGTGTATGAGCGTCAACAGAGTTGATATTCCAAAGGATGGGTGTATAAATTTTACAGGTTCTTGACACGATATTGAATCTCAGTTCCTTAGTTGATTAATATGACAATCAAATGAAAATCCAAAAGGCATAAATTGGCAATATAAACTAAATTCAAGAATAATGGTAAAATATTGAACCAATGAAATACAAAGCACTCACAGTTATATTGTGTCCATCCAATCGTCTGATTTTCGAGGTCATACAGAACAAGCTTGTCTGATAATACTATATCTGCAAGAAAAATAGTAAATGAAAAATGATTGCATCAAAAGGTTTTGTATCATCAACCAGTTTCACTTATTTCATATCTCAAGTAATAATGAATGTAATGGGACAAGGGACTCAGCATATCTCCAGTAAAAAGATTTTAGATCTCATTTGCCCCATAAAACCTAGAAACCGGACATGGCATTCAGACAACCCCACCTAATTCTACTTTATAATTAGTGGACGTCATGTTTAACCTAAAGGCAATTAAGTCCTTTGTTTTTTTTGACAGAATTCAAACTCAAATTGTCTACTTTTATGCTGGTGGATCTACATCAATGGCCTCAATCCTCCCAACTCATTCAGATGCTTGAGAAATTTAAATACACAAAAAATATTAAGAGGAATTGAAGCTCAAAATAAACAACTTCCAATTAACAATTTGAGCCATATCTAATCCATACTCCAGTTTCTCCGACACTTTTTTCCTTCTCTCTGTCCACCATTTTCAGATCTAGAATGCAAGGCAAGGTTTCCAAGTTCCACCGACATCAATTACATACAATGAGTTGTAATTTATGTTTACTCTGATTTTCACTCTCTTTCGTAATGAGGATTCAAGTGGAATGAAAATCTTGTGTGCGGCTGAAGAAGTCCTGATGTCGTGCTGAAATTGGTTTTAGGTTATCAAAGAAAGTCGTGGAAAAACATTTGCTTTCTCAATCACAGAAAAAATTACAAGAGAACTGATTCAGTTGTAAGAAAGAGCCATAACCAATCACTAAGGATGCACATACACACACATTAAAAAAACCAAAAAAAAACTTTTTCACCACCCTTTTAACTTAAATTTACTATGATTTGCCTTTACTCGAAATTGTGATACCAGTACAAATTCTCATTTACAAAGTTTAACATGTCTTATGTAATACTTAACTTTTTTCCCAGTTCTTTTCAATTAGTTAATTTATTCTTTGACGGTGTACAGTGTGTAATCTATATAATGTGCCAAGAAATAGTCAATATAAAGAATTAACCGTATATATGGAGTTTTATGTGAAAAAGTAAACATGAAGAGTACCCCCCAACAAAGTTATTTCCTTTCCATCCCTCGTCTGCATGCCACTATTTTGCCAGCCTATACAATATTCATTATCCTGCAAATTTAGAATTATATAACAAATTATAACTTGGATATATACCACGAACATATAAAAGAGAAACTGAGAAAATTAAGCAAACAAAAATAATGACAACAAGCGTGAAAATTATGTGTGCACAGTTGTAACCCTTCTCATGTTGGAGGAATATTACCATCTTTCTAATTTAGTAGTCATTTAGGATTCAGTTATATGCAATCTCTAGATGGAAAACCAACATTATGACGCCGCATAATGACGAGACCTTAGATATTGTGGTTTTACTGCAAAAAGATACAGATCTTGCACCAAGGAAAGTCAGATAATATGTAACTGTGTGGGGCTTTGTCTCCACAAATCTATCTATGAGGGGGTGATTCTGTTCCTTTATATATTGATTTGTAGTTAATGTATTCTAATGTTAATACTGCAGCAACAGAAGTTTAATAACGAGGAGATGTGTCCTCATTGCGCCCATATTAAGAATCAATTATAATTTCAGAAACTCCCAAATAATTTTTTTGAATCTATGTTAAAGAGACAGAAAATCAAACTTAGTACTATATAACGTCAGAAGCACTATATGTTTTCCATCATACCAGAGGCATTCTTTTTTCTTAGGTTGTGTTACGATTCAGGGATTAGAAATGTAAAGAACTGAAATGATTGAATTTCAAACTATCCAAATTAGAGAAGATTATAAAATTACCAAGGATTCAAATTCATCCTTAAATCCATTCATCCAAACATAACTTTGAGGTAGTTACTAACAAATCAGTGTCGTGTATCTATGAAGGAAGAGGAAAAGGACATTACAGAACTGACATGAAAAGAATAATAAAAAGTTGTGATGCTCAGGAAACCTGGGATTTTGCATGAGTTAAGAATTCTAAAGTTGCATCAGGATCAATCAAGGGATTTACAATATAAGGATTTGAAATGAATGGATTTCAAATGCCCCCCAATTTGGAGAAGATTTTAACTCACAAATCATTCAAAATGTATTCAAATGTAGTGGTGGATTTGAAATCCATGAGAGAATGAGTGCATAAAACAACCATAAAATGATTTGTTATTATGGATTTCAAATCCACCCCCAACATTTCCATGCAAATGCAACCTAAAGCCCTTCTAGAACCAAATGTAACTTCGTGAGTGGTGAAATATCCAACCCAACTGATTCCAGCTTACTTACATGGTATTCAAATAGATAACTGTGTGGATAAACTGGCATAACCAGTGAGTTCTCAAAATGAAAATTGATAACTGGAAAAGCATCATCAACACTGCAAAAAACACATGAAACATGCATACCCTTGTATTCAGCTTATCCACAAGATAAAGAAACCAATTGTTATAATAGTAAATAAATAATACAATAGTTATCATAAGAAGACAAGTGCTGTTTGGACAGTTATATAAGATGCCTGTAGAATTATTCAAGTTACAAAAACCACATTCCATTGGACTACATTTACATGAGGCTTTACGTATAAAAGTCTATTGACATGAACAAATCCAGTAAATAACTTGTACAAGTACAATTGGAAAGAAATCAACATGCGAACCTATTAAAAAGATTTAGCAAATTAATACTTATTAATTATATGAGAAAGGAAATGCAAAGCTACTGCAAGGCAATAAAGTAGATTTGTCAATTATAAGATCCTAAATATAGTTGGATGTGATAATTCAACATGTAATTACTTGAGCAAGGTCACACAATTGAACAACAAAAGTAATTCCCTTAAACACATGAAACATAAACGTTTGTCTCAGAAACTTCTATACTAAAAGTTTTGTCGTTTCTTTTTTTTTTTTTTTACCTTTAAAAAAAATTTGCCATAGTCAACCAAGAAAAATAACAAAGCTAAAATCAGAGTTAATTTCAAATATGACTGTATTCATTGATCAGTCTTCTAAATTTTGTGTCCAAACTGAGACCAAAAATTCTTAAGATACAACCATGACCATAACTCACTCTTACAATAAAGTTTTAAAGATTTACGGCATATATATGACCGGAACAGCAATTTATTTCCAGATACGAAGATGTCAAACACAATGTATAAATAGTCATTTATGTAATTATAAATTCCAAAATCATTGGAACAAAATAATTTCACTTGCCATAAGATGCCTGAAATGCATTCACAGCATTCAGGTTCATTATTGATTTTCTCACCCTTGATTTTAATTCTGGAAAACCTTAAATTAGTAGCAGAAGAGATTCTTGACATTTACACTTGAAGCTTTCTCCAGCAACGTTTTCCACCCAAATTTTAGTTTTTTAAGTTTGTGAATCGTCACGGTAAATAAATTTTGGATCAGATAAGAACGACAAAATACTAATTCTATATAGTTAATTCAAGTTCTTGAATTATCTCTCTCTCTGGTCAATCCACACTAGAAACAGATTACTAAAAGGAACCCAAAAGCCATCATGGAGGGTAGAGCTTACAAAATATAATCTAACAATATCAAGCACATAATTATTACTGGTTGTAGTTTTAACTGGACGAATACAATTATAATAACATGACTTGGCACATTTATGGCATATTGCATTAGCAACTTTGTCTTGGACATGTCTGTGCATGCTATAGAAACAGATGTGCCCCCCTGTATAAATGCAGGCACAAAGAAAATGTGTTCTTCCATAGACTTAAAACTTACTTCCCATTGTACCAAATACATTTGAACTGCCGCTCAACAATATGAGTTTGCAAATTTGGTTGCTTCGCCATCATCTAGTGACAGATAAATTGACAATAATCAGGGATGGAGAAGGAGAAAAAGAGGAAAGAAGCTAAATGCCTGAATAGCAATAAATTAAATTGAAATGAAACAATCAAGAAATAAAAGATTATCAAAGTGTATCCAAGGGATGTATCTTAAAATGGGGAATCTTTGGATTTTTTGGCATACCTTGTCTATGAGCTGTTGATAAACCTCAGATGGAAGATAGGCCAAGGTTGTGCCACTGTCAATAATAGTCCCTCTACTGGATCCCATGTCAAACAAGTCTGTTGGAAGGTTTAAAAATTCACCACCTACCTCAACTGACTTCAGATTTACATTATAATGCGGTCTATGAATATCCAAAAAAAATAATGTCACTGGCTTGCTGCATTGGAACTCTAATCATAGGCAATAAAGCAAGTGCATATAATTTTTGAGAAATAGTTACTTAAATAAAAACTTTAGATTCCACCAGTCTAAAACACTTAATGATCTTTGACAAAGCGTAAAGCTAGTGCTGATCTCTCAAACGAAATGAACACGCCTCATAAATCTTGATAAGGTATAAATGCAAAAGACAACTGGAAGACATTAAATATGACGTCTGACATTTATTACCATACATATAGCCAGCAGAAACCAAACATGACTTTTGGACACTTTCTAGACATACACACTATAATGAGTATAGTATGAATATACAAAGAGAGACTTTAAAAATATCCAATTGCGTGTAGGGCTACAGCCTACGTGTCATTAAAGGACTAAAAAGATAGAAGTAATAGCCAGGAAAGTGAAAAAGTAAACAAATTCAAAGGCGTAGACTTGCTGTCAAGTAACACCAACTTTATTCAGGAACAAGGGAGGGGAAAAAAAAAGGATTAAACTGACATAACATACTCATTTGGAACAAGTGGGGTTGTTTTGACCTGTGGCTGCACTACTTCTCCAATTGCAAATATTCCACCGCCTGCATATCCATCTAAGCAATGTGAAAAGATCTTTTTCACCTTTCCAGATGACGCAAGTTGTGAAAGAATGGATGTATTTGCTTGTCCAAAACCAATTATTCCATCAACTGCTTCAGAAGATGAACCTAATTCTCCAGATTGTTTGGCTGAGCACCTACCATATATCACAAGTATGTAAGATAAAGACAAAACACAATACAATTTTTACATTCAATACAGATGCAGTAAGAAGACAAGACGAGCTAAAAACAAGCTTGACTGTAAACTAAATACTTTGCAAGAATAAGATTATATAGATCCTGGTAGCCGGTAAGCAACCTAGATTCTAAATCATTGAATATTATGTGACGATATTCCACAAAACTACTGAGGAAACTCTTCATATCAACACTACAGAAAGTGAATCAGAAAATAAAGCAAAGTAAACATATAATTTTTTTATGTTCTTTTCAATTAAAAAACAAGTGATCTACCACAGTCTTAAACCTATATTATTGTTATGTGTCTACGAAGGGTGGGTACAAACACGACACAAAACTGGACGCTGAAATTTTATAATATTTTAGGTTATGAGACAATTTGGACAATACATTTGAAGAAAATTTCAATATCAAAGTAAAAATATACAAGTACGAATATCATACACAAAGGACATGGATGTAATTGTTTATGATGTAACACTGAATACATTGAAAAGGATGTTGGTATTTGGGGTTGTGCTGGATGTATAACAATGTTACATGCCAAAGATAATGTGAGAAGATAGAGTTTAACCCAAAAAAGATCAAACCAAGGTTCAAGGTGGAAGATAATGGTAAGAAGATAGAGTTTAACCTGAAAAAGATCAAACTAAAGCCCTTTTATTCTTTTAAGTTCAAGGTGAAATAGAAGTGAAATTAAATGAGGCAACATTAATTATCCAGTGAAGTGTAAAAAAGTTTATACAAAATATTTCATCCAAAAACACATCTGGGCATGCCATCGAGCTTTTTGGTTGCACGCCATCCCATCACGCATTGTGAACTTCTTTATTTATTTCCAACATGTCAAATGAAGATCAGAAACCAAGAAACATTTAGGCTGGGCAATGGTGAGCCCATGTCTGACACTACATAAGTGGGTTTTTTTTTCCTGTAAAGCGCGATAGTTATAGACATTAAATTATGCATTAAAGTGCATAATCCTAATAGAGAACTAATTTTACCAGCATAAATTCAATCCTAACAACAGATGTGCATTAATAGGCTGAAATATTCATGGTTATTCGGAGAGATTCATGTTAGTAAATGCATCAATGATAACTCAACAATACTCAAGCTTTGGAATCAAAACTCTGAATAGGCATGAGATAGATTCTAAGATCAGACATGAAATCCCACCCAAAAGCTACGGATCCATTCATTGTTGAGGTTTGAAGGTTTCCAGACACTCGATCAAATCTAAAATTATCTCTGACAAAATATCCCTCAGTTATGCTCCCATCTCCATAGGTGACAGAATACTGACAGTTCATCCCAACCTTACAATTTGCATTAGGGCCGCTGAACGCATCACCACAAAAATCTTGATCACAAGTGATTATCTTTCCAGTGGAGGAAGCCATTATATCATACTGATTCAACTCTATCTGGAGGATTGAAACAAAATCATAAAGCAGTTATTCTAGTTCCAAGAAGAAATGTGCTGTTAGGAGGTCTGTGTTGGAGCAATAAGCTGTATCTATACAACAATCTAGAGATTACATATAGGAAAGGAAAAAAGAAAAAGGGGAAAAAAGAAAGAAAGAAAGAAAGAAAGAAGAAAAAGGGACATACATCAAGATCACTTTTGGTGGGGCATCTTTCGCAATTGTGACAATTTACCCATAAAATGTCACTTCCAGTATCAACCTGGACATGGTAATCAACTGGAGGAGTCCCAATTGTAATTTTGGTGTAGTAAAGCCTGCATGAGTTTATAACATAAACATCACATACAAGGAGTTATCTACTGCTGAAAACAAGACAATAATTAACATAATTAATTAATTGTTATGACCGATACAGTTTGCAATATTGTATGCACTATTAGAAGAATGAAAATACCAAAGTTACTACCGAGAGTCACAAGTAGTTGTGTTCCACAATCAAAATATTGTGCAGCTTGGTAAAATGTTTTCTATTTTTATTTATTTTTTAACAGTAATAGAATTCACAGCAGAGTTTTCACATTTCATTTGGAATGGGCTAAAACTTATATTTGGGAAAACCCAGAACCGGATTTCAAGAATTGTCTGTCCAGTGTCAGTAACCCCCCAAATTCCATCAGATATTCAGATATTTGATTGAGATTAGAAACTGTTGTGATCACTGAGCAAACTTGAACTGTAAGATTTTGTTTCCTAGTAACCAAATGACAAAATCAAATGTTCATGAAGAAGACACTGTTAGATCTAGAAAGTATAAAAACTAGCTTAAAATATCAAAATTATTACATCTAAACAAGAGAGGAGCTGAGCAAATGACAGATGGATACTATTATATAGAATGATTTTATGTATACAACATAATAATTATATAGACTTGCATATTTTCAAGAATCCGAATACAAAATCCATAAAAAAAATAATGCATCTTCTGGAATTCACTTTTCAAATGCTAATAAATAACGCGTAACTAAAGTAATATTTGAGAAAGATGATTTATTTAGCCAATAAATGGGCATGCAGTCATGCAAAGTACTCTCCTCGCATGCGACTTAGCTCCCCTTGTATAACCACAGAATTAATTTACAGTTGAATTAATAGTGACAGAGGGGCAAAAGGAGCTAACAGATGTTCTGGATTACGATGATTATCAAATTTTAAAAAGACATTAACAACATATGAATTATTCGAAAATTTTGAATTCTCACAAGAGTTTCAGAGAAAGATGCAAAGTAATTCCAGTTTTTGCCCTTCAAAAGTCATTTAAATGGATCTGTGGTTGAATCTCAGCAACAGAAATATAACATCCATTATCTCAATAAAAAGAGATTAACGAGCCATAAAATCCACCGGACTTGTTTACTAGGTCTTAGTTGAAGAATTAACTACTTCTCCGAAGCTAATTTTCTTTAACAGTTGACGGATGGGATATATAGATTTAATGACCAATACATTCGTGGTACAAGAAAATAACCAAAGACAATAAGCAAACAAAAAGGAAGATTTGCAAGTCCCAGATGAGATATGTGCATAAGCAAACATCGCAATTCCTTAAGATCAAAGAGTGTACATCTGTTGAAGATGAGATCACATTGTAAACACAGGGCCATATGATTATAGGTAAGAAATGAATAGAAAATTTCGAAAACACCAAAGCATAGTGGAAGGAAGACAAGTAGAAAATGAGAAAAAAGAATAAGTGTATGACATACGCAGTTCCAGTGGGCGAACCATCGCCGCCTAACGGAAAATCAATGGCCGCAAGCATTCTACGGTGGCGTCTGGAATCGTGAGCTCTGAGAGCTCCCAAAGGCGCGGCACGGCTACCGTACTTGTGATGAACTTGAAACACCAAATTGCCATTCACCACACAAATCAGAAACAACAAAACCCAAACACAAAGCAAGCAGCTCCTCTTCCCGGAATCCATGGGCACCGACAATTACTATGTGTAAACAAATGAATGAAAAAACGAAGGTATTTGAATGAATCTAAATCTAGAGTAGAAACAAAGTTTGTTGGGGTAAATGGGGTAAATAAATATGAATTTGTCTGTTCTGTTCTGTTCTACTTTATGGGTAATTTGAGGAATGTGGAGGATGATAATTAAAGGCAGGAGCTGGAATCGTGAGAGCAAGAGAGATTTGTGGATTAGAAAATGTGTTTGAATTGTTTTGGACTCAACATCAAATCAACTTCTTTTCTTTTGTATTGTACATACAAGGGTGAGTTTAAGTTTAACCTCTTTTCTTTGTTTCTTTCTTTTCCCATATGAATGAATGAATGTTGACCTGGCAAATCGCTCGCGTAGCTATTTGTCATTGTATCTAATCTGTCGATATCTTTTCATACTGACATTCGTTAAATATATCTAAACTGGCTTTGGGATTTACCTTACCCACCATTAATGCTCAGTTTGAGTTGAGATATGGTCAAAGTACAATGCTCTGAAAATCTAACTCATCCAAAGGAAATGGATCCTCTCCCTGGCAGAGGAAATGCACCCTCACTGTTCACGTGAATAGTGAGGGTGCATTTCTTGGAGAGGATCTGCACCCTTTCCTCATCCAAAATACACTCACCCACCCAAGTACAAATTCCTACCTGGACTCTGACTATTACTTACTCCACACAAACATCTACACTCTAATATATTTATATTTAATTATAACACTGATTTTATAATATTATAACTCTATAACTTGCTAAATAAAACACTATAGCAATAACTTATAAGAAATACACTTTGTAATACTTATTCGATAAAAAGTGATAATCTTTTAGTTAAATTATTTTATGAACAATTCATATAATAAATTTTTAATAAAAAATTCCCTCCGCTATTTGAAAAGTATTTATTTTATCATTTTGGGTCGCTACTTCAAAGATATCTATATTTTTTTTAAAGGAATTCACTTCAAAGGTATCTATTTTCTTTGGCAAAAGCTCCTATGCGCCCGGGGACACGGAAAGATGCTTCGTGTCCCCATGTGAACACAATAATCCCCTCCAATCATATTTAAACCTATGTATTGCTAGGGGTTTAAATTGTAAAGGGGCATGAAAATTGTAAAGGCGCACGGAATGTGTTTCGTGCGCCCGGGTACACAGGAGCCTCACTCATTTTCTTTTCTTAATAAAAGGGGTCAAACATTTCACTATATCTCTCTAATACAATTACATATATAATAATAATAATAATTTTTAATCCATTGTAAAAAGTAAATTGATATATTTCAATTGGCCGGATGGAGTAGTACTTAGTGCCTGATAATCATATGACAGTGTCACGCCAAACTCGTGCTTAAAATAAAGCTTAGCCATCTTATTCATTTATATACACCATTTCTTTTTTTAATACTGTATAAATTACATAAAAAGAGTAACTAAAATAGCTGGAATCAGAGAGAACGTACTTAAAGTCTAGTCCACAAAGAGTCTTGACATTATTGAAGTGTGCCCCAGGGCATAGCTCAAGTGGTAGAGGTGAGGACGGAAAGGCCTTCCAGCTGAGCTTGGTTGCTGCAGGGTGGGGGTTCAAATCCTGCCTTTGGCATGGATTTGGCCCCTTGCAAACACAAGTTTAACAGTAAGCCCTCTCTAGGATATTTTATATCTAATTTATTGTGTGGACTGCAAATTAAATTAATGCTTCGTTTTATGTTTTTATAAATATTCAAGATGATTGGATGCTTTGATTTGTTAGGGGGCCGATATTTGTACCCGAAATTGTTAAATGAACCCCAATTACTGAATATATCTCATTGAAATTAAAAATTACATATTTAAATTACTTAATACACCCTATATAAAGACAGCTTTAACCTTTTAATTAACTATACCTAAATAAATAAACTAGTTAATTAATCACAACATTAAAAACCAAAAAAAAAAGAAGAAAACGTTGCTGAGTTTGAAAGGCAGATTCAATCCTTATATGGGGATTAATCATTATCTATTAATATGCAGATTCGGAAAAAAGTGGGATTAATCCTTATCTATTAATCATTATAATTAAGAATAAAATTTCATTCCAGATAACTTCAATATTACATGATTTATTCTTTTAATTAATATTAATTTTTTGCGTGTCCACCTATCTTGTGTTCGCTTAGTTGTTGTCGTAAGAAAGAAAAAAAAAAGAAAAAATATAAAATATGGTGTTTGATCACTATAACCGAACATAAGTAAATCTGTTCGGTTATAGGAAGCGAACAGTGAGAAAACGACATCCAACTGTTCGATCACAAACATCGAACATATTTAAGTGTTCGATTGCTGTAGTCGAACACTATACTATAGCGTGTTACGTAGAATCTATTCAACTCAACTTCTTTGCAGTAATCCACCATATAACTCATAATCCATATTTGTTTGTTGCAGTTGAATATGATAATTTTTTGAATAAAAAATTACAAATTACGCTGTATACAATCTTCTACAAACTAAAACCCTAAACTTAATTTCAAAAATAAACATTGACATCATCGCCTTCATCATGATTATACTCCTCCTTTACGATTATTGCTTGTTCCGGATTATCATTATTTTCAGTTTTTGCTTGTTCCATGATACTACGCTGATGCAGAAGGGTTTAGGGTTGATTGTGGATTAGTGATTATAACAATGTGGTGCATTTAGAATTCTGACCGGGATGCATGTAGAAATTTAATTATAATTAATTTTATTTTATTATTTATAAAATGATACGTATTTACGTATTCTCACATTATCATATTTTAATTCTATAAATGATTGGGTTTATTTAACAATTCCGGGTGCACATAGCCACCCCTTTGTTTAATTTAGCTATTTCATGACTTATAGTATTTATTTTAAATGATATTCTTGTCATCAAATTTTATTTGAAGGTATGTTTTCTGTGAGATTTTTTTGTATTATTTTCTATATTTGTTATTATACAATTAATATGTAAGAGATGATTTTACTCTATTTTTTAAGGATTAATCTCTTTTTATAATCATCAGTTCAACTAAAATAATAAAATATTTTATACCAAAATGATAAAGGAAAAATCAATAAAATAGTGTGACAATAAATAAAGGCTAATTATAGTGTGTACCCGGGTGCACCCTAAGATAGGGTGTACCCATATACAAATATAAACATAAACATATACGATTAAGAGAAAAATGTATACAATTTAATTGTTAGATTTTTTAATGAAAAATTGAGTATAAAAAAGAGTGAGGCTCCTGTGCATCCGGGCACACGGAGCACATTCCGTGTGCCTTTACAATTTTCATGTCCCTTTACAATTTAAACATACATAGGTTTAAATAGGATTGGAGGGGAGGGTTGTGTTCACATGGGGACACGGAGCATCTTTCCGTGTCCCCGGGCGAACATGAGTTTTTGCCTATAAAAAATATACAATTATTAAAAAATATGTATACACTATTGAATAAAAAATTATACACATATGATGCTAGTTTTTTTAATGAAAAACTTAATGTGAAAAAAGAATACAATTATTACGAAACACGTATACAAAATAGAATACTAACTTGTATACTCCCTCCGTCCCATAAAGAAGTTCACACTTTTTTGAAAAAACTTTCACAAAAACTACAGTAATCGGGAACTTAATTATGAAACGGAGGTAATATAAAATAGAATAAAAATTATAAACGTGTGGTCTTGCACCCAATATACGCTCATAAATAAATGAACAGGGACAGGGAGGGCTTGTGGAATACTATATAAAGGATAAAATGGTGGGATGTTTCTGGTCAATTTTTGTGTCGCCCCATCTGACATCTCTAAGCCACTTATCTTTGAGTATTGCCGTACAAAAGTTCGATTTATAGAAGATTGTCCGCCGAACCCCCTCATCTATAGAGTTGCTTCGTTACTCACTCACTCTAATTTTGAGGATCTAGTAGGCATGAGGGGCAGCGTTCTTGTGAAGTTCAGTGAGTAAATTCATCGAACATTTGGTGCGCGTTCCAGCGGCATATCACATGTAAGTAGTTCTGTCATACAGTAACTTAAAAGCAGTGGACTTTGCTATGTTCTAGATTGGAGTAATTCTGGAGAACGTTTGGTTGTGCTTTCGCCGGAATATAGTCTTCAAAATCTGCCATTGCATCAGGGATGCTCTTTCGCGTGTCTTTAGTCTCACCTAAAGCTTCACTTCTTTTTTCCCACTTCTGCAAGAGCCCTAATACTATTACTTTCCATTCCAAATGCATCAATCATTTTCGGCTGACCAAAAACCTGCTCAAGGGTCCCAATTCCATGACCAGAAAAGCAACACATTTTTCTACCGCCTCTGCTGAAGCTGTCCTCCAAGATTCTACTGATTTAGGCAATCGAGCATCTAGAAAAAAAGCTCGAAAGGAGGCTCCGGAAATGGTTCTCCGTGTGAAACTTGACAGGTGCTCGAAAAATGGTGACTTGGACGAGTCCCTTCGCCTTTACAGTGAGGCCATGGCCAATGATATTCAGCTTAATGTGCATCATTACAATGTTTTGCTTTACTTGTGTTCCTCAAAGAATGAGGATGGAGAGGATCTTGTGAGATTAGATAAAGGATTCGAGATTTTTAAGCAAATGGGAATTCATAATGTGGCCCCAAATGAGGCGACATTCACTAATGTCTCGAGGTTGGCGGCTGCTAAAGAGGATCCAGAGTTGGCTTTTAATTTAATTAAGCAGATGAAGGATAATGGAATAAATCCTAGGTTGAGGTCTTATGGGCCAGCATTATTTGGGTTCTGCGAAAAGGGGATGGCCGATGAGGCGTATAAGGTGGATTCCCATATGATGGACAATGGAGTATCCTCAGAGGAAACCGAAATTTCTGCACTCCTCAAAGTTAGTTCTGAAGTCAAGAGAGAAAGAAAAGTGTATGAAATGATGCATAGGTTGAGGACATCTGTGAGGCAGGTATCCGAGGAGACTGCAGCTGTGATAGAGGGATGGTTTAGTTCAAGAAGGGCTAGTGAAGTTGGGGCCTTAAAATGGAATGTGGAGAAGGTGAAGAGAGGGGCTTTGGAGGGAGGTGGTGGATGGCATGGCCAAGGATGGTTGGGGATAGGGAACTGGAGAGTGGTGAGGACCCAGATGGACGAGGCAGGGATTTGCCAATCATGTGGGGAGAAGCTCATTTGCATTGATATCGATCCAGAAGAAACGGAGAATTTTGCCAAGTCGCTTGCTAAATTAACTGGCCAGAAGGAAACTAGAACCAACTTTACACAGTTTCAGGTATTGAGTGGTTTCTCTAAGCTCATTTGGAGCCTTTTCTTTTCCTAGAACTTGTATACTAAATCTTACTAGTTTTCTCATTGACATCATGAAAGTGAGAGTGCTACTCCACTTTCATGCATTTTGTAGATCCTTTCATTATCGTAGAGTTTGTTATGCTTTTTCAGGAGTGGCTTCAACGACATGGTCCATTTGATGCTGTAGTGGATGGAGCAAATATGGGTCTTGCTAATCAACGTACTTTCAGTTTTGCTCAGGTAATAGTTGAAATTTAACTGCCTCTCAAGTCTTGTCTTCAGTGATATGCTGCATGCATAAATCACTTTATTCTTGTGTTTAAAGATCAACAGAGTGGTGAATCAAATGCGTGAAATCAGCCCATCAAAGAAATTGCCCCTTGTTATTCTACACCGGTCTCGAGTAACTGGTGGTCCTGCTCAGCATCCTAACAACAAGAAATTGTTAGAAGGTTGGAAAAAGGCTGGTGCACTTTATTCAACACCTCAAGGTTCGAATGATGATTGGTACTTACAGCCTCATAAACCTTCCTTCTCTCACTACAATGTTGATACTATGTTTTGGTTTGTTCAGTTTTTTTTTTTTTTTTTTTTTCATGTTTTTCTTTTTTCTTTACCTTTCACAAATTGTTAGAAGCGGATGTAATGGGGTATGTTGGGTACAATTGTACACCAAATTGGAAAATTCCTCCATATGAAAAAATTGTTGTACCCCTATTTTTATTACAATTGTTGAATAACTAATACCAAATTTAAGAAAACCCATCTATATTCTTAAGAATGCACAATTTTCACTAAATCATTCAATTTAACACTTACCTTGTTTTTAAAACAGTAGTTGTGGTTGCTAGTTTTAAGAAATTAGTTTTCTTTTCATTTTTTAAAAATTGAATAGTTTGCTATTTAATCTTCATTTTAGCAGGGTTTTTTTTGTTTGTTTTCTTTTTTAAATGTTACTTGTAATTTCTTATACCTTAGAAAAAAATTGTAACTTTCTCACGACTACCACTCCAATTTTCATTGTGTTTAAATCACACAACCCTAGAAATTGCATTTAAATGATGTATTATTTATTTGGAAAAGAAAATTTCATCCTTTACTAGAAATTAGTCTATGCTATCAAGAGGAAGTTTTCTGTTTCAATCTGGTGGAAAACATGTAAGCTCTGTTTTTGCAGTTATTTTCATCTCTTTGTACCATGTTCTTTCTTACTTTCCTTTTGATCATGTCATTCAACCTTCAATGGCACAAGCACCTTTAGATATCCAGCTATGTTTAAGAGGTATTCTATTACAGTAATGCATTCATGTCTTCCCTTTTTTTTCTTTTCAAAGGTATTGGTTGTATGCTGCTGTCAGTTCAAAGTGTTTGCTTGTGACGAATGATGAGATGAGGGATCACTTGTTCAACCTTTTAGGCAATAGCTTCTTTCCTAGATGGAAAGAAAAGCATCAGGTATATATCACCTTAATACTATTTTGATTTTCTATATTATGCAGTTGAACCAATAAGTTGTTCATGCGGAAACAGGGCAATTATATTTAATTATTGTGAAATGTGTTTGAGCTGTTGTTAATTTTATTTCCTACTCGGTAACAGAATGCTATCACTTGGGTAACAGATAATATTTTTAACTGAACAAGCAAGTTCAAAGTATTTAGGGTTGATCGAAAAGCATTAGAATCTAGCTACTCCCAAATCTAATGCTTCAAAATCTGTTCATTGGTTTTTTTCTTTTTAGAAATAAACAATACAATGAAATGGGGCAGTTGATTTGTGGAAATTGGAATATTTGCTTTGGCAGGTCCGGCTGAAATATTCTGTAGAAGCTGGGGTCACCTTGCACATGCCACCACCGTATTCTCTTGTTATCCAGGTGGGTGAGCTTTCAAATCATTTTGGGCTTGTTAAATGGACATTGTGTTTAATGTCTTGTGTGGTGCGACCACCATTTCAGGAGTCGGAACAAGGTTGTTGGCATATTCCAACCGTTTCTGGGGATGATCTTGAGACCCCAAGACAATGGATTTGTGCTACAAGGAGAAGGACCAGATGCACAGGCTAGACCACAAGTAATTCTTTTTTGCATGAACAGAATATCTTGCTTGGAAATAGGAAGGTTTCAGTTTGACTTGTTTTTAAGAAATACTAGTTGGTTTGTAAAATACATTCTTTCGAATACAAATAATAATAATAATAATAATAATCCCCAGTGGCAGTATGAGTATGTGGATGTATTAACAAGTTACAAGGAGGAGTTAGGTGGATGATCTTGCATGACCTAAGTCGTCAAAATTTGGCCACTGTTATCTCTTTAACAATCTTGCTCTCCTTGATTATCTTGAAAGTAGGAACTACCTTGATCCCTCATCCCTAGCTCCTTTGCCAGTGGCTGCCAGCAACAAACTCATCATAGTCATTCGAACTTTAAGAAAACAACGAGGTCATGCTTTTCAGACAATTACTCAAATTTTGGTGCCTATCATCATATATGGTCCGCACCTGTAAGCGAATTAAAAACCGATTGTTTTTGCAATTTTTTATTTTTCATTAAAAAAAAAAAAACTAACGTCTAGAACCGAGCAAAAACCTGTAAGTCCGGATGATCGCGTTCCGAACCGGGTGAATGTGAGCCGTGAGGTCAACTTACCTGAGTTGATGTTTTATTTAGAGGTGTGCGGACCGGGATTCGGTACGGATTTTTAAAAAATCCATACCGAAATTCGGATCGATTTTTTTAAAAAAATAATCCGATATTGAATCCGTAAAGAAAAAAATTCAATATTGAATCCGTACCGAAATTCGGTTCGGAACGAATTTTCGGAAAATCGGATTTTGACGGTGCGGAGTGGATCGGAGCGGATCAGATCGGATTTCTCATGAGAAACAGAGTTTTTCACATATAAATACTAGAAAAATATCAATTAAATAAAAAAAAACTAAATTTCTCGTACAATTCATATTATAAATAAAGAACAATAAACTTTTAATGAAAAGTGATAATATATTTAATAAAAATTGATAATTGTTTAAAAAATGTAAAATAGTCTTACATAAAACGACCTCATGTGTTGCCCTAAAAAATAATAGTACTAAGATAAAGAAAATTAATAATTTTAGATTTCTTTTAAACCTTTAACTTAAAATTTAAGGTGTATTTCAATTGAAATATATCTAATAATATTTTAGACACA
The DNA here is from genome assembly GCA_023678885.1 of Pogostemon cablin. NCBI lineage: Eukaryota > Viridiplantae > Streptophyta > Magnoliopsida > Lamiales > Lamiaceae > Pogostemon > Pogostemon cablin. The sequence goes on from CM042995.1 coordinate 289,679, forward strand.
AATATGGATTATCATTTAATTTTTACATTTTATCTTCATTAAATAAATATAAAATAGTATAATAATTACTTATTAAGTTTACAACTGAATTTAGACTTTAGAGATATCATTTACTTTATTCATTATATTCTGTGACATAATACTTTGAACTTTGAACATATTATTTTATTTATTTCATTTTTTTTAGAAATTTATTTTATGAAATAATATACAGCAATAAATAAATATTTAGAACATTAGATATATTTTTAAATTATTATTTATAATTATATTATAACTAATTTTAATTTATTAATTGTGATTACATTATAATAAGTAGAGTAAAATTAATTAATTCATGACATATAAACTATAAATAATAAGATAAATATATTATATATATAATTTTAATACATAGTTTAAATTCGATTTTTCAGTACGGTTCGGTTCGATTCGATTATATCCAATATTTGGTACGGGAAAACAGGAAATATCCAAGTTCGTACCAAACGAAAAATCGGTTCGCATCGGTTCAAAAAAAGTCAAAAAATCAATAGCTTTTTTCGATTCGAGATTAATTCAATGCGATTTCAGTACGATTTCGGTTAAATCCAATATCCGTGCACACCCCTAGTTTTATTACACGGTAAGAGTGAGGCAAGGCAACTCCATGGTAACACTAACACCAGACCCCACAACACACTTGTCCGGATGACCTTGCCCCATCCACGGCGCCGTTCCATTCCATAGCTTAGTTAGCTAAGCTATTATCTTCCTTGTTTCCTTTGGTTTCAACGACCCCTGTTTCTGGCACTCTTCAGGATCTCCCCAAAACGCACTGCCACTCACCAATGGCGACGTCGTTTGGAACAGCCACTGCCTCCGTTACGGAGAATGCCAACAAATCCTCCAATTATTTGCCTCTTTCCCATCGCCATTTCTTTCTTCGCTCTAATCCTTCCAGGGTTTCCTTTCACCTTTCTCCCACCCCCAACCCACGCTTCTCATCCAAGGTATAGCTCAACTCTTTCCCTCATTATTTACTATTTGTTTTTTTTCCTGTGCGGTGAGATCGATCTCTGTTTCTTTATGTCCACATTTGTGTCAACGGTGCAGATTTAAAAGCTTTAGACTGCTGTCCTTTCTTTCGCCTTCTTTATCTTTTTTTTCCCCTTTCCAAGATTGTTGGAGCTCGATTTTGAAGGAGCAGATTTGTGCCACTCTGATATTTTATCCCTTTTCTAGGGAGAGGGATGATTCGGATGCTTGAGGTTTCTCTTTGATCTCATGAAATGCATTTTAGATTATTCTTTCAACAAATTATCTTAGGAAATTCTGAATCTAAATGCTACTCCTAGTTAATTTTCTTGAGAAAATGCCGAGATTGACATGGTGTGATTAGAGATGTGAAAACGCTATTTATCAAGGCAGTTGTGGGCATCCGACGCTTCTAGCTTTCTTTTGTGAAGAGAGAGAGAAGAAATTGAACTCTTCTCCTTCCAGGATTAGAGTTAGATTTTCCCTCTTTCCCATGTGTCACTCATACACCACCAGTGACAGCAAACCGATTAAGCAAGGGATGTTAAAGAATTACATGGAATCATTAATGACGCCAGGGTTTGATACATCACAAACAGTATCTCATGAAAGTATCTTGCTTTCTTTCGATTTACTTCACTCAATACAATATCCATCAGGGAGCCCGTCCTTTGCACCTCAATTTGCCATTTGTCATTCTTATTTAGCCAACCCTTTAACGAACTCATTCAACTAAATTGCATTACTTTTCATTTTCTCTGTGCTGTCATCCTAATTGCTTCTTGCTGTAACATTTGTATTTTGCAGGGCCTGAAGACTAGTTGGAACTATTCCTCAGTGGTAAAAGCTCAACTGAAAGAGGTACACTGGATTTTCCGTTTCAGCATCATTTTCCAAATTTTAGCAATTCATTTGAAACCCTTTCTGGCATCTTTTTGGCCTTCAAGGCTGCTCTGGATGGATCCTCAAAAGCATCACCCTCCTCTGCCGAGTCCGACATTTCACCAGCTGAAGCTAAGTCCAATGAACCTCGAGCAACTACTTTAGCATCTGAAGAGTCAATACGTGAATTTGTCTCTCAAGTTGCAAGTCTTGTCAAGTATGTATCTCAATTACAATCGCCTAAATGCTCTCATACTTCGCTAGTGACATCATCTTCCTTGTATGAGCAGGCTCGTTGATTCTAAAGATATTGTAGAGCTACAATTGAAACAACTTGACTGTGAGATCTTAATACGCAAAAAGGAGGCCTTACCTCGACCCCCTTCTCTTCCTGTTCAATATATTCAGTCTCAACCACAACCTGCTGTACTGCCTCTAGTTTCAACACCATCTCCTACCCCAGCCGATGCACCTTCTTCTTCACCAACGCCAGCATTTACTCCACCCAAACCCCAGCAGCCATCCAAGTCGTCCCATCCACCTCTTAAGTGCCCCATGGCAGGAACCTTCTACCGGAGTCCAGGTCCCGGTGAACCACCATTTGTGAAGGTAATTGACATAAATATGACGAGATTAGAAGATTAATTAGCTGACACAACTGTTACTAAAAAAATTGTTAAGAGCGGTTTTCATTGAATAGTCCATGAGTGTTTGATAATATTCGTTATGACTATGTGCAAATAAACAATTTTTGTCGTCTAAATGGTATGAATGAAGCTTCATGTTCAATACAATCTCCAATTCATAATTTTTTTTTCTGTCCATTCACATTACACACTTTCATCTCACAGGTTGGGGATAAAGTACAGAAGGGACAGGTTCTGTGCATCATCGAGGCCATGAAGTTGATGAATGAAATAGAAGTAAGCATTTTTATGTGCATTTTTATTGAGATACTGCCACCAGAGTTTTAATTGCTTCTGGTCTTTATTCTAAATGTCTATAGTTGATTATTTTATCTTGCTGTCTTTTTAAATCGACATCTTTTTATCTTGATTCTTTTTGCTTTCTTTTGTCTGTTTGATTTCCATTTTTTCAATGAAAAATCCTGAAACCAAGATTATGCATATAATGTTCCCATGAGTTCCATGTCTCATGATGCTGTGTTAAGTAGCTCATGAATTGTTGTCTTAGAGATTGTTGGAAATCAAAATTGTTCATATCATATTCACTGAACCACATTGTTTAAATCTGAATATTTTATCCTAAACTAAGTGATGGCCATGAAATGAGGACAAGATTGTGGGGTAGTGCATCTTTTTTCTGGATCTCTTGGAAACTGCTGGACCACGACCATTAGCATCAATTAATTATTGAAACAACCATAAAAATAATGACATATTGAAACAACCATAAAAATAATGACACCATATAATCCTCGGAAAAAGGTAGAATAAAACATGTTTAAAGATAGAATGCTATATGATTTTTTCACTTCTTTCTCATAATATTTTTGATAGCTTCAAATGTTTTGCTGTAGCATAAGCAAAACATAATATTTTGCAGATTTGGCGTTAGTTATGAACTTAGGTTATGAGATTGAAAAGAATACAGTAGACTGTAGTACTATGTTGCCAGATCATGTTTAATAGAGGCACCATAAATAACTCTTCGTCCAACCTCTATTTAAATTATTTCAAATGTAAAAATTGTTTGTCATTTTGCCCTAGATATATTTTTTGCATATGCATCTCTTCAGTTGGTTATCAAAACCAAGAGAGACAGAAATTATATCATGAAATGTTCCAATGTTGAGAAATCTGCAAGCATGATAATGAATAATTAAAGACTACCACGGCTTTTACAGATGTAAACGTCCAATCAGTAAAAATACCAAGTTATGAGACTGGAATCCAAGTTGTGACTTCACTAGAGTTGACAGATACCTTTATTTTTTATATTACATGCATACGATTCTTTACCCTGAAGTCCTAATATTGAATTGAAATTAAGTTTGCTTTGTACGAGTCTACTGGTGCAATTTTCTGCTTTCTGCCTCTAAAAATTGAAGAATGTCATATTTTAATTTATATAGCCACTTCTGCATGATATATTTTTGCATTGGCTTCACTCTGTACTGTCCGAATTTTTCTCATCTTATTAATTATGAATCACATCTGCAGGCCGATCAGTCGGGAACGATAGTTGAGATAATTGCTGAGGACGGCAAGCCTGTCAGTGTGGACACTGTGAGTGATAATATCCTCTGAAACTTAATTATCAATGCCCCACTTTTATCCTTAATTTGTTCTCTGTGTACAGCCTCTGTTTGTGATCGAACCATAGAGCAGATGAAGAGGAGAGTAGGATGGTGTTGGATTTAGGCATGTTGAGAGCTGAGGAATTTATTCTGAATTAATTTTTGTTGGTGTTAGGGATGGGTGGTCATAGTGTTTTTTTGGTTGAATCAGATTTTAGAAACTTTATTGAAGGGGCAGTACAACTTTGTGAACATACCGTTGTGTTGTGAGTTGAGTATGTAGCACAAAGCTTAGGAGCTGTGATGTAATTCGTGCGTTTTTGGTATAATCAGTTGATGTAACTATATAATATTTCTTTATCTGGTCTGGTGAGAAAAAAAGTGTAGAAACTATAACTCATTCTTAGTAACCAAATCAATCAAACATAAAATAGATATTAGAAGGTAATAGCTAAATTTTGGTTTTGTTATTTCAAACAAACACTAGATTTGTTTTGGGGCGGGGTACAAATAGCACAATGGTTTGGAGTAATGAGATAAACATGGATGATTAAAAAAATTAACATAAAACATGAGTATTTGAGGTTGAGGAAACGTTTCATAATAATAAAAAATGTGAAAGAAGAATGAGTGAGGGTGAGAGTCAGTCCAATTGGCGGTCGGCGGCTTGAGCAACTAAGGGCAGATATGGGGTCTTGCCAAGAATAGTGGAGGCCAGCCCATAGAGAAAAGAGGCCACAACAAACAAGAAAAGCCCAGAATGGGCCCAAGCCGTGAGCTTCAGCGCAATACCTGATCGGCCAGGAGTGAAGATCCTCTGCAGCAACACCGGGAGCACCAGCAAGACATCCAGAACCAGGGCCTGCAGCGAATTGAACCGGGTGTACCGGCTGAAATTAGGGTTTCTCACCACGCCCAGGTACAGGCCGAAGAAGGTGACGAAGCTGGCGTAGGGCACCGAGTGGTAGAGGGAGAGCAGCGGGAGGAGCGGCTCAAAGGGGGTCGCCACAACCGGGTACTTCACCATCAGGAACCGCCCGTACTGGAGCCCGTTCAACAGGGGCAGAAAGTAGGCGGCGCCGGAGATGATGCGGTCGCTGGCGGGGGTCGGACTGTACGAGCACTTTACGCCGCCGGGCCTAGCCTTAGGCTTAAGTTTTGCGTCGAGGTGGTGGTGGTGGTGGTGGAGGAAAGGAAATGAGGGGCGGAGGAGAGGAATTGAAGCCATTTAATTTGTTACGTTAGGGATTTGCAGGACTGCAACCCAACCCTACTCTCTATAATTTTACAAGTTTTTCAATAGGGTTTAAAGGCAATTTATAGTGTGCACTCGGAAGCACCTAAAGATAGGGTGCACCCATATACAAATATAAATAAAAATATATACAATTAAGTGTAAAAATGTATACAATTTAATTGTTAATTTTTTTAATGAAAAATTGTATATAATATTCAATAAAAAGTTATATACGTATGAATGTTAGTTTTTTTAAGAAAAATTTAATGTGAAAAAAGTATACAATTATTACAAAATACGCATACAAAATAGAGTAATATGTATACAAAATAGAATAAAAAAACATACACATATAGGTGTACCCTTGCACCCGGGTGCAGCACCCAATATACTTTTAAAAGATGAGTGTATATTGGATGCATTCGGGTGCACCGATATGTGTATAATTTTTTATTCTATTTTGCATATATGTATAGGTTTTAAAAGATGAGTGTATATTGGATGCACTGGATGCATTCGGGTGCACCGATATGTGTATAATTTTTTATTCTATTTTGCATATATGTATAGGTTTTAAAAGATGAGTGTATATTGGATGCACCCGGGTGCACCGATATGTGTATAATTTTTATTCTATTTTGCATATATGTATAGGGTTTAAAAGATGAGCGTATATTGGATGCATCTGGGTGCAAGATGAGTGTATATTGGATGCACCCGAGTGCACCGATATGTGTATAATTTTTTATTCTATTTTGCATACATATATAGGGTTTAAAAGATGAGTGTATATTGGATGCATCTGGGTGCACCGATATGTGTATAATTTTTTATTCTATTTTTTTGGTGTACCCCACCATTAGGGGCCCCACCGCCCCTGCCCTGGGGATTGGTGGAGGCCCTGAGGATTGGTGGAGGAGGTAAATCGCAGGATGTGCTTCAAGTGGCTTATAGAGATGGCTCACTGTTTAACTTGTGCTTGCAAGGGGCCAAATCCATGCCAAAGGCAGGATTCGAACCCCCACCCTGCAGCTACCAAGCTCAGTTGGAAGGCCTTTCCACCCTCAGCTCAGTTGTATAGGGTTTAAAAGATGAGTGTATATTAGATGCACCCGGGTGCATCGATATGTGTATAATTTTTTATTCTATATTGCATACATGTTATTCTATTTTGTATACGAGTTTCGTAATAATTATATATTTTTTTCATACAAAGTTTTTCATTAAAAACTAGTTTGTATACTTTTTCCACACTAAGTTTTTCATTAAAAAACTAGCATTCATATGTGTATAACTTTTTATTTAATAATGTATACTCCTATATATTTTTTCTATTAATTGTATAATTTTACACTCAATTTTTCATTAAAAAAACTAACAATTAAATTGTATACATTTTGTTCATGTACATTTTTGTCTATATTTCGATATGGATGCACCATATCTTTAGGTGCATTCGGGTGAACAGTATATTTAACCTTAAAAGATAGACTAACAATCCCATTTTACTCAGAAAAGGAGTAAATTTTCAGAAATTACTTCCCCATTCAATTATTATTAATATACAATTTTCAGAAATTACTTCCCTATTCAATTATTATTATTATATTACTTCCTCTGTCCCCCAAAGTATTTCACACTTTTCATTTTCATCCGTCCCTCAAAGTATTTCACACTTTACTTTTACTAAATTTGGTAAAAAATACATTATAACAATACTAACTTTTTACACACATCCCAATATAATACTTACTTTTACTTACTTTTTCACATCTCCCAACAACTTTACACACATTTTTCATTAAATCAACTAATATATATATATTATCTTTCTTACTTTATACATAAAAATATAAAATTTTCTTAAACTCCGCGCACACCAATACGTGAAATAATTATTGGGACGGAGGGAGTACATTTTAGGTAAGTGTACTTACTACAAATATACACTCTAATGTTATATACTCCACTCAAAAGCCCTGCGATATTTACACCACTAATTTTACTTACATACACTCAGCTTCTTTTATTTGCAAAAATATTAAATATTATAAACTTTAGGCTCTTAATGAATCTACCCACTTTACAAACTTACTTTCAATTCAACATTTTAAATCATACACCCACCAATATATATATAGTATTGGGCCCTCACCCCTCCAAAAAACAACAATTGGGCTGCCTACCGCTAAGCTCAGAGAAAGTGTAAACTTGGCCCAAGAGCAAAGGCCCCAGATCCAGAAGCTGAGGGCCCATCCAATCCACTCTTTCGGGTAGGACGACTCAGCCACTTGGCCACTTGCCCCCTTAAGCTAGGAGGCTATGCAGATATCTCCTAGGATATCTACATAGGAGATATCCTAAATCGAATCCTAAAAAAGTCACATAAGGCTAATGCATTTAATGCCCGCACTGTGCGCATTTATTGTGATATGACTCAACGATATATCCGAATACGGATGACGTCAGGTTATACAATATAAATATGGGGTATCCCGAAACAAATAAAACAATATTCACCTCTAAAAGACACGAGATCTCCTGGAGGGAACTCTCGAGTCTTCTTCTGAACAACTATGTTAGATTAGTACGAAATAACCCCATCTCTCTCTTAAATAGCCACATTAACCCATATTAAGGACATATTAATTCTGCTATCTACATTTGGCACTAGAGGAAGGGCCTCACTTCGCCAAAACCTAGCAAACTCCTTCGAAGCCGACTGTGTCTAGGAATGACAAACGTCTGAGAGGAAGTGACCCCCGGTAAAGTCGGCGCGACTACAAGCCAACATTAGGAAGAGCCGAATTCCCCTCGAACTGTGGAAAAGGAGGTTCCATCTCAGGATGTGAGCATGGAAGAAAACGATTCACAAACCGACTTCCGCCAGAAATACTTTGACCTCCTTAAACAAATAAAAAGAAAGCATGTGGCTGGGCCAAAAAGCGCCGGCCGAAAGATGAGCTTTGGCTTTGAAGAAAACTCGGCGGAGCGGACGAGTGAGCGGCAACGTGATAGGACCTCGCCCCGAAGGTCAGTACACGAACCAATGGGACCAAAGAATGATCGGGACGAGCCGCGAAGAGCCTAGAAGGTCATGGACGAAGGGCGTGAGCGTAGGAAGGCGGCGTCCCGCGCTAACTTGATCTCTAGTAAGTCCCCCACGCACACCGCTGGACGTATAAGCGCCAAAGACCGACTAGGACTAGACCCAGTCAAGTCCCATTATGAGCAGATGGGAGAAAGTATAGGAGATGATCCCATAGCCCGACTGAACAAGCAACACGATTTAGAAATTGAGGCCCTGAGGAGGCGGCTTGATGAAGTGGAAAGGAGAAACGCTACCGGATTGCACAATGTTCCCAAATCCCTCAAATCCCTTAGTATGCCGGTGACTCCAATCCAGTCATGCACCTTAACAAGTACGTAGGATGTATGCTGGCTCAAGGGAGTTCAGAAGAGGATCGATGCAATATGTTCCCCTTACTCTCGGAGACAAGGTGCACTCTTGGTTCGAGTCCCTCCCGGTTAACTCATTTGACTGATGGGCTCAACTCGCTATGGCCTTCTTATCCCACTTTGCGTACTTGGGACAGGAAAAGGAACAGAAACAGAAGCTGGCCTACTTGCGGCAGGGACCAAAAGAGTCCCTCAAGGAATTTATGAAAAGATTTAACGAACAACACGCCAATATGAAGAAGGTGTTGGACGAGTCGTCCACCATCTTGGCTGCCGCGGCTTTGCTACTAGGATCCCCCATGTGGACTGCCTATAAGCAAAAGTTACCGACTAGTTACACGGCCTTTATTGCCTTGGCACAAGCGTTCATCCATAGCGAGAAAATCCTCGAAGAATACAAAAAGTCTAGAGGCGACCATAAGGAAGGAGACAAAAAGAAAAAGAAAGGAGAGAAAGACTACAAGACCCCGTCCTCATTCAAACCATTCCCAGAAGACGACTAGATACAATAGATGACCGAGGTGCTCGAACTCATTCCTAAAGAGATATTCAACAAGATCCAGGACGCCAACTTGTTGAGCCAACTCCGAAGATACGAGCGGACCCGGCAAAGTTAAACAAGAAGAAGTTCTATAAATATCATAAATCCATTGGTCATGATACTAACAATTATCGAGACTTACTAGCGGAAATGATAAAGCTATTCGAAGTCGGAAAGCTGGATAAACTAGTAACCGCCCCGAGGCGGAGAAGGAAGCAGCCCATCACAGCGAACGAGCGACCCAATGGACCCGCCGGTCCCCATAGGAGAGAGGATCCAGGTGACTGACTGCCTTCGCCGCCTCGAGAAGTGTATGTAATGGACGAAAACTATGTGGGAACATCTCAGGCCCTAGCTACCCAGTCCCGAAGGAAATGAAAAGCTGAGTTACGGGAGCTTGACAAGTCCCAATACGTCTTCACAGCGAGCCCTCGATCCCCTCTGGATGAGGCCGACATCTTTTTCTCCAAAGAAGACCTCGCCAAAGTATGGACCCCTCATAATGACCCGTTGGTCCTTTCGATGACCCTCTCATGAGTAAGAGTACATCGGTGCTTGATAGACACTGGCGCATATATGAGCATAATATTCAAAAAGGTGTTCGAGGTTATTGGAGGGTCCATTCACCGCAAAGTCTCTCTATGCAGTGATGAGATCTGAGGGTTTGGGAATGCTATCACAACCCCCCTACTGCAAGCCGATTTGTCGGTGCAAGTCATGGACGAGAAACAAACGGTTAGAGCTCAACACATCCTCGAATTCAAGGTGGTCGACCTCTCGTCTCCTTAAAAATGCATCCTGGGTAGGTTATTCATCCACCAATTCAACTCTGTCCCTTCGAGTATCCACCAATGCTTGAAGTTCGTAACTACCGACGGTAGAGTCGTCACCGTTAGAGACAGTCAAAGAAAAGCGAGGGAATGTTCGTTCATTGAAAAGGGAGAAGGACTCAACTAACATGACACACATTTTCAATTGTTGATGATGGAGCAGGGACGCAGTGAAGAAGCCCTACTTGTCGCTCGCCACCCACAAGAAGATCCGGAGTCAGGAAATGCCCAGAGATTCTGACCCTTCGGCGACAAGGAAATCAACCTACCCCAGTCACCGATGAAGACCCGAGATCTGAGAAGAAAAGGAAAAGAGGAGAACCGGTTGAAGAGATCGAGGCAATCAGGATGGAACCAAGCAACCCAGATTTGGAGATGTATCTCGGGTCATTACTAAAAAAGCCACACAAATCAGCCTTGATCAAAATTTTAAAAGCCAATCTAGACGTGTTTGCTTGGGCACTGACAGACATACAAGGGATAGATCCAAAACACGCATGTCGTCGGCTCAACGTAAATCAGGCATTTTGCCCAGTCAAACAAAAGAAAAGAAAGTACAGTCTGGAGAAATACGAGGTCATTGAGTTGGAAGCCAAAAAGTTGCTGGCAAACAACCTAGTAAGAGAAGCCTTGTTTCCTTCGTGGGTGGCTAATCCAGTCCTGGTCCAAAAGGCCAACAAATCGTAGAGACTCTGCATTGACTTCACCAACCTCAACAAAGCGTGCCCTAAGGACAACTTCCCTTTGCTGCACGTCGACCAAATGGTGGACGCCACGGCGGGCCATGAGCTGATGAGCTTTATGGATGCATATTCGAGTTACCACCAAATCCCCATGCACCCGGATAATGTAGAGAAGATGACATTTTACACCAAGAGAAACCTACTCTGTTGGGTGAGGATGTCGTTCGGCTTGAAAAATACAGGCGTCACTTATCAAAGATTGATGAATAAGATGTTTTGAGAAGAGCTGGGAAAAATGATGGAGGTATACGTAGACGACGTGCTAGTCAAAAGCATAGCCGTGGACGATCACATACTCAACTTAAGTAAATCGTTCGATATCCTGCGACAATACGTCATGAAACTTAACCCTAAAAAACACACATTTGGGGTATCGATAAGAAGTTCCTTGGTTACATGGTGAGTAAACGAGGGATAGAAGCAAACCCGGATAAAGTGAAAGCCGTACAAGACATGGAGCCACCCAAGCATGCTAAAGGCGTGTAGAAGTTAACCGGAAGGATTGCCTCCCTCAGTCATTTTTTAGCTAGGGCATCTGACAGGTGTAAACCTCTTCTGGATGTAATCCGGAAGGAAAATTTTAACTGGACACCAGTAGCTCAGAAGGCTTTCGACGAACTGAAGGTCGTAATAGCTAATACCCAGACTCTCTCAAAACCGAGACCAAGGGAGGTCCTTAGCCTGTACTTAGCCACCTCCAAGTTGGCCTTAAGTTCGGTTCTAGTTTGAACCGAAGAAAAATAGCAGGAGCCAGTGTACTACGTAAGCTAAATGCTCAGGGACGCAGAGCTCAGATATCATGCAGTCGAGAAACTCACTTACGCCTTGGCGATGAGTACGCAAAAATTAAGGCCCTATATTTTGGGGCACCCAATTGAGGTGGTGACATCCTTCCCATTAAGACATGTTCTATCGAAACCAGACTCGGCATGAAGATTAATGAAATGGGCCATTGAGCTAAGCCAATTTGACATCAAGTACGTCCCCCGAACGACGATAAAAGCGCAAGCCTTGGCGGAATTCATAGTAGAACTCACCATACCCACTCTAACAAGAGAAGTGGCGACCAAGCCGTGGCAAATGTCAGTAGACGGATTATCCACCACCCATGCCACTAGAGCCGGCGTGTTACAGCCCCTACCGGTGAGGTATTCTGCTCAGCCATCCGGTTCAGGTTCCCCGCAATGAACAATGAAGCCGAATATGAAGCTCTACTCTTCGGTATGCAAATGGCTTTGATGATCGGAGCTAGGAAAATAATGATCTTCAGCGACTCTGAGCTTATGGTCAACCAGATAAAAGGGGATTATGAGGCAAAAGACCAGCAGTTGGCAGGCTATTGGAAACTAGTAGCAAGCATGATCGGGGAATTTGACCACATATACATCACACGAGTACCAAGACTGTAAAACACATAGGCCGACGTGCTAGCTCGACTAGAGATATTAGAGAATGCTGAACAATTAGGGAGCATCAGTGTGATCAAGCAGGAAGCTCCAAGTGACGAGGTGATCTGGCAAGTTGATGAAGGAGAAACATGGATGACCCCCATCAGAGCCTTTCTGGAGGAAGGAAGAGAGCCAGAAGGCAAATTAGAGACTAGACGATTACGACTCCGAGCCACCAGATACACCCTGATAAATGGCACTCTATACAAAAAAGGATACTTGATGCCGCTGCTGAGGTGTCTAAATAATGAAGAAGCTAAAAAAGTCCAAACAAAGATACACGAGGGAGGCATACGGCCCCATAATCAGAACTCCCTCCACCAAATTGGTCACAACGGCTGCTCCCTGAACCTTTGCGAAATGGAGGATCGATTTGATAGGCCCGTTCCCACCCAGGAAAGGAGGTGTCAAGTATGCGATAGTTGCAGTTGACTATTTTTCGAAATGGGCAAAGGCTGAGGCATTAGCCACCATTAATGAAACCAATATGATCGCCTTCATATGGAAAAACATTGTCTGCCACTTCGGAATACCCAACGCCATAGTAACTGATAATGGAAAGCAGTTCGAAGGCGCACAACTCCAAAGATTTTATGACGGATTGGGAATCAAGAAACTATTTTTATCACCATATTACCCCCAGTCAAATGGACAAGTCGAAGTAGTAAACAAGGTGATCAAACATACTCTCAGAACCAAACTAGAGAGCCTAAAAAAAAGTTGGGCTCCATAGTTACCCAGAGTCCTCTGGTCATAACGTACTACGACTAGGACGTCGATTGGTGAGACCACCTTCTCCTTAACATACGGCATGGAAGCGATTATCCCAGCGAAAGTAGCTTGCCCGACATTTCGAGTGTCTCACCAAAAAGGGGGTACCAGTCCTGAGGCAGTTCAACTTAACCTTGATTTATTAGAGGAACTTCGACTACAAGCAACAAAGAGGCATGCAATTTACAAGTCAAGACTAGAGGCCCAATATAATAAGAGAGTACATTGCAGAGACTTTGCGATTGGAGACTTGGTTATGAGAAAGATCTATCAACCAGATAGGGGAGTGTTTGGTACGAATTTGGAAGGTCCGTACTTAGTAAAAAGGAACTTGGGTAATGGAGCATACGAGCTCAGCGAACTTGATGGCGAAGATATTAAGCATCCATGGAACGCTCAAAATTTGAAGCGCTTCTATGCTTAAACACGCTTAGCCAAATCACTACATGTACAAAACTGAAGGCAAAGTGGTGAGGCCGCATGAATGCAATGTCATGTGAAAACCCAAAATAAAAGTGAAGTGCGAAAAATAAAGCTGCACACTTTACCACAAGCCTACTAATTAGAACATCACTACCCAAAACTCGTTAAGAATAGGCCTTGCAAAGGCTACAGAAAGTGTCCTTTAAGGACCTATAACAATATAAGCAAAGCATAAAAATTAAGAGGGACCCCCACCAGCACCACTGGGACCGGTACCACTGGGATTCGCACCACTGGGGCCAGCACGGTCACCACCACCACTTGAAAAGTTGCGGAGACTCCTCATCCAAGCCACTTCCGCCTCAAGCTGAGCGACGTGTTTGGCTTTTTCCATGCACTATAATTTAATCCTCAAGTGTAAGGATGTCAATCGTAGCAGCAAACACCCAAGTTAAATTATCGATCCCACTGAGACAGTTAATTATTATTTATTCTATATTACTATTCAACTAGAATTGTGTAACCGATTTCTAAGAGTTGTAGTGAATTAATTTACTAAAATACTGAAATTATAAATAACTGAATTAATTAATAGCTAACTGAATTAATTAAAAGCTATAGAAATAAAAAACAAGTTTCTAACCAAGAGATGACGAACAATTTTAAGGTATCAGGTAATGACTAATAAATTCGGATTACTAGACCTTCAATTGTTCATTCATGCAGTCTTACTGAAAATACACCACCTAACCCTGTTAACCCACCGAATATGATCCAATTTTAAGCTAACAGTATATTTTGGTTTAAATCCTAAGGTGCGCAAATATTACCAAGCCTTATTCCTAGATACTAATCAAAGCAAGCAACAATACCTCCGGATGGTAAGCTCGACTAACAAGATATTTTCTGAAATTACTACAAGGTTCTATTCGCTTCCTACTGGAATGTGTAATGCATTGTTCTACTAAACAATTCAAGTATTTGATTTACCAGTTCATGGAATTAAAGTGTTTATAGCGGAACTACTTCAAGCCTTGACAGATAGACAATACCAATTATGAACGCACACATGCTAACACAATAATTCAAACATTATAGCGGATGTCATAAATATATTATGAAGATGTTACGAATCAGAAAATCATGTCTTAATAAAATAAGTAGAATCAAAATATCAACTGCATAAAATCTCAATCTTTGGTCTAAATCCCCAAATTAATCAAATCAAACCATCAAACCCTAGAACTGTTTATAAAATTAGCCCATGAGGTTAAAATCAACACTCATGGCTATGCAATTCATATAAAAAATTAAGACAAAAGGAAAAAAAAGATGAGAAACACGAAACCCTAGCGTAAGCGTAAGTCTGGTCCCTTCTCCGTCTCTTTGAGCGTCCGATTCCCCTCAATTAGCACTTGAAACACACTTGGAGATGGATGGATGGTGAAATCAGGTTTTAATCTTATATGGAGGTGTTGGAAGGGGTGAATTGATGATGGATTATGGATGGGTATTGATCTCCCTAATTCTCTCTTGGACTGTTGCAGGGCTGTTTTCGCTACCAATTCTGCTCAATAACATGATCTGGAAGTATAAATATGCTGTAGAATCGAACAGGCCTCGATTGAGCCTAAAATTGGGCCACTCGGCCCCCAGATCATGCCGAGATAGGTCTGGACCTTGCCGAGTGGTAGCTGAGCTGTATATGGGTAAAAAGCTGACGTTGAGAGGGTGCTGTAGGACCCAAGCTCGGCAGAAATTTGCTGCAGCTCGCCCCGAGCTGCTTGCCGAGCAGTCCGCCGAGCTACAGACTGTACTGCGCGACTGCTCCATTTTGAGCATAATTTCTTCATACAGACTCCAATTTGAGTGACTCTTGCGCTCATGAAATACTCTCTTCCTTGGATTTCTATCAATATAAGGAACTCACAGAAACTCCTGTTGGCGTTCGATCGTTTGGTTAACGTGAAATGTTTCTAACATACAACGGAAGCATGAAAACAAGAAGCGTATTACCTTTCACCAGGGTATGTTGGAGAAGATGGATTCTCGCCGATAGCCTGCGCAGCCTCACCATTTTGGGCATAACTCCCTCGTCTGATCTCTGAATTGAGTGATCGACAAGCCAAAAATGATCCTCTCTTCCGTAGATTTCCGTTGGTATATCACAATTTGAATTTCAAGATCTGTATAGTTTTATAAAAATCATACAAGTTGGCGGACAGCAGCAGCAAACGACCTCTTGATCTTCTGCTGTATTCCCAAGTCCAATCTCGACGTCGTGTGGGCGACGATCTTCAAGATCTTCTCAATCTACTGTTCCCTCACTCTCCTCACAGTGTTAGGCGTGAATTATCAATTGATTAGGATTTCCGGACAGCTGAGATGACTTATATATGGGCTACAACAGGGACCAGAAGGAGAAATTAGAGTTGAGCCTCTATTGGGCTTAAGTATCCAAGCTTAGCCCAAAGCTTATACTTAAGTTCAATAATAATAATATATACCACTAAAATATTATTACTACACTACCATTCTAATCAAATAATTACGTTATGGGCTCTTTATTATGAGCCCATTAGTCTCCCCATATTTAAGATATACAATGCCCATTAATTAATTAAGTTACTGACAACTCCATTAATTAATATCTAATCCGAGAGCAGTACCACTCAACCTCATTATCATACCGGAATAAATCCACCTGCAGGGTTTATATGATAATCCTTATGAGCTCCTCAAGGGGACATCATCAACCTATGTCGGACACAGATTCCTTCTACAATCAACAGCACACTATAAAGACAACACTATTTCCAAACTCACCGAGTTTGCTGATTTAATTACATGTAAATCTCACCCATTAATGAATCAAAGAAATACATACTGCCCTACATGTCGAGATTATTGTATAGTGATTAAGAGCACGAACATCCATAATAACTGAGATCAAGTTCTCCTATAAGTCAGTATAAGTCGAACGATCTCAAGCGGTCCTGCTCAATACACACAAAGTGCACTAATGTGATTCTATAGCCAAGACAAGCTAATACCAAACCATACTACAACCATATCGATAGAGAGTCCCCGTCTATCTCGGTTGTGAGCATTTGTTTATACTTTATAAGAAAACTGATAATAAGATTTTCCGCGTGTTGTTGCACAACATATTATCTACAGTATAAAGTAAGTGGACTATTGCATCGTGCATATAAATAAATTATAAGACGCAATCATTTGATCATATGATTCTTATTTCAAATTAAATTGTTTAAACATTGTTTATTCAAAAAGTTAGACTTTTAGTATACAATCCAACAATCTCCCACTTATACTAAAAGACTATGCTGTCATGTCTTCCGCCATACATCTGATTCCTACTCCCACTACATGACCATCAAAAGCTCTAGCCTTAAGGTCATTTTAAATGGATTTACTAGGTTATCATCCGATGCAATCTAGACGAGAACAACCTTCCCCTCATCATACGCTCGTAATAGGTGGTACTAGCGCTCCATGTGTTTAATTGCCTTATGAACTCATAATTCCTTCAAGTTTGAAACTGCACCATTATCATCAAAATAAATTATGATAACCTTGGGCAAACTTAGAAACACTTCAAAGACCATCCTGAAGTTCCTAGAGTCATACAGATACTTTGGTTGCCTCATAGGCTCCAATTTATCATCTTTCCATGATGGAGTCCGGAGTCTAAAATATATTTCTATATAACACTCCTCCACATTATGACTCTACTTCCTAAAATTAAACACATAACCTTGAGGTGGATTTACTGCCGTCCCTATTTGATTTGAAAAATCCAAATCTACGTAACTCATAAGAAGCAGCGAATCTGTCCGGTAAGCCCACATATAATTTCTAGTCCTTTTCAGGTACATAAATATATGTTTTACCACAGTTCAAAATTCTTATTTCGAATTACCTTGATACCCACTGTTCATGCCTTCGGCAAAATAGATATCCACTCTCGTGCATAGCATTTCTTAGAATAAGTTTCCTTATTCGTCGAAGAATAAGGAACCACTTTCATCATCTTTATCTTCTTCTGTGTCTTAAGACACATCTCCTTAGATAAAGTCATATGCTAAAACAAATAAGGATCGTATCATCTCATGAAGCTTGAGACAAGCACAACATCCTTTCTTGTGATCCGTATTACCGTGATCAAAAGGATATTTTTGCTTCTCTTAAGTCCTTCATCTCATACCGATTTATCAACCATACCCATACGCCCGATAATACTCTTTCATTGTCTCCAATGAGCAATATATCATCTACGTATAGTACAAGAAATACCACCACGTTTTCATCACTCTTTTTAATACACAAGACACATCCATGCATTGAACAAATCCATATGCCTGGATTTCCTCATCAAAATGGATGTTTCATGATCTAGAAGCTTGCTTCAATCCATCGATGGATACTCTTAAGCTTACTATCAAAATGCTCTTAGCCCTTTGCAATGAATCACTTCGGTCGCTTCACATAAATGTTTTTCTCAAGACTTCCAGTCAGGAAAGCTGTCTCAACATCTATTTGCTATTTCTCATATTTCATATGAGTAGCAACATATAAAAGAATCTGGATCAACATAAGCATAGCTACCAGCGAACATGTTTCCTCATAATCGAACCATTTCTTTCTGAGTACACCTTTTCGCAACAAGCTTTGCATCCAAGGTTTTCACTTGACCGTATGATCCTCTTTTATTTTGTATGACCACTTCCAATGGCTTTTACACCATATAGTGGTTCTACAAACTCCCAGACTTGACTTAGAATCCATAGATCCTATTTCATAAATCATTGCAACTTACTAAGATTCCACATTTCGATCTTGTAGTGCTTCGTCGTATCCGTGGGTCAAAATCATGTTTTACTAGAGATCAAGTCTCACAACTCTCCCAAAACATATATCTTACAGGTAGTCGAACAACCCTTCCACTACAACAAGGCACTACACGCAATTGTGTATCAGACGTGACACGCGTTGCAGTTTACCTTGTGGTATATCCTCTTGTACACTTGGTACTAATACTTTATGTTTTCCCTCTCACTTCCTTTAGAAAAATTTATACATGTGTTTATAATTTATTACATAGTCCTTTTCACAAATTTAGTGTTTGCATTAACAATCACTCATTGATCTTTTGGACTAAATAAATCAACCATCATTTTTCTAGGATGTCCCACAAACAGACAAACATTCATACGAATTATTGTTTCTAGGGCATATCCATAAAATAAATTTAATAATTCTAAATAATTCATCATCTATCTAATCATCACCATAAGAGTCCTATTCCTTCTTTCCGCCACACCATTCAGCTGGGGTATACCCGGTGTGGACAACTTGAGATTTAATCCCAACATCTGATTATTAGCTCCTAACTATCCTAAAAGGTACTCGCCATCACGATTAAATCGTAATGACTTGATATATTTTCCATGACGCTTCACCGTACCAGCTTTGCAATTTTTGAATTAATCAAAGAACTTAGACATGCAGTGCATCAAATAAATATATCGGTATCTAGAATAATCATCAAATATTTATAACCACTTCTCGCCTGGATAATATTAGGTCGGTTTAAATCAGAATGAACCAATTCCAACATATATATATTTGGCTCTACACCCCTTAGCCTTGAAAAGACAGTTAATCACTTTTACTTCCAAGCAAGACTCACAAGTCAGATAATTTTCACTTCAGATAAACCCCACGGTTCATCGACTATCAACCTTTGAATCCTACTCAAGTAAAATGATATAGTCTTAGATGCCAAATGTATGTTTAGTTCATCTCCGAAGGTTCCTTTCTCTTATTAATATTAGAAGATGCATTATTAATTATTATTTATTGCACCGTGGGATAAATATGATTTAAGAGTATACAAATTGTCCACCAACGTACCACAACAGATTATAGGTCCATCCTTCATTATAATGACCATGTCATTTAAATGAAAGGGAGTATCAATCCGTTAATGCATAGAAACCGAAATCAAATTCTTTCTATGAAAACGTACGTAAAGACAATTTGCTCATAATCAAACGTTTATTCCTATCATTAGATAAATAAACAACTCCCACTGCAATAGTCACTACTCTTGTAGTTCTACCCATGTCTATAATAATCTCATCATCCCTTAATTGCAGACATTTAGTGAACCGTTATCTACATTCAACGTGTCAGTAGATGCCATCACTAATCATGCTTCAACAATTAGAGAATAAGATTCTAACCTTGTTCACTACTTGAAGAAGTTGGATTTTCTTCGTCATATATTTTGTCAGAAGTTTCCCACCATATACAACCTCTCGTATTTCAGGTAGAACTTGCTCAAAACATCCAGACAAACTATGAAGAATAAATTGATCTAGGTTTCCCTTACAACTTCTACTCCAAGTGTTTCTAATTCATTCATCAATTTAACCATGACCTCTTACCTTTTTAACTTTCTCAAGTATCCAAAGAATCACATGAGACCATCATAATTCTATGAACCTCTCATATCTTCACTAGAGACTTAAATAGGCACTAGAGGATATCTTTAGTGAGAACACAATAATATTTTCCTAAGCAGTAAAGTTCGAAACCAAGATTCTTTTCTAATCATCTAATTTTGGACCAGTAAATATAATTTATTTTAGTATACAATAAGCGAGATAAAATCATTTGAAAATTCAGAGAATCACAAATAAATACACCGATCAAATCTTCGAATTTTATCTATTTATATTGATTCCCTCAAAACAATAAAAAAATAAAATTCACCGACATCTCAAGCACCGTGAGTCTACAAGTCAAGATAGTGTGGACGTTTACAAACTCGAATATTTACAAGAGAAGATTTTACCCATTAATTTCATTTGTCAACCTAACCTCATGACAAAATAATTAATAGTCGGTTCCTCTTTAGCCATGCAAATAAAAGTAGTGACTCCGATGGGGAGGATAATTATTATTTACATCTAAGTGTACACCAATATTTGACACCAAGTCCGTAGCCCAAGCTTATGTGCCTTACAGATGGAGAAGTATACACGCGCTCGGATAAGTTCCTATAGTCATCAATTATAAGTTTGTACAGTGATCCACAAATAAACTCATCCGATGGGGAGGAAGGTCTATGCCAACACGCAAGTTAATGTGCATCACATTACAAACAATAATTATTTAATGAAGTATGTACCAGTGATCCGTGAATAAACTCATCCGATGGGGAGGAAGGTCTATGCCAACACGCAAGTTTACTCACAACACTTACAAACCAATAATGGAGGATGCGAGAATTAATTACCAATCCCCTCTTCCACTTGGTTATTTAATACCGAGGATTTTTACATGCACATATTATTCAAAATAAAATATGCAACCTAGCATGCTCCTATTACGGCACATAAGGCAGTAAATCACAGAGAATCATGCATAGCATATATGACAATAATCAGATAATTAAATCAATTATTAACAGTTATATATAAGCGAGTTCGATTGTTCGCCACCAAGCATGAATATTGGCAAAGACATCCAGATTATCAAATTTTCGAAAATATCATGATTATCAAAATTTTGAACCCATCGATATCGTCCAGATTATTAAAATCATCGATATCGACCAAATTATCAGATTTTAAAAAATTTTCAGATTATCAAATTTTTAAAACTATCGATATCGACTGTCGATATCGTCCAGATTATTAAAATCATCGATATCGACATACAACCATATAATTGACAATTAAATCAATTATGTCAGTTATATATTAGGAATTAATTCGGCATCTATATATAACAATAATAGACAATCTATTATGGCAGTTATATATTAGGAATTAATTTGCCATAATTGGATGTCTTGTCCAACACTCCAGCTATACATACATATAATATACCAAATATAATACGCAAATAAACATGCTATTATTATAGCAATTAAGGCAGTAAATCAAATAGCACATGCATCCAAATATATAACAATAATAGACACATAATCCTATTATAGCAGTTATATATATAAGGAATAAAATCGCCTCTAAATTTGGATGTCTTGTCCAACACTCCAGCGATTAAACCGATACCTTACGCAACAAGCAGGATTGCTTGTGCCCTAAGACGTCTATCATCACGGGCAGCCTTGATCTGAAACTTGCCAAAAATATAACTATCACCGTCCGTGATCGCCACCAGTCATCGCACGAGCCGTGCCACGCCACGCCAATCCTTGCACCGTTCGCAAGTCATGCCAACAAAGCCACGCAGCAGTGCAGCCTCGCATCGTCCATACAGCCCCGCCGTGTCACCACCGTGTCTCCTCTTTCACCACGCTGCCGTCGGGCATCCACGTCGTGTTTCCGTGCGATGCTTGTGTGCCGCCGTGTAAAATTAGAGTGTTCAACAAGAAACATATTCTACAACCCTAACAACACATATGACACATAAACCCTAGCCTAACGTTTCACGCTTCACCATGAAACCGAAGCTCTGATACCAATTGTTGGCGTTTGATCGTTTGGTTAATGTGAACTGTTAGGGTTCCATATGTTTCTAACATACAGCGGAAGCATAAAAACAAGAAGCGTATTACCTTTCACCAGGGTATGTTGGAGAAGATGGATTCTCGCCGACAGCCTGCGCAGCCTCACCAGTTTGGGCATAACTCCCTCGTCTGATCTCCGAATTGAGTGATCTACACGCTAAAATGATCCTCTCTTCCGTGGCTTTCCGTCAGTACATCATAAATCGAATTTAAAGGTCTGTATGGTTTATAAAAATCGTACAAGTTGGCGGACAGCAGCATCTCGACGTCGTGTGGGCGATGATCTTCGAGATCTTCTCAATCTACTGTTCCCTCACTCTCCTCACAGTGTTAGGCGTGAATTATCAATTGATTAGGATTTTCAGATAGCTGAGATGACTTATATATGGGCTACAGCAGGGACAAGGAGGAGAAATTAGAGTTGGGCCTCCATTGGGCTTAAGTATCCAAGCTTAGCCCAAAGCTTATACTTAAGTCCAATAATAATAATACATACCACTAAAATATTATTACTGCACTACCATTCTAATCCAATAATTACATTATGAGTTCTTTATTATGAGCCCGTTAGTCTCCCCATATTTAAGATATACAATGCCCATTAATTAATTAAGTTACTGACAACTCCATTAATTAATATCTCATCCAAGAGTAGTACCACTTAACCTCATTATCATGCCGGAATAAATCCACCTGCAGGGTTTATATGATAATCCTTATGAACTCCTCAATGGGACATCATCAACCTATGTCGGACACGGATTCCTTCTACAATCAACAGCACACTATAGAGACGACACTATATCCCAACTCACCGAGTTTGTTGATTTAATTACATGTAAATCTCACCCATTGATGAATCAAAGAAATACATACTACCCTACATGTCGAGGTTATTGTATAGTGATTAAGAGCACGGACATCCATAATAACTGAGATCAAGTTCTCCTATAAGTCAGTATAAGTTGAACGATCTCAAGCGGTCCTTCTCAATACACACAAAGTGCACTAATGTGATTCTATAGCCAAGACAAGCTAATACCAAACCATACTACAACCATCCCGATAGAGAGTCCCCATCTATCTCGATTGTGAGCATCTGTTTATACTTTATAAGAAAACCGATAATATGATCTTCCACGTGTTGTCGCGCAACATATTATCTACAGTATAAAGTAAGTGGACTATTGCATCGTGCATATAAATAAATTATAAGACGCAATCATTTGATCATATGATTCTCATTTCAAATTAAATTGTTTAAACATAGTTCATTCAAAAAGCTAGACTTTTAGTATACAATCCAACAACTCCAACATTTGAATGTGTAAAAGGTCATGCAAAGTGGCACATCCATTCTGTTCGGCACAACATGCACGACGTTATCACTTTGATCATAACTTTCTCGTTTGGAATCCGATTGGGGTGTTCTTTATGCCAAAAAGATCCTCTCTTCGGTGGCTTTCGAACCATATATCACCTAATCAATTTGGACTTTTACAAGAATACATAAAAATTATGCAACGTGGACGTGCATTTTTCAGCATTCCTTCACACTTTCATTCTTCATTCCAACTTTGAACTTTTGATCATGTTTTACCCTTCAAATCTTAATAAAACACATTAATAGCATCTTAATTATGTAAGATATAAAAAACATGCCATTCTACACAGAATCATGACCACATTCTATCAAAAACTGTGTAATGTGAGACCTAAAATACGTATAATTTTACTCTCTTCATGCTCAACCAAATAATGAGCAACCTCCAGCTGATGGACTTGGCTTTCAGCTAATCGCCCCCTCTCCCTATAAGCGGTAGCCCGTTTATTAGCAGCGGTAATGAGTTGCTCGGCCACCATGGTCTGGTGGACCTCCGACACCGAGGAAAGCCCTTCAGCACGGGTGGAAGCCCCGGCACTGATGAGTGATATTTTCACCTAAATTTTAGTATCTTTTTGTATGTATTTTCATGTTATTTTATTTATATTTTATGTGTTATTTGGTTGTGTTATGTGTTTTTATGGAAATGTGTGAGAATGAGCTTAAACGTATGTAAAACAGGTGAAAACGGAGCATAAATAGAGAAGGGAGATAAAACGAAGAAGAAAAATAGGACACGACCACACACGACCTGAATGTTGCAGCTCGAGTCGAGCTTGCGCAGCACGGGTCGTGCGTCGTGCACGGGCCTATCCAGATGGCCATGCGCCGACATCAGAACCACCTACATGGGCACCCTGTGCCTGTGTAAAGAACCCGAGCCGTGTCCCGCTAAGCACTCGAGTCGAGCTCATGAACTCGACTTGAGCTTCATCTGCTGCCGAGAAATGCCGCCAGAACACGACCCGACTCGAGCTGTGTGCATGCGCTCGAGTCGAGTCGTGTAAAATCCTGTAAAAAAATCAGACACCTTCTAGAAGCTTCCCAAGGGGTATAAATACCCAATACTTCAATATTTGATTAGATTTTCGTAGGTTTTCACTGTTTCACACACATTACACACAATCCTCTCCATTTCACACCATCATCCTCATCCATTCATCATCCCATCCATCTATCTTCATTCCTCCATCAAATCCTTCAC
Source organism: Pogostemon cablin (assembly GCA_023678885.1). Taxonomy (NCBI): domain Eukaryota; kingdom Viridiplantae; phylum Streptophyta; class Magnoliopsida; order Lamiales; family Lamiaceae; genus Pogostemon; species Pogostemon cablin. The sequence goes on from CM042995.1 coordinate 314,444, forward strand.
AAATTCAATAGAAGAAGCAAGGAAGAGAGGTGAATTGCAAAGGGGAGGAGGAGATCACCATTGGAAGCATCCAATGGAGTTTTCATCTACACTCTTGTATTGAAACCTTGTAGTTCATCATGTTTTGTAAGAATCTTAACGTCTATGTTAATTTCCTTTTGAATATGGTAGGCTGATCTCCATTGTGAGATTAGCAACATGAAAGTTGTTGGATAATTTTGGGATTTGTGTATTTAAATTCATATGTTGAGTGGGTTAATTGATTTCTTATCATTGATGCTTAGTCTTGATGTTTATGATGATTTGTGTGGTTTGCTGTTTTAAATATCTGATTAGATTGAGAAGTCAATTGCAAAAACGAACTCGATTTAAATAAATATCTAAAAAAGTTAGACAAGCAGAAGCAGAAGCCCTGTTGATTTCCAGAGTATAGGAATCGACTCTAAGAGCAGCAAACTAGAAGAGTGAAAACAACCAACCAACAAAACTACTTGTTACAAATAACATCTTGTTGTATTTAGAATAATTAATTGAATCATTTCATCATACACTTCATGTACATTATAAATTGTAAAGAGATTGAGAAATCCTTTGGAATTTAGAATCCTTTGATAGGACATCCGATTGGTTTGATCGAGAGATTTAGTAATCGTGTGAAGGGACTCTTATTTCAAGTTTAGTACCTTGTTGGAATTGTTTGAGTAAGAACCAATTCATTGTATTATATTCCATATCCTATCCATCTTGAGAAGGAGTTTAGGTGAACTTAGTGTTGACCTTTATTCTTAAGCCATTCATATGAATTTGATGCATTTATCCAAGGATTACCACTTCTTAATTGTTGTTAATCTCACTTTTACTTAATTTGGTAAACCACTTTTCACCCATCATTCTTGTGTGATAATCTTTATGTGCATTGATTGATTTTAATTACTTGTTTGAACAACCACCCTTCTAATGATTCGTCTCTATAAAATCATGAAAAACGTGATATCGCTTAAGCTCTAGCGCCTTCCTCCTTGTGGTTCGATAAATTCTTGAATTTGTCAACCCGACTACAAGTTATGGCCAATAAAATAGCGACGTTGCCGGGGAGGTAACGGTTGCTAGTGGTTTAACGAAGGAGTGTTTCGATTGGTATTATTAGAGATATTTTTTTTACTTTTATTATTTGTTTTGAAAATTTTTTATCTTACTTTTTCATTTTGATAGTTACTTGGAAACTATCTTGAGAGAAGAAGAAGGGGGATCAAAACCAAAAATAATAAGTTTGAAGATGAATTGTAGTACGCCTTGAGAAGAACATTTAAATGGAAGGTTGGAACAATACTTGAATGATATTTTTGGGAATCAAAGTGCAAGGGTTCCACCTCAACAATCAAGAGGTTATATGAACGAGAGCAACTATGGTTACAATCTCCAAATGAATCAAGATAGCTCTCAATACTACAATCAAGGAAGAAATGGAGATTGACAACAAGCTTACAATACAAATACATTCCGCCCGTATACACTTATTCTCCACCAAATCCCAACACCAACACTTCTCCTCCATTTCAAAACTACGCCATATTTGAATTATATAGAAGAAGTGCTCAAGGAAGTGATAAAGGTCATAATCCTTGATCACTATTTTTCTTTCACCCTCAAGTGTAAGGGATCGATTGTAGTACATGTGACCAAGTGAATATCATTCCCACGAGATAGTTATAAACTTAATAATTTACTCTATTAATGAGAATTCAATTGCAAGACAAATCAGGGGGTTTTTGAGATGATAATTAATTAAACTAATTAAAACTAAAATTAAATAATTAAATTGAGCAAATAAAAATAACACGCAGAGAAAACGATTAAGAATTCAAGGATGGAGAATTGGTAATGCTCGGGCAAACAGCTTAACTATGTGACTGATTAATTCTAGACCCAAATTAATTACCTGCAGACGTTTATAAGAGGATCACTAAGCATAGTTTAATCACCTTGATCGGGTAGGATTTAACACTTATAATGAGCTGAAAATCCTAGGATCAATAAGAAATTAACTCCCTCTCCCTCTATAGGTATTTCATGCTAAACTCCATTAAAGGTTAGAGCACTAGACTTCCCTTTCTAGGTACGCAATTATTAACTCTTTTTGTCTCCTTACCAATGACATAATAATGATGTTTTACCAAGTAATAAATATTCCAAATTGATTGTCTAACACTCTTAGGTATTATAGGTCAATCCCCTAAGAATGTCACAGGAAACAATAATTATTATACAGAAATAAAGAATCAATTTTAACTGTCAATTAGTGATACCGTCAATAATAATTAAAGGAATCAAAACCCAAAAACACAATACTTTGAAGCCTCAAAATATCCTCTTCAATAAGAAAATAAACAATCTGCAGAATAATAAATCCAAGTGTAGGACAATCAAATCACATAGTCAAAACTGTCAAAAGCCCTAACATTACCACAAAGAAACTTAGCCCATGGAATTACGAGGGCAAATCACAAAGATATAATAAACCCTAACCATTGTGCTAAAATAACAAAAATAAATACTCTTTCCGTCCCATATTTGTCTTCACAGTTACTGTAGACACGGAGTTTAAGAAAAGTTATTTTTTGACCAACTTTATTGACTTTTGAAGTGTATTGTGGTATTTTTAAGTAATAAATAAATTATAAAGTTTGTTATGTGCGTTAGGTGAGAGTGATATTTTTGAAATTAAGGAAACTTTTGAGGTTGTTGGTTAATGTGAAGTTTCCTTTTTTGGGTGGTGAAGATAAATGTGAGACGGACGAAAACGAAAAGTGTGAAGATAAATGTGGGACGGAGGGAGTAATTAAAAATAAAGAACCCTTTTGGAGGACTTCGTCTCTTCAATTACTATATCCGTCGGGATCTGCGTCTCTGATGGTGGATGAACGGTAGAATATGGGTGAAGGTTGGAATGGGGGTGAATGGCGTGAGAGAGGTGTGTGCGCGATGCTGCGTGTGTTCGCGAACTGATGGTATTCGCCTCTCCTTTATTCACGCCAATTTGGGCGTGTTTTTATACGTCACAAATTTAGCTTATGGAAATTAGCCGAATTATGGGCCAAAATACACACTCATGGGCTCAGATGGGCCACGAATTTGGACAGGACAGCATCTTGAATATGGATATTGCTCCTGCCATCTCACACTTAGACCCACCACTTTTGCTCATGCAATTCCTCTCTCCTCATCAATGTTTGAGTTCTCAAGTAGGTCCCGCCAATAAATCAGATTACAGAGTGGAAGCCAATTTATATGATGTAAGTACACGTGGCATCCAAGTGTTTTTAATGACCAAAATTCGAAAATAATTCGAAAATCTCGTCGGCTGCTGCACAACTTCACCGTTTAATTCATAACTTCCTCATCCGACCTTCGATTGAGGTGATTCTTGTGCTTACGCGATCCTCTTTTTCGTGAATTTCCAACCATGTATCATAAGACCAATTCGAACTTCCACACGAACACGAAAAATTATAGAAAGTAATTCTCTGTTTTTGCACAAATTTACCTTTCAACCCAACTTTGTATTTTTGGTCCTTTTACCTATCAAAATACAACAAAATACCTTTCAAGCACCTTTTAGTTAATAATAATTCAAAGTATTAATATTTGTGCAAATAATATCAAATAAACACTCAAAAAGGTATCAAATTGGACCCGAAAATACATGAATTTCCACTCTCATCAATCCTCAATCAAGTTTTCTTCAAAATGAATCATCCGAGATAATTACACCCGCTACCTTGGAATTAACAAGACAAATAAGGATGATGAGTCAAATTGCCTATTGTCAAGTATTGTCTAGTTCAAGTTTGGGGGGTGGTCAAAATGTGCAAGGTGTGTCAATTCCTAGCCCTATGGAGAAAGAAGTGTGGAGGATGCATACCCATCAAGTAGGAGATGTTTCTTTCATAAGAGTGGATAATTTCCAAGGAAATTTTCAACATAACTAAGAGGGAAGTTTTCATGGGAATTACCCACCAATTCAAGGATGGAATTTTGACAACCAAGAGGGAAGCAAATTTCAACAAGTTGAGGAAGAAATATCACCTTTAGAAGTCTTGATTGAGATGAATGAAGCAAGCTTTGAAGAGTGGAAGAAAACAAATGAGGCAACTGAGAAGAGGTTAGAAGCTTTGGAGTATCAAGTAAGCCAAATTGTAAATGCTTTGACCAATTTTCAACAAGTTGAAGAACTTGAAGATGAGAGTAAAGTTGAATAAGAGTTGGAAGAAGAAAATAATTTGGGAGATGAAGAATCAAATGAGGTATTTAAGGAGCCTATTCAGACAAATGATGTTGAGAAAGAGGAACAAAGTCTAGAAGCAAATAATCATGAATTGAAGAGTGAAATGAGCATTTCTAAACTTTCAAACTCTTTAAGTTTCTTTGAATTCGATAATATTGTTTACATTGACTTTGTCTTACCCATTGATTTTTCTCACATCCTTAGGAACAAAAAAGAACTCGAAGAGATGTTGGGGATCTATTTTGTAAGAAGAAATAAGTGGTATTTAAGAATGAAAAGGGCAATGGCGTGCAAACTCAAGAGAGTCGATTTTTAAAGCCATGCTCGAAGGATGCAATGGAGGTCGTTACTTGCCACAAGTGCTTCATACAGGAAGAAGCACAATGGTTAAAATTCGATGGCAAGGACGAAAGATATCCGTGGCCATTCCGATGAGTTCTCCATATCTCGTCCAGCTGGAAGACGTTAAACTTAGAACTAGATAGGAGGCAGCCCATCATTTTCTTTTATTAAAGCTTTTAATAAGGATGGTAGATTTGTTGTTTCTTGCATTTTTGGTATGTAGGTTGATTGTGCTCGTGAGGAAGATGCGTGTTGAAGATACGATGGGTGCTTGATTTGAAAATGTGTAAGTTCGTCACACCAATTTTGGCAAACTTAACTCGACTCTTGTTTCAATTTAAGTGGCATGGTGTGACATATTTTGTCTTGAAAGCATATACTTTGTCTTGAGTATTGGTTGGATTTTGGTATGTTTGATTGTGTTAAAGTGCATGTGAATCCATATTTTTATGAAATTATTAAGCTAATAGTATTGTAGAGAATGTATGAAGGGTATTGGAAGCACAAATTGAACTTGGAGCCAAAAACTTTTACTACCAAATGCCTATTGAGGGAGTTTACTTTACACCCTACCACTTCTATGTGCTTAGCATAATTTGATTTGATTTGGATTGATGTGATTAACATGATACTTTATGTGTTATGTTTGTGGGAAGTTTACTTTCTTAATTTAGGATTTTCTTTTCAATCAAGGATGGGATGTTGTGAGCTTAATTGTTATGGATGAAATGAACGTGTGCTTCATTTTTCATTAATGGTGATTTTTATTCTTTCATGTTATGTGTTTTTGTTTCTCTTGCTTGGTGGGTCTTTTATTATGTATTTTGTGTGTTAAAGGTTCTTTAGGTGGTTAGTTTTTGGGATGACGTGAGTTCTTTTTGAATGTGAGTGATGAAATGTTGTTGTAATAAGTGATGACAAGTTATGATTAAGAATCTCTACACTTTCAAATTCTGATATGATTTACTTAACTTGTTCAATTTTGAGATGAATGTGGTGTAATAAGTTTCTTTAAGGTCCAATGCATAAGCTTGTGAGTATTTGAGCCTCAACCATGCATACATGGTATTTCTTCATGAGTGGATCAGTTGTGTTTGTTAAGCTAGAACTTGCTCAAGGACTATAGGAACGAGCCCGATTAGTGGAGATTAGTGATATGATCTAAGTACATCCTTGTCATTTATAGTCATTGCCAATATTTCCATACCATGAACATCATCCCTAGTCAACCACTTTGAGCCTTTAAGCCTACATCTTGTGAATTTAGCACATTACAAGCCTTGATTACCCACTTAAGTCTTATATATATACCCTTTGTGTGGGTGATTGAGGAGATGGTAGCTAGAAAGGATTGATTAAAGAACAAAAGAAGAAAAAGAAATGGTACACAAGCAAGAAAAAGAATGAAAAAGAGCACAAGAAAGAATGGACATGCAACCTCAAAACAAGAAAATGAGCAAAGCAACAATAATATGCTCAAGTACTTAAGAATTCAATAAATGAAGCATAAATCATAGGAAGCTCAATCCAAGGATAATGATGATGATAAGTGCTTGTGAGTAATAAAAGATAAGAAAGGAAGAAAAAAAGGAAAGTTGGAGAAATTGGCCATCTCTTCGATTACTTACACATGCTTAGTTACTCTTACCCATATTCTTCTTACCCTACCAAAGAGCCTATCATTACATCCTTAATGAAAGACCCTTTTTTTTATCACTAATGGAAACTTTGGTGGTTTGTGAATGTAGTCCACGAGTAAGCTTATAGGGAGTCGAACCAATCGGTTGATGAGGATGATTTACCTCATTTGATAGAGTGTTGAGTGAAATTAATAACCAACATGAGGTTTGGACCAAAGAGGGACTATACTATACTTTATTCTCTTGTGATTGAACTTGATAATATTTTTTGTATGTCATGAGTTTAATGTTGTAGGATGACTTAGCATAAATTGTATTTTTATTGCTATTGATGTGTTATTACTTATATTTGTTTAGTCTTTTTCGAGGTGAAAATCTCACTCCTTGGTTTATCATTTTCGTTATTCGGGGACGCACAACACTTTAAGTTTGGAGGTGTGATGAGTGATATTTTCACTTAATTTTAGTGACTTTTTGTATGTGTTTTCGTGTTATTTTATTCGTATTTTATGTGTTATTTGGTTGTGTTATGTGTTTTTATAGAAATGTGTGAGAATGAGCTTAAACGTATATAAAATAGGTAAAAATGGAGCATAAATGGAGAAGGGAGATGAAATAAAGAAGAAAAACAGGGCACGACCACACACGACCCGAGTGCTGCAGCTCCTAGATGGCCGTGCGTCGACTTCAAGAACCACCTATACGGCATCCTGTGCCCGTGTATAGAACTTGAGTCGTGTCCTGCTAAGCACTCGAGTCGAGCTCATGAACTCAACTCGAGCTCCGTCTGCTATCGAGAAATGCTGCCAAAGCACGACCCGACTCAGGCCGCGTGCATGCATTCGAGTCATGTAAAATTCTGCAAAAAAATGAGACACCTTCTAGAAGTTTTCTAAGGGGTATAAATACCCAATACTTCAATATTTAATTAGATTTTTGTAAGTTTTCACTGTTTCACACACATCACACACAATTCTCTCAATTTCACACCATCATCTTCATCCATTCATCATCCCATCCATCTATCTTCATTCCTCCATCAAATCCTTCATCAAATTGAGTAGAAGAAGCAAGGAAGAGAGTTGAATTGCAAAGGGGAGGAAGAGATCACCATTGGAAGCATCCAAGGGAATTTTAATCTACACTCTTGTATTGAAACCTTGTAGTTCATCATGTTTTGTAAGGATCTTAATGTCTATGTTAATTTCCTTTGAATATAGTAGGTTAATCTCCATTGTGAGATTAGCAACATAAAAGTTGTTGGATAATTTTGGGATTTGTGTATCTAAGTTCATATGTTTAGTGGGTTAATTGATTTCTTATCATTGAATCTTGGATCTTGATGTTTATGATGATTTGTGTGGTTTGCTGTTTTAAACATCTGATTAGATTGAGAAGTCAATTGCATATTTAGAATAGTTAATTGAATCATTTCATCATACACTTCATGTGCATTATAAATTGTAAAGAGATTGAGAAATCCTTTGGAATTTAGAACCCTTTGATAGGACATCCGATTGGTTTGATCGAGAGATTAATTAATCGTGTGAAGGGACTCTTATTTCAAGCTTAGTACCTTTTTGGAATTGTTTGAGTAAGAACCAATCCATTGTGTTATATTCCATATCATATCCATCTTGAGAAGGAGTTTAGGTGAACTTAGTGTTGGTCCTTAGTCTTAAACCCATGATTCATATGAATTTGATGCATTTATCCTAGGATTACCACTTCTTAATTGTTGTTAATCTCACTTTTACTTAATTTGATAAACCACTTTTCACCCATCATCTTGTGTGATAATCTTTACTTGCATTGATTGATTTTAATTACTTGTTTGAACAACCACCCCTTTAATGATTCGTCTCTATAAAATCATGAAAAACGTGATATCGCTTAAGCTCAAGCGCCTTCCTCCATGTGGTTCGATAAATTCTTGAATTGGTCAACCCTACTACAAGTTATGGCTAATCAAATATGGAACTAAGACTGACTCCAGGAGGAATAGCTTGTCCAGATTCCGTCAAAAGAAGAAAGCGGCATAAGAAAGTCAAGGCGTGCCCAACACTTACCAGCGTAGCATTTCCAATCTCATGAGGCCCTACACTCTGCAGCCAGCGAGATAGCACTGGGCTCCATGAACGAGCAGGAACAAAGCTGGGCTCTGAGACACTCATCTCCATCTCGATGGCCAATTGAGCCTCGCCCATACTCTGTAGTAGTAGCAGCTCCTCTAAAGCAACCAAAGGAACACTACCGCTGATGCCGCCCCCTGAGGCACGATCACTCTCCCCTGCTCGAGGAGCCTGCCTAAGGATGCCATAATGGAGTCTTTCATTCCCAATTCCCAAGCAATCACGATGAGGTTGTGATTGACTACCACCCACCTGATCTTGAATAGGGTTAATCCGAACCGCACTAACTCGGCCTGGTCGGGAAGTGGATTCAAAGGCATATCTTTCCCGTGTCTCAACTTCCTCTAGTTGAGCTTTCCCCTTCTCAGCTTGGTGAACGCTTGCCGCTTCATCATCGCTGGTAGGAGACTCGACCCCACTCCAAGGCGCTTCCACTAGTGCCTCCTCAGTTCCATCAGCATTAACAACAACCACACCACGGAGTCTAGACCTGCTCCTAACGGTCGCGGAAGTATCTTTAGCTGCGACTGAACTCGGACCGACTTCATGATGCGACCTTCGATGTGGAGGATAAACAACCTGATCGAAAAAATATTCATCAAGGGCGGCGTCTGATGCGCGTTTTCTTTGCACGCAAAATTAATCCCCAAGTATTAAGAATATCAGTTGCAGCTTAATCAAGCGATCAAGTGAATTATCGAACCCAAAGGACGACGTATTATCAATTTAATTACTTACTAAATTAATTAAGACAAGTGGCAATCAAGTTTGGGATTTTAATCTAATAATAACTAATAAACAATTAATTAAAATAACAAATAAAATAAAATATCACTCTAAGAATACGAAAGTGGATCAAGTAGGAGAATAGATAGCTCTAGGATAATCAAGTTTTACTCATTAATCTCCCTTTTGTGTGTTGGTGTCCGACTCTGCCTTGTGGAATATGGACGCATTACTAAACCATGCAAATCTACTCTATAGACATAAGCAAACATGCGTATAACACATGCGAATAACCTCGGAGCAAGAGATATAATTTCACCCTCCTTTCTAGGTACTATCAGTATCAATTATTTCCCACGTCTGGAACCTAACCCGATATGATCTCCCTTTATAGGTACTATAAAATTATCCTATTTATCCTACTTACTAACTCGAATTCAATTCAATTCAATTAATAAGTATTCATATATGATAGTTCTAATGAAGCTTCAGAGTCCCCTCACTTAGAATCATAACATGGAAAAAAAATCATGTTCAGCGGTGAACGCACTCAATCTACAACCAAGATATATATTCAGACTCTATAGACCAATTGAAGATGCACAAATTGACCGTGAATATGGATTAAAAATGTGCAATCATATATAAAATAAATCCACAAGTAGTGTTGTACGGAGTTTACACAAGATAGTTCAATTAATTCGTAAGAACCTTCACAACCCTAGTTCTACCAGAAAAACCTCTAGCCCATGATGTTGTGAAGAACAATCATGGGTGTTGGATAGATCTTATCCGAATGTCTGGAAAATTACAAGATAAATTAGGAAACGAATAAAACCCCAGATGTAGCGTCATCGTGTCCTTCTCCGTCTTGAATCCTCCTCTTTATTCTCCTCTTGATTCCACAAAAGAATCTTCAAAGTGATGGATGGATGGAGGAAAGGATGTGGATGATAGTTGGGGGGTGATCCCCCCTTGTGGGGTGTATTGTGTTGTTGTGTTGTGTTGTATCCCTCTCTAGTCTCTCTATGATCTTTCTTGGTGTGGTTTACATCCCCTTTTATACTTGTAAGCACTCCTTATGGACCTAGGATGAACTTTTTCTTAGAAAGCACAAAAATTCACGAAAAGGGGGTAAAAATCCCAATTTTTCGCTGTTAGGCTTCCGGTTCGACCAACACATCAGGTCGAATCTGAACAGAGGAGGTCAAACTCTTGGTCGAACTGCAGTGCGCAGTCTCACCATTTCGAGTATAACTTCCACATTCAAACTCCAATTTGAGTGATTCTTATGCTCACGCGATCCTCTCTTCCTTGGCTTTCTATCTATATATAGAACTCACAAAAACTCTAAGATTTGAATCTGTAACAGGCCATGGAAAGTAAATCATCCGTTCTGTTCGGCACAGCTCGCGCGACGTCTCTATTTTGCTCATAACTTCCTCGTTTGGAATCCGATTGAGATGTTCTTTACACCAAAACGATCCTCTTTTCATTGGCTTTCCAAAATGTATTACAGTTCCCATTCAGAGCTCCACACAAACACAAAAAAATAACAAAAGATAGACGTGCGTTTTTCAGCATTCATTGCACAAGTTGCACATTTTCTCCAACTTTGCACTTTTGATCCTTTTTACACCTAAAACACAATAAAACACCTCAAACGCACCTTTTTCTCACATATATTGAATATAATACACTTGTGCTAATATATGACGATAATTCTCATTATAAAGGTGTTAGATTGGACACTAAAACACGCTTATTTTCACTCTCATCAATCCTCCAAACTTACCCGTTGCTCGTCCCGAGGCAAAAAAATAAAATAAAGAGCGAGAGAGAGAGTAAAATTAGCGGGGAAGCAAGGACTATGGCCAATACTCCATTCAAAATACAATTGTTCTCAACTTAGGTAATGCAACCCTCATTACATGTAATAATCAATTCATAGCATACAAGATAAGACAATCACCACCAATTCAAATGCTCCATTGACATGTTCTCACGGGAAGTATATATCACTCGCACTCAGGTGTAAAAGATGTACACTTATGGGTTGTGGTGTTTACGTTCGTATTCAATTCAAATGCATGCGTAACCATAAGCTTGCCTATTGTCTCAACTAGCAAATTATGGATCCAGAAAGTCTTTTATATGGTTGTAATGTAGGCTCTTTGGAAAAGGTAGGAAATTTATGGATAAGTGACTCAAAACTCGGATCAATCAAGCTGCAGTCTCTCTCGATCTTTCATTCTTCCTCATCACTTCAATCAAACACAACATTCTCTTCAAATTTTCCCATCTTTTTCCTTCAAGCACAACATATTTTTCTTCCAACTTTTTCTAGTTTTTCAACTCCATCATTCTCCTTTTCTTCACCTTTTTTCTTTTATTTTTTCCTTTTGAGGTACCAGTTTCGGGCACTACCTCTCACATCCTCCATAGGGTACTAGATTAAAGCACTACCCTATGGTGTTTGTTTTTCATGGAGTACTAGATTTAAGCACTACTCCAAGAATTTTCCTCTTGATCTTTAAGATTCTTCTTTTATCATCCCTCAAATCACCAGAAGAGAAAATATCATGTGATTATGTACATGATCAATAAGGCTCAAAATCTCACATGGGTATTTAACAAGTAATAGAGCACTTTTCATGGTAAGCAATATCCCACAAGTACACATAGAACTTCATACCACAATATAACTCAAGTACACTTCCTTCATCAATTTCAAGAGCATATGAATTTCAGCACAATTTAAACATATAAGCTCACATGGATCTCCAAAAATATAAACTCAATCCTTCCACTCATGTGAATTAAAAGCACACATAAAAATTAGAATAAGGAAATGAGGGCACCTGATTTTTCTTCAACTTATTCACGAGCTCCTCGAGTTGCTCAACTCGGTCATCTTGCCACTCTTCTACCTTTTTCTATCATCAAAACTCAAACACTCATCATCACATGATTCATCAATTAACTATCTAATCAACTCCACACACTAGAAACACCACTGAACACTAGGCAAATTGCAAAAAAATTGACATATCAAAACTGATTAACGTTTCAACATACCGCAAAAAACCAACTCCCCTAGCAAATATTACAAAGAAAAAAATTATACTCTTGGTGCTTCAATGAGGTAAGAACATCACACCCCCCAAACTTAGTAAAAACGTAAGTTGAAACTAAGTTTGCAAAAAGATATAATTGCCGATTCGTAAGCACCTCAAATATAAAAATTTCTTACTCACACGAAATAAATAAAGTAATAAAAAGAAAGGGAAAGCCCCCAATAGGCGCTCATGTTTAACGTCAAAGAGTCACGACGGAATACCACTTTGTACTATTGGATTATAGGATGGTCTTCTCGCATCCTCACCTTCAAGTACTTTCTTTCCCTCTTCTTGTCTACACTCAACACCTCACATTTCTTGGTCACAAAAATATAATCCTTGGAATTTTCTTCCTCCCATGGTTGTCTAGACTCCTCCTTGTCAATCTTCCACTCAAATTCAGAATCATCTGTCTTAGTAAAATAAAGATTAAACAAGTTACAAACCACATCTATACTCTTGCATGATTGAGTCTCCATGGGCATCTTCACTCTTCCCCACTTCTTTTCAACTATAAGGTCAGTATTCTGCTCTAGGGATGGCACTGGAGTACTCTGAACATCAAGTATAACATTCTGCGCGAAAATAGTGCTGGACAAGGTAGTTCGACCTCGGTTCGACCTTGGGTGTTGGTTGAACTAGGTGTGTAGTGGTCGAACCGAGCATCAGCAAGTTAAAACTCACCAGTACAGGCAGGTTCGACAATGTTTCGACCAAAGGGTTTGGTCAAACAAGAGCTGTTGTTAAGCTTTTTCTGCACACTATAATTTAATCCTCAAGTGTAAGGATATCAATTGTAGCAGCAAGTTCCCAAGTTAAATTATCAATCTCACTGAGATAGTCAATTATTTATTTTACTATGAATTACTAATTAATCAGAATTAAGTAACCAATTTCCAATGTTTTGTTGTGAATTAATAATCTAAATTACTGAAATTAAATAACTGAATTATTAAAAGCAGTAAAATAAAAGTAAGTTTCTAATCAAGAGATGACGAACAGTTCTAAGATATCAGGTATTGACCAATTAATTTGGGTTATTAAACTTACGATTGTTCATTCATACAGTTTCATTAAAAATACACCACATATCCCTGTTATCCCACCGAATATGATTCGATTCTAAGCTAACAGTATAATCTGGTTTGAATCCTAAGGTGCACAAATATTACCAAGCCTTATTCCTAGATACTAATCAATGCAAGCACAATACCTCCGGATGGTAAGCCCGACTAACAAGATATTTTCTGGAATTACTACTAGGTTCTATTCACTTCCTACTTGATTGTCTAATTGCATTGTTCCACTAAACTAATCAAATATTTGATTTACCAGTTCATGGAATTAAAGTATTTATAGTGGAACTACTTCAATCCCTAACAGATAGACAATACCAATCATGAACGCACACAAGCTAATACAATAATCCAAGCATTATAGCGGATGTCATGAATATATTATGAAGACGTTACGAAGCAGATTAGCATGTCTTAATAAAATAAGTAAAATCAAAAGATCAACTGCATAAAATCCTAATCTTTGGTCTAAATCCCCAAATCAATTAAATCAATCCATCAAACCCTAGAATTGTATATAAAATTAGCCCGTGAGGTCACAAGCTACACTCATGGCTAAGCAATTCATACCAAAAATCAAAGTAAAAGAAAGAGAAAGATAAGAATTATGAAACCCTAGTGTAGGCGTAGTCTCGCGTTCCTTCTCCATCTCTCCAATTGCTTGATTCTCCCTCAATTAGCACTTGAAACCCTCTTGAAAGTGGATGGATGGTGAAATCAGGTTGTTAATCTGATATGAAGGTGTTGGAGGTGTGGATTGATAATGAATTATGGATGGGTTCTCTCCAATTTGTGTCTTGATCTCCCTAATTGATTCTAGGACTGATGTAGGGCTTTTTCGCGATCGAAACTGCTCCAAAAACGCGATCTGGGGGTATATATACGTTGCTACATCAAATATGCCCTGTCTGGGCTCGGAACTGGCCGCTCGGCACCCAGATCGGCTCGAGCTGGGCTTGGACCCAACTGAGCGGCCTTCCTATGGATCAGCCAAGTCACTGGGGTCCCACCTGGACCCCACTCTGCTCAAGTGGACCCCACTCGGCCACCAACTCGGCTCGAGCGGCTCGCCGTGCTGCTCTCGAGTTGGGTCATTCTGGGTCTGTTTCGCTCCTCTTTTGGTCCTGCTCTGTTTTACCTTGTTTCCTGCCTTCAAAACTCACAAAAACACCTTAATAGCCTAAAAATCGTGTAAATACTTAAACGTACACAATTACATGCAAAAACGATAACTTTCCTAAGTAAAACGGTGTAATGTGCACACATAAAATGCGTGAAATTTCACTCTCAATAAACCCTCAAACTTACCTGTTGCTCGTCCCGAGGCAACAACATTAAAAACCAAGAGATTTATTGAAAGGAAATTTCACAGCAGAAAACTTCCAAGACAATATAACAATTTAAATATCATACTTCAGATACAAGATAACCATCCATCTAAGAACATACAATTCAAATAAACTATTTCACCCATTCGGAATGCTCATCCACCCATTCTCACGGGTAGTATTTACGCTCAACTCTCAAGTGCGAGATATACACTTTAGGGTAAGGTGTTTACACTCAAAGTCAATTCAAATACACGCGTAACCATAAGCTTGACAATTATCTCAACTCTTGACTAAAGGAATAATTTCAACAATAGGATCACAAAGGTCTTGCATTAGGTTGCAATGTTGGCTCTTTGGAAATGGTAGGGAATATATGGATAAAGTGACTAATTAACTAGTAGAGAATCAAAGAAGACTTACAGCTTTTCAACAAACAGCTTCATTTTCTTCTTTCTTCTTCAATGCTCTTCAATGCTTCTTGCAACTTGATTCCTCCTTCACTTTTAAACACAACATCCTTACTTGAATTTTTTTCTTTTCCTTTTCTCTTGCTTTCTTCTTTTTCAAATAAGGGTACCAGTTTCAGGCACTACCCTTTTCATGGGGTACCAGTTTCGGGCACTACCCCCTTCATGCAATAATTTAACCATTCTTTTCAACAAATTTCCATCACTTCCATCTTACTTCTCCTAATATTCTTATTTACAAGACTCCAACTTGATTCCTTCAACTCTCTACTAGATAGGGATTTTTAAGGCTAGCAAAAGGATCAATTAGCTAATCACATAGGCTTCCAACAAATAAGGCTTTTAGGCTCAAAGGGTTGACTACGGATAATTTAAATAGGTAGGATAATAATTTGACTGGTGACTAATAAACAACAAAGATGGCCTAAGATCATTTCCTATTGTCTAGTCAAACATGTAGTTTCAAGCAACATACAAAGCCAAGTTCTAGAATACGTGTGTATAAATGACACTCACAAGAATAAACTGAATCATACAACTTGTCATGATTTCAAAAGGCTCAAATCTCACAAGGCTATACAAATGAATGAGCAATCCTAATAAAGCTATATAATTAATCTTCCTTGCACATAATCAAATTTCAAGCATCTCAATATCAAAGCACAATATCAAATTGTTTTTCCAACACAATCACACATCATGAATCAATAACACATAACTCTGAATAAATCATGAACCCCTAATCAATAATCATACATCATACATCAGTACAAATAGCAACATAATAATTATATCATACATGCCCAAATAAATAGAACAAAAATCCTAGCACAGACTATCAAATGACTCAAAAAATGAAAAATCAGAAAGGTGGGAGTAGAGAGACATAAACACTATCAGAACACTGCTCAAATCAGATCATCAAGATCAATGCGCCACGCGTTGAATTCCTCCCTTATGTCCTCCAGTGTCCTCACTCTATTTGACACCTGGGTAAGCGTGTTGTTAAGTGCTCCAATCTCTGTGTTCGTCGCTTACTGAGTCGCATTGATCTGCGTCAGCTGGCGACGGATAGCAGCATTCTCACCTCTCCTCCTCCTGTTCTCAACTGTCAAGTTAGATAAGTGATCAAGCATACCTTGGGCCTGCTGGCCATACCATGAGACCATCGGCTGCCAGGCCTCAAAACCAGGAGGCAATGGTGGTAGTGGCATCCCGTATAAGGGAAACTGATCTACTCCGGGGAACAAGGGTGCTCCCCCAAGCTGTGCTTCTCCTGGGGCTCCTCCATACTGCTCATATGCCCCACCTCCAAAATCCTGGTGTGGCATCTCATCCTCTGCTCCACCTCCGTAGTCCTGATGTGGCATCTCGAAACTGTGATCATCTCCATACTCTCCTCCATCATAAGCCTCATCGAGAGGGTCTCCCATAGCCATCGGCTAATCCATGGCAAGCGCCTCTTGCTGATGCGCATTTTTTTGCACCCAAAATTAATCCCCAAGTATTAAGGATATCAGTTGCAGCTAAGTGAGAAACCAAGTGAATATCGAACCCAAATGATGGCGTGTTATCAATTTAATTATTTACTAAATTAATTAAGACAAGATGGCAATTAAGTTTGAGGTTTTGAATTATTAAACTACTAAGAAAATTAAATTAAATAACAAACAAAATAAAATATCACTAGAAGAATACGAAAGTGGATCAAGTAGGAGAATAGGTAGCTCTAGGATAATCCAGTTTCACTCATTAATCTTCCTTTCGTGTGTTGATGTCCGAATCTGCCTTGTGGAATATGGACGCATCACTAAGCCATGCATATCTACTCTATAGACACAAGCAAACATGCGTGTAACACGTGTGGAGCAAGAGATATAATTTCACTCCCCTTTCTAGGTACTATCAATATCAATTATTTCCCACGTCTGGAACCTAACCCGATATGATCTCCCTTTATAGGTACTATAAAATTATTCTCTTTATCCTACTTACTAACCCGAATTTAATTCAATTAATAAGTATTCATATATGACAGCTCTAATGAAGCTTCGGAGTCCCCTCACTTAGAATCATAACATGGAATCCTGCTCAGCAGTGAACGCACTCAATCAATAACCAAGATATGTATTCAGATTCTACATAACAGTTAATGATGCACAAAACGACTGTGAGTATGAATTAAAAAGGCACAATCATATATAAAATAAATCCACAAGTAGTGTTGTACGGAGTTTACACACGATAAGTCAATTAATTCATAAAAACCTTCACAACCATAGTTCTACCAAAAAGGCTCTAGCCCATGATGTTTCGAAGAACAATCATGGGTGTTGGATAGATCTTACCCGAATGTCCGGAAAATACAAGATAAATTAGGAAACGAATAAACCCTTGATGTAGGCATCGTCGCGTCCTTCTCCATCTTGAATCCTCCTCTTGGTTCTCCTCTTGATTCCACAAACGAATCTTCAAAGTGATGGATGGATGAAGGAAAGGAAGTGGATGATGGATGGGGGTGATCCCCCATTGTGGGGTGTTGTATGTGTCGCCTCTCCTCTATTCAATTGTATTGTGTTCTCCTCTTTTTGTGGCTGCATAGACCTCCTTTTATACTTGTAATCAAGTCTCCTAGGGCTGGAACTGGCTTCCTTAATTATCTCACGCGTTTAGGCCTCGAAA
This sequence comes from Pogostemon cablin, assembly GCA_023678885.1. Lineage (NCBI taxonomy): Eukaryota > Viridiplantae > Streptophyta > Magnoliopsida > Lamiales > Lamiaceae > Pogostemon > Pogostemon cablin. The sequence continues at coordinate 332,244 of CM042995.1, forward strand.
ATACGGATATGGTAAGTTCCCGAAGCTCGATTCGACCTCACAAACAGGTAGAACCAACCCCTCCAGGTCGAACCGTGGTCGAATCACCCTACTGGAAGCCCCAGGTGCTTGGTTCGACCAGCACAACAGGTCGAAGCCACCTGTCGTGGTCGAACCAGCTCTTTTTCCGTCCAGTTCGACCTCATGATCAGGTCGAACTGAGATGTCTCAGGTCGAATCTACTTGCGCAGTCTCACCATTTAGCGTATAACTTCCACATCCGAGCTCCAATTCGAGTGGTTCTTGCACTCATGCGATCCTCTCTTCCTTGGGTTTCTATCCATAAAAATAAATCAAAGAAAATCCACCATTTGAATGTGTAACAAGCCATGGAAAGTAGCACATATATTCTATTCGGCACAGCTCGTGCGACGTCACCACTTTGCTCATAACTTCTTCGTTCAGACTCCGAATGGGGTGTTAGCCAAAACGACCCTCTCTTCAGTGGCTTTCCAATCATGTATCACAATACCAATTTTGATCTCCACACTAACATAGAAAAATTATGAAAGTTGGACGTGCATTTTCAGCATTCTTGCACAAATTGCACATTTTCTCCAACTTTACACTTTTTATCATTTTTCCACCTAAAACACAACAAAACACCTCAAACACACCTTTTTTTCACATATAATGAATATAAGACCATTGTGCTAATATATAACAAGAATTTCCATAAAAAAGGTGTTAGATTGGACACTTAAACACGCTTATTTTCACTCTCATCACCTGCACAGCTCTCCTCCAATCTCTCTCCTTCTGGATCGCCTCAATGATCAACTGATGCCCCGATGTGTTCATCCTAATATTTCTCTCATTTCTGATAGTGATGAAGTGAGTTAGCTCTATCGGGAAACAAAAGGCATTAGGTGTACTATTATAAATAAACTCCAAAACTCCTCTCTTTGACACCTTAAACACCTTGCTCGAGTGCAACGAGCCAAGATCGATGTTCGGCTTATTCCTAAAGACCGGCATCTCGCTCGTGTCAATCCCATGATGATGAGCGATAGGTGTAACCAACCCTCCTATGTTCACTATCTGCCTGACATGTGTAGTGAACTGGTACATCCGATGAATCAAGTATGCACCCACATTAAACTGTACATCATTCAGCATGCACCACAACATGTATAACTCACCTCGGGGAATAGCACCACTCTCAGATCCACAGAAGATAGTATTTGAAAGGATTCGATCCATATATCTCAATACAAGGTTGTGGATGCTGGTAGCTCGGGCATAATTGGAACAATACACCTCATTCCTCCCAGTAATCAAACTCCAAAAGTCATTATGCTTGAATCTCTCATCCTACTGAAAAGCAGGAATCCCCTCAGGACACCCAAGTATCCTGTTGATTGAGTGGTCTGTTTTTTAGTCTCGCCCCCTCCAAGTACAAACTCGCATTTATACGAAATCTCCCCATCATACGACACTCTCAGTGTGCACATAAACTCCGCAGTGAGTCTGAAATAAGTGGGTGATCTAAGCTCCATAAAACTACGGATACCAACCTGATCAAACATCCACATAATGTCATCAGTGAAATGAAGTGTATCCATCGTCTGATCGTGCTGGTACCGAGTATTAATTATCTTGTCCGCGATCCTCCCATAAAGCACAGCAATTTTATCCCAGTTAGCAAACTCGATGCCAAAATCCCCTGGTAGCATCTTCTTTCTTCTCAGCCTTTCATAAATATGTACCGTAGTCTCATCCTCGGAATCAATCTCATCGGGCTCATATGAAGAACCCTCATCGACTCTCTTTTTCTTAGTTCTACCTGTTGCAATTTATAAAAGCAAAACACACTCTTCCATCAAATAATTAAGTAAATAGGACCTATGCAAATTAATTCCAAGTTCCAAGCTATCATATTCAAAACATAGTCATGAATCAAACTTCTAACTCTTAATTAAATATGCATAACAGTAAACATCCTATATCAACCTTCAACTTCAATAATTTCACCATAAACATGCTTCTAAAAGTTCAAGAACAATCATGCTTAATCACATTCAACTCATAGAAATCAATATTCAAGCATTCATGAACTTTTTCAATTAAAAAACATAGCATATTCGTTTATATTTCCAAACCACCTCTCAATTTCACACTTACTTTCATACTTAAGCACAAATCCACACTTTCACATGTTCAATAATCAACAACAAACCAAGTAATTGAGAGAAAAAGCAACAAACAATCAAGATATTCAACAATTTAACATAATTTCAAATGCACACCAAGTGTTTGTCAAAATGCCTCAACCAAAATCAAACTTGAACATGTAAATTCAACACACATATGACTTACCCATACCAAATTCATGTCACCATTAACATTTTAGGAGTGAAAGGGTCAAGAAAAACGTACCTCTTGTGTTATACATGACGAATTTTCAACTTGATACTTACACCCAAAATCCCCAAATTGACACACTAAAATGCCCTAATCTAATGAAATAATAATAGAATGATGGAGTAGTGATATGTGTGATGTGTTTTAGTGGAAGAAAACGAGAAAAACTAGCTGGAATTGCAACGAAAGCAGCGGAATTGCGTCTGCAATTGGCTGGAAGTGGGCAGAAATGGCGCTGCACAAGGCTGGACGAGTTTTAACACCACTCGCCATCCCGCTCGGGCCAAGCCACCTACCGAGCAGGCTCAAATTCTGTCGAGCAGGCCTACAGGCCCGCTATCCATGTGTTCTGCATGCAACGGCACCCCACTCGGCACACTTTTCATGCAGCTCGGCTCGAGATGGTCGCCGAGCCGTGGCTGAGCTGCTCGGTTCTGCTTCCATCATTGATCCCCTGCTTTTTCTGTACTGTACCCTGCTTCAGAACTCAATTCCAAGTGAAATCATACAGTACAATATCGTCAAGTGCTATGAAAAATAAAAAAATCATCACCGAGATCCATAAACGACTAAACTAACACTAGGATTAATAAAAAGCAAACAATAAACAACACAAAACCAGACACGAAACTAGGAAAATTGCAAAAAATGGAACCCTCAAAATCATCAAACAAGTCAAAAATATCAAGAATCCGCAAAAAATCGACCCTCCAAGCAACAACACAATGCAGAAATTTTATTTCGGCACACAAGACAAGGTATGGATGTTACCCCCCCAAACTTAGATCAAACAAATCCCCACTATCTTTAGCGGAGGCTAGTATTCTGGAAGCACAAGTGGATGAGGCAGAGATTAAGGATGCCTTGTGGTCAATCAACAAAAATAAATCTCCGGGTCGTGATGGCTACACTTCGGCCTTCTTTGAGAGTGCATGGAATGTGGTTGGTGGAGATGTGGTGGCAGCGGTGAAAGAATTCTTTCGGAAGGGAAAATTGCTCAAACAGTTGAATGGTACATTTGTCTCTCTGATCCCTAAAAAGAGCCATGAGCCGAGAGTCCAAGATTTTAGGCCCATTTCATGTTGCAACACTGTATACAAAATCATCTTGAAAATCTTGGCAGCTCGACTCAGGAATTGTCTTCCTTTATAATAAATCCCTCTCAGTTTGGGTTTATTAAAGGAAGGAAATTAAGAGACTGTGTGATGCTTGCGGAGGAGATCTTTAGGGGTTACGGATGGAGAGAAGGGAATATCTCCCCTAGGATGACAGTCAAAGTAGACATTTCCAAGGCTTATGACTCTGTTAGCTGGAAGTATCTCTTTGAATTGCTTACGGGCCTAGGTTTTCCCTCTACTTTTTGATCTTGGATTGAGCAGTGTGTTACAACTCCTTCTTACTCCTTACTCATCAATGGCAAACCGGAGGGTTTCTTCAAAGGCAAGAGGGGTCTTCGACAAGGTGATCCGATCTCTTCGCTCCTCTTTGTTATTTGCATGGAGTATCTTAGTAGATTGATTAGTAGAGCAGTAGATCTACATGAATACAGATTCCATTCTAGAATTTGTAAACGTGTAGATGTTTCACACTTGATCTTTGCGGACGATCTCTTGATTGTGGGTTATGGAGATGTGGCAACTGTTAGGTGTTTTGACAGGATATTGAAAGGATTTTCGGAAGTCTCTGGGTTAATTGCAAATCCTCAGAAATCTAATCTCATTACCTCGGGAGTCTCAACTCGTGCCCGTCGCCGTATTGCTCAGATTCTTCCATTCAATACATGTACCATTCCTTTCAAATACTTGGGCATCCCTATTTGTAGTAAGAGAATAGGAGTGGAGGATTTCACCCCCCTTCTGAATGACATTAACAACATGATACAAACTTGGTCTTCTAAACTTTTGTCATTCACGGGTCATTTGGAACTGATCACTTCTGGGATATATGGTATTCTCTCCTTTTGGTGTGGCATTGTGAAAATTCCAGTTGTAGTGGTCAGGAAGGTGGAGACTATTATTCGCAGGTTTTTGTAGGGAACGAATGTGAGCCCAGTGAGTTGGAATGATATCCTCCAACCTAAGAATTCAGGGGGACTAGGGTTGAAGGACATTACCACATGGAATAAGGCTCTCTCAGCGTCAGCTTCATGGGATGTACACAGGGAAACCTCATCCCTCTGGGTGAAATGGATCCACTCTGTCTACCTCTCATCTTCCTCATGGACAATGACCTCTCTCGATAATAATTCTACGTACTTATGGAGAGCTCTCATTGTCATTAGGAATACCATAGAGAATGAATCAGAAGGGAGTGAAAGCGTGATTGATATTATGGAGAAGTGCTGTGACAGAGGAATATTCAAAACTAGCCGTATGTATGATCATCTAAGGAGTAGATACACAGCGGACTCAAGCTTTGTTTATAAATAGATTTGGCACAAATGGATTGTGAGGAAGTTCAGCTTCAGACTTTGGCTAGTGCATAGACAGGGTTGCTACTGATGAGTGATATTTTCACCTAGATTTTAGTGTCTTTTTATATGTGTTTTCGTATTATTTTATCCGTATTTTATGTGTATTTTGGTTGTGTTTTGTGTTTTTATGGAAATGTGTGAGAATGAGCTTAAACGTATGTAAAATAGGTGAAAACGGAGCAAAAACAAAGATGTGAGATGAAACGAAGAAGAGAAACTGGACACGACCCAACTCGAGCCGAGTGCTGAAGCTTGAGTCGAGCTGTCGCTGCACGAGTCATGCGCCGCACACGGGCCTGTCCAGAATGGCCGTGCGCGGTCATCAATTCATCCAATACAGGCACCCCTGTGACCGTGTTTCACAACACGAGTCGTGCCTAGTATTCACACTCGAGTCGAGTTGTCGACATGACTCGATCTCAGTTTGTCACCGAGAAATGCTGCCAGGACGTGACACGACTCGAGCCGTGTTGCAGCACACGAGTCGTGCCGTGTAAAAAGCTGCTAAAAATTCAGAAACCTTATAGAAGTTTCCCAAGGGGTATAGATACCCAATACTTCAATTTTGGATGAGATTTGGCGAGGGTTTCCCTGTTTCACATACATCACACACAATTCTCTCTATTTCACACCATCATCTTCATCCATTCACCATCCATTAGATCTACCATCATCCCACCATCAAAACCTTCATCCAATTGAAGAAAAGAAGCAAGGAAGAGAGGAGAGTTGCAAGGGAAGGAAGGAGATCACCATTGAAGCACTTCAAGGGAGTTTCTATCATTACTTTGTAGTTAAAACTCATAGTTTCATCATGTTTTGTAAGGATATTAATGTCTATGTTAATTTTCTTATGGATATGAGAGGTTAATCTCCCTTGTGAGATTAGCAACATGATAGTTGTTGGATAATTTTGGGATTTGTGTATTTAAATTCATGTGTTGATTGGGTTACTTGATTTTCTATCATTGATGCTTTAGATCTTGAGGTTTATGATGATTTGTGTGGTTTGTTGTTTTTAAACATGTGATTAGATTGAGAAGTCAATTGCATATTTAGGATAATTGATTGAATCATTTCATCAAACACTTCATGTGCATTATAAATTGTAAAGAGATTGAGAAGTCCTTTATTATTTAGAATCCTTTGATAGGACATATGGTTGGTTTGATTGAGAAATTGATTAATCATGTGAAGGGACTTTTAATTCAAGCTTAGTACCTAGTTGGAATTGTTTGAATGAGAACCAATCATTTGTGCTTATTGAGTTTAAGATCCTATTCATCTTGTGAAGGAGTTTAGGTGAATTTAGTGTTGGTCCTGAGTCTATACCCATGAACATATGAATTTGATACATGTATCCTAGAATTTCCACTTCTTAATTGTTGTTAATCTCACTTTTAATCAATTTGGTAAACCAATCTTCATCTATCTATCTTATTTGTTGATCATTGCTTGCTAGCTTGCTTTGATTGATTTAATTTCTTATTGATCATACAACCCTTTGATGATTCGTCTCTATAAAATTGCGATAAACGTGATCTCGCTTGAGCTCTAGCATCGACCTCCCTGTGGTTCGATAAATTCTTGAATTGGTTAACCCGACTACAAGTTATGGCTAATCAAATGGCGCCGTTGCCGGGGAGGCAACGGTTGCTAGTAGCTTGAAGAAGGATCATTTTGAGTGATCTTAATAGAGACATTTTTTTTATTTTATTTGTTTACTTGTATTTGCTTTGAAAATCGTGTTCTAATTGCTTTTACTTTGAAGGTGTATGCAGACAAGATCCAAGGGGAAACAAGTTGAACCTATTGATTGGGAGATCGAGCATACATTGAGAAGGAGAAAGGAGAAAGGAGAAAAATCTTAAGTGTAATCACATGGAGAATTTTCAAGAAGATAATCATGTGGAGATAGAGCATGATGGGGAATGAGGAAAAAATGTGAACGTGCAAGAAAACGCATTTCAATTCAATGGAAATCCTCCCCAACAAGCGTATCAAAACTTTAGAGCTATGAACAACCAAGCTTTGCTTCAACAAATGGTGCAACAAGTTCTAAGACAACAAGGATTTCAACAAGCTTATGCTCCGGTGCAACATGGAATTCACAATGATCAAAGGGTGATCCGGGATTCTTCATGCCAAGGGCAATACCACAAATGATGGGACCACCAATTCATGCCAACAACTTTGAGTTTAAAATGGGCTTGATTTCTATGGTGAGAGAGCAACAATTTAGTGGAACCCCGAATGAAGATCCCAATGCTCATCTAGCTCAATTCGTTAAGATTGCAAACACCGTGAAGATGAATGGGGTGAGTGAGGATTGTATCAAGATGAGGTTGTTTCCATTTTCATTGAGGGATAGAGCAAGAACATGGCTATCCACAATTACTCCGGGTACGTGCAACACTTGGGACGAGCTAGCACAAATGTTCTTGAATAAATATTTTCCACCTTCTAAGATGCTTCAAATGAAGAGCTTCATTACTCAATTCAAGCAAATGCCTCAAGAGAGTTTTTATGAAGCGTGAGAAAGATTTAAGGATATGCTACGCAAGTGTCCACAACATGGATTCCCGGAGAACCAACAAGTTGGATTTTTCTACCAAGGGTTGGTAAATGGTCAAAGAGTGCTTGTTGATGCTTCGGCGGGTGGATCCGTACTTGGAGTGACTCTGGAAAGGGCTATTAGGATTTTTGATGAGATTGCTACAAATACCCACCAATGGCCATCGGAGCGAGTGAGTGGATGCTATGGTTTTGAGAATTTCGATCAAGGGCAACAGTTTAATGTGAAGAGTGTGAATGTTGAGCCACAAGTGCCAAGCATGGAAAGGATAGTAGCGGAGGTTATGAAACAAATGAGCTTGAACCAAAGTGTGAGTCAAGGAGCTAACATGGTTGAAGGGGTACAAAGTGAGCAAGGTGTGCGTCCTCCGAAAGTTATGAATGGAGAACAATGGGCCAACTCTATGCCACGTGTGGAAGATGTATAATATATGCAAGGAAGGGGTTACCAAGGGAATTACCAAAATAATTTCCAAGGTAATTATCCACCAAGGCAAGGGGGCTTTAATGGTCAAAGTAGTGGAAGCTCATACCAACAACAAAAAAGGCAAGGTAACTTTTCCTACTCCAACCCGAACAATGTGGTTGCTTATCCTCCGGAATATCAACCGGGGGCTAAGGCACCAAACAATGAGGGAAGAGCATCGATTGATGAGCTACTTGAACAAATGATCGCATCAAAAAAAGCTCGAGAAGCATCGGACAAAGCTAGAAATGAAGCATTGAAAAAAGCGGAAGAAGCTAATGATAAGAGATTCAAAGCTTTGGAGTATAATGTGGGGCAAATTGCAAGTTCATTGAGTGCTCAACAAAAAGGAAAGTTTTCGGCCACAACCGAGGTCAATCCAAAGGCTCAATGTTTGTTGGTTGATATGAAAGAGGAACGAAAGGTTGAAGAAGGGTTGGTGGAAAGCATGGTTGTTGAAGAAATGGAAGAGATAAGTAAGAAAGAAGAGAAGGGACCTAAATGGATACCAAAGTGGAAACGGGTACAAGAGGAAAAGAAGTGGAGGAGAAGGCCAAAGAAGAGGAGTACAAACGTGACTATTGGGGTATTCCGATCACTCTATTCCCTATTCCCTATCCACAAATGTTTGTAAAAGAGGAGAAGAAAAAGGAGTTTGAGGAGCATGTGAAAGAGCTCAAGAAAAAGTATGTGGAGAAAAGGAAAGAAGAGTCATCCGAAACAAGTGGATCAATGCAAAAAGGGGAACCTACGAAAGTTGGTGATCTGGGAAAGTTCACAATTCCTTGTGATTTTGAAGGGAAGGGTACCCTTGATGCATTGTGTGACTTGGGGGCAAGCGTCAATGTGATGTCTCATGCCACGTTTAAAGATCTCAAAATTGGAAAGCTAAAGCCTACTACTATTCATCTTGAGGTTGTAAATGGAGAGGTTGTGAAGTCTCTAGGAATTGTGGAAGACGTGGAGGTAAAGTTGAAAGGGCTAGCTTTCCCGGTCGACTTCATGGTGTTAGAAGTGAAAGCGGACCCTCGAGTGCCACTCATTTTGGGAAGGTCATTTCTAGCTACGGGAAGAGCAAGAATTGATGTTGGAAGAGAAGAGTTGTCTTTGTGCTCAAAAGGAGAGAGTGTCACATTCATGTGCAAGAAGGAACAAGGAGCCAAATCTCACGTGAATCCTCTGAATGTGCCTCCGGATGATTTCATAAATCATGACTCCATTCTTTTTGACAATTTAAATTCATTTCTTCATGATTATATGAAAATGTCAACTTCTAACTTATCTACTTATGATGTTAATAGGATGAAAGCATCGGAGCTTGATTGGAAGCTTGACAAAAGGGAAAGAGGAAGTCCACTAGATTCACTTCTTGATGATGACTTGATGCTTGTAAGCAAGAACGGTGAGGTTGAGCTTGTTGATAAGAAGAAGGCGAAGCAAATGTTTAAAGTGAGGATACGAGGAGAGAGTGTGATGGACCATTCCTTGGTCCAATGAGCGTGAAAAATTCCGTCCGACTTGAAGACGTTAAACTTAGCGCTATATGGGAGACAACCCATTCTTTTTATCTTTTGATGCTTGTTTGTATTTTGGTCTTGTAGGTGGATTGTGCTTGTGAGAAAATACATACTGAAGGAAAGAGAAGTGCTTCATGGATTAGAGTAGACATGTTCACCACTTGTTGCAAACTTAATTCTCGACTCTTATCTCGAGTTAAGTTTGGGGGGCTAGTGCGTGGTGAACATTCCTCAAGTCGTTGGATGTCATCAATGGAAACTACAAGGATAAGTCCCACCACTTTTTGCAAACTTAAGTCTCAACTTGTTTCGATTTAAGTTTGGGGGGAGAGTGTGTGGTGTGACTCACCACTTGAGTATGAATCTTGTAAAATTGACCCAATTTTAAAAATTTTCTCATGAGTTTTGGTATGTTTTGGTATGATTGGTTGTGTTGAAGTGCATGATAATCCATATTTTTAATGACATTGTTGAGCTAATGGTGTTTGTTGAGTCTTTGAGCATGAATGAAGAGTATTGGAAGCATCATGGAGCTTGGAGCTAACGCTTTCATTATCAAATACCTATTGAGGGAGTACTCTACACCTTATCACTTTTAATTGCTTGATATATTTTGATTTGAATTGATGTGATTAGCATGTTACTTCATTTGTTATGTTTTGGGATGTTTACTTTTGTAATTTAGGATTTCCTTTTCAATCAAGGTTGGGATGTTTGTGAGCTTAATTGATTATGGATGATATGAATTTGTACTTTATTGTTAATGATGGTGATTTTTATTCTTGCATGTTATGTGTTTTTGGTTGTTTCTTGTTGATTGAGTCTTTATTTTATGTTTTGTGTGTTTTCTTATTCTTGTTTAGGGATTGTTCGGTGGTTTTTTTAGGGAGGTTGTGAGTCATTTTTTAATATGAGTGATGATATGTTCTGGTAATAAGTAATGACAAATTATGATTAAGAATCTCTACACTTTCGAAATGTGACATGTTTTATTTAATTTGTTCAATTTTGAGATGAATGTGGTGTAATAAGTTCCTTAAGGTCCAATGCATAATCTTGTGAGAATTTGAGCCTCAACCGTGCATACATGATATTATTTCTTCATGAGTGGATCGGTTGTGTTAGATAAGCTAGAACTTGCTCAAGGACTATAGGAATGAGCCCGATTTGTGGAGATTAGTGATATGATCTAAGGTCATCCTTGTCATTAATAGTCATTGCCCAATATTTCCATACCATGAACATTATCCCTAGTTAACCACTTTGAGCCTATTTCTTGTGAATGTAGCACATTACAAGCCATGATTACCCAGTTAAGCCTAAGATATATACCTTTTGTGTGAGTAATAAAGAATATGGTAGCTAGAAAGATGTGAGGAGATGATAAAAGAAGAAGAGGAAATGGTAAACAAGCAAAGAAAAAAGGATGAAAGAGCATAAACAAGAAGGAACATGCAACCTCAAAACAAGAAAATGAGCAAAGCAACAACAAAATGCTCAAGTATTTAAAAATCCGAAGAAGGAAGCATGCATTGAAAAGAAGCTCATAAATCCAAGGAAAGTTGATGATTAGTGCTTGTGATCAATTAAGAAAAGAAAGGAAGAAAGAGAAGTGAAGAAGTTGGAGAAATTGGCCATCTCTTCGATTACTTACACTTGATTAGTCACTAATATTCATAGTCTTCCTACCCTACCAAAGAGCCTATCATTACAACCTTAATTAAAGACCTTTTTGATCACTAATGGAAACTTTGGTGGTTTATGAATGTAGTCCACGAGCAAGCTTATAGCGAGTCGAGCCAATCGATTAATGAGTGTTGATTTACCCTACTTTAAAGAGTGTTGAGTAACATTTATAACCTATGTGAGGCTTGGACCAAAAAGGGACTATATACACTTTATTTTCTTGTGATTGAACTTGTTAATTCCTTATGTCATGAGTTTAATGTTGTAGAATGACTTAGCATAAATTGTAATTCTTATTATTATTGATGTGTTATTACTTATGTTCGTTTAGTCTTTTCCTAGGTGAAAATCACTCTCCTTGGTTTATCATTTTCGTTGTTCGGGGACGAACAACACTTTAAGTTTGGGGGTGTGATGAGTGATATTTTTACCTAGATTTTAGTGTCTTTTTATATGTATTTTCGTATTATTTTATCTGTATTTTATGTGTATTTTGGTTGTGTTTTGTGTTTTTATGGAAATGTGTGAGAATGAGCTTAAACGTATGTAAAATAGGTGAAAACAGAGCAAAAATAGAGAAGGGAGATGAAACGAAGAAGAGAAATTGGACACGACCCGACTCGAGCCGAGTGCTGAAGCTCGAGTCGAGCTGCCGCTGCACGATTCGTGCACCGCGCAAGGGCCTATCCAGAATGGCCATGCGCGGTCATCAATTCATCCAACACGGGCACCCTGTGATCGTGTTGTGTAACACGAGTCGTGCCCAGTATTCGCACTCGAGTCGAGTTGTCGACACGACTCGAGCTCAATTTGTCATCGAGAAATGCCCCCAGGACGTGACACGACTCGAGCCGTGTTGCAGCACACGAGTCGTGTCGTGTAAAAAGCTGCTAAAAATTCAGAAACATTCTAGAAGCTTCCCAAGGGGTATAAATACCCAATACTTCAATTTTGGATGAGATTTGGCGAGGGTTTCCCTGTTTCACACACATCACACACAATTCTCTCCATTTCACACCATCATCTTCATCCATTCACCATCCATTAGATCTACCATCATCCCACCATCAAAACCTTCATCCAATTGAAGAAAAGAAGCAAGGAAGAGAGGAGAGTTGCAAGGGAAGGAAGGAGATCACCATTGAAGCACTTCAAGGGAGTTTCCATCATTACTTTGTAGTTAAACCTCATAGTTTCATCATGTTTTGTAAGGATCTTAATGTCTATGTTAATTTTCTTATGTATATGAGAGGCTAATCTCCCTTGTGAGATTAGCAACATGATAGTTGTTGGATAATTTTGGGATTTGTGTATTTAAATTCATGTGTTGATTGGGTTACTTGATTTTCTATTATTGAAGCTTTAGATCTTGAGGTTTATGATGATTTGTGTGGTTTGTTGTTTTAAACATGTGATTAGATTGAGAAGTCAATTGCATATTTAGGATAATTGATTGAATCATTTCATCAAATACTTCATGTGTATTATAAATTGTAAAGAGATTGAGAAGTCCGTTATTATTTAGAACCCTTTGATAGGACATATGGTTGGTTTGATTGAGAAATTGATTAATCATGTGAAGGGACTCTTAATTCAAGCTTAGTACCTAGTTGGAATTGTTTGAATGAGAACCAATCATTTGTGCTTATTGAGTTTAAGATCCTATTCATCTTGAGAAGGATTTTAGGTGAATTTAGTGTTGGCCCTTAGTCTATACCCATGAACATATGAATTTGATACATGTATCCTAGAATTTCCACTTCTTAATTGTTGTTAATCTCACTTTTAATCAATTTGATAAACCAATCTTCATCTATCTATCTTGTTTGTTGATCATTGCTTGCTAGCTTGCTTTGATTGATTTAATTTCTTGTTGATCATACAACCCTTTGATGATTCGTCTCTATAAAATTGCGATAAACGTGATCTCGCTTGAGCTCTAGCATCGACCTCCCTGTGGTTCGATAAATTCTTGAATTGGTCAACCCGACTACAAGTTATGGCTAATCAGCTACTAAAGACAGGATTTGGTACACAGGAGAAGACAAACGATGTGGTTTTTGCTTTGATCAGGAGACTACATCGCATCTCTTCTTCCAGTGCCCATACACCACTTACATTTGGAATCAGGTCAGACGATGGATTGGATGGAGAAGACGGAGGCTAACATCAGTCATAGATGCCTTCCGGAAGATACTCCAGGATACGAGGACCAAAAAAAAGGCAAGAAGACTCCTTTTCATCACATTTGCTACTACAATCTACCACATATGGATGGAAAGGAATGCCTTTTAGCATGGCACAAGGATGTTGTCCCCGAACTACATTGCCGATAGAATCAAGCTTCAGATAGCATCCTTGTATACGAACACTTGATGTATTTTATTATTCACCTTAGGCATCTTGCTTAAGTAGGTTGGATAGACTGGTTAGATTTTGTATTCGCATCGTACGCAAGTACTTGATGTAACCGTTTCCAGTGAAATAACATTTACCAATTTCACTAAGTTTGCAAAGAAGTATATACCACAGTCAAGCAACCCCTAATAAAATTCTTACACCAAACGACACATAAAAGCAATTAAAACAAGAGCGATAGCCCCCAACAAGCGCTCATGTTTAACGTCGGAGAGTCACGACGGATACCTCTTTTCCACTACTAGATCTGAGGGAAGTCTTCTCGCATTCTTACCTTCCAGTACCTCTTCCCTCTCTTATTCTTAACACCAACTACCTCACCCTTCTTTGTCTCTGAACGAGAATCCTTCGACTTCCTTCTCTCCCACGAGTGGCGTGATTCATCCTTGTCAATCCCCTTCTCAACTGAAGACTCACCCTGCTTAGCAAAACAAGGATCCAACAAGTTAGAATTATCAACACCAATATAAAAATCAGAAGGTAAGTTCGGAGGCTTCAGATATGGATCATTCATGATTCCAGCAACCAAAACATTATCAAGCATAATAATAGAGTTAGTAATAGGATAAGTAAGAGATCTGCTTGCTTTGTCGATCCCCTCTACTACTTCAACTCTTTTCTCCTCATATTTAATCTCATCGGCCGCAGGATTCCTTCTCTCCTCATCAACACCCTTCCTTCTCTGTTCATCCCTTGCATCACCTAATGAAAGTAACTTCTCAAGGTAGTCAATACATGCATCATTAGACAAATTCTCAAACTCTGCATCAGAAATGGTAAAGTTCTCATCATGCTCTGTGTCCACTACATCCACAGACTTGCATTGCTGCTGATATGTAGGCCACTGCATCTCCTTATTAAAAGAAAATACAATCTCCTTATCATTGGCCCTCAACCTCAACTCTCCTTTGAACACATCAATCAGAGCTCTTCCAGTTGCAAGGAATGGACGCCCCAAGATCAGAGACACACCATCCTTTTCATCCTCCATATCCAGTACAAGAAAGTCCACAGGAAAAGTCAAATTCGACACCTTCACTACCACATCTTCAATAACTCCCTTGGGGTACGTCAACGACCGATCTGCTAACTGTAAGGCAACAAACGTAGGTTTCAACTCCCCCAAACCAAGCTTCTTGAACACTGATAAAGACATCAAATTTATATTGGCTCCTAAATCACACAATGCTCTTCTAGATGGTCCTTTTCCAATTCCACAGGGAATGATGAAGCTCCGCAGATGCTTCAACTTTTCTGGAAGCTTCTTCTAAATAATGGAGCTACAATTCTCATTCAGGTTCACTGTCTCCACAGAGTTCAACTTTCTCTTTCTCGAGATGAGTTCCTTGATGAACCTTACATAATGTGGCATCTCTTCCAATGCATTCGAGAAAGGGATAGTGACATGGACATCCCTCATGACCTTAGCGAACTTCCTGAACTTGTCATCCAAGCTCTTCGACAACTGCTTTTGAGGAAACGGAAGTGGGACCTTTGTTATCGGAAGTCCCAAACTGTATTTCTCAAATACCTACCCCGTTTCTCTCAGTTTCTTAGCTTTCTGCCATTTTTTTATTAGCGATTTCCTGTTCTGACTGACTCTGAACAGAATTCGGATGCGTTGGAAAACCTGGAGGGCCGCTCGTCGGTTCACTTGGCTCGAGCAATGCACCAAATTGGCCGAGTGGGGTCTGGTTCGAATTGGAGGAGCCATCTGAGCCGGTCTGTACCCCACTCGACTGCAACTCGGCTGGTTCAGAGGCCAGCTCAGCTCGAGCTAGCTGCCGAGCTGCGTCCGAGCGGCTCGGTTCATCCCCTGTTTCATCCTGCTTCTGTTCTGCTTTATTTTGCATCAGCTCTGTTACGTCCTACATCAGTTCTAGACCTTTATACTGCATTCCAGATCTCAAAGTGATTGCATGGCACTCCTTCGGGTTGATTTCTATATCCGAAGGAAATTTCCCCTTCTGAATCTGTTGTTGTTGCTGATTTACCATAGTGGAGATTTAACCCATAGAATATGTGAGACTCTACAACCGCTTATTAATTTCTTCATGCTGCTTTGTCATATTTGAATCCATGAGTACAATGCAGTTATTGATCTTCTCAATATCTCCATCAGTCTTCTTCATATACCTGGCCAACACTTCATCAATACTGGCCTTCCCTTCTTCAGTCTTGGCACCATGGTCAAAATCAGAAGGATATGGAATTAAGTTCTTCGGATTTGAGTAAGAGAAGTTCTCATGCCTCTGATTCTGCCAATTTCCTCCTTGATTACTAGGACCTTCCCCTTGGTTATTCTTTTGATTTGAATTATCTTGTGGATACCTATTTCCTTGCCAATTCTGAGGAGCTCTTGAGCCTTGAAAACTCTGCCCCATAGCCCAATTAGCATCCTCGACCTCTTGAAGGTTCATCACCACATCATCACCTGCAGGCCCTCGGTTGCCTCCCCCATTATTACCTGATATCAGAGTAACCAGGTGTTTGTTCATTTGTTCCAATTGAGTGACAACCTTATCATTCTTATCAGCTTCAAAAAGTTTATGTTCAACTTGAGCAACTTTACAAAGTATGTAAGTCCCTCGGACCCTTTCAGTTGGCCAATCTCTAGAGTTCATAGAGATTTCATCAAACAGTTTCTCCACGACATTGGATGTTTTGCCAAAGATTGTTCCTCCAGCAGAAGCATCAACCAACACTCTTGCTTCATTGTCAAGGCCATTGTAGAAAACACTGATAAGCTCAGACTTCTTGAATCCATGTTGTTGGCATCTCCTCAACGTATCAGTGAATCTTTCCCAAGCCTCTCCAAATGACTCATCTCTTCTCTGCTTGAATTGATTGATCTCCTGTTTCAATAAAAGAATCTTTCCTGGTGGCATAAATCGATCCACGAACAACTGCTGCAACTCAGTCCAGTTTGAGCAACTGTCTCCCCTCAGTTTATCATACCACTCACTTGCCTTATCAACCAATGGAAACTGAAAAAGCCTCATTTTCCATCTATCATTAGTAGCATCAGTAGCTTTCACTATATCCATGTAGCTATTGAAATGTTTAAGATGGCTGTAGAGCTCATCAAAAACGCCTCCGGCGAAGGGATTTCTCTCCACCATATTAATCAGGGCTGGCCTTATGTCATTTGCTTCATTGGCTTGAATGGCTCCAACTACACCTGATCCTCCTAGATTGGTGGACTTGAATGTATCTTGGATGACAATGTCATCCTCATTAGTTCTGTCTCCCATACTTGCTGTTTCTGATTCGGATTCTGATTCTGATTCAGCCTTTTCTGGGTCAACCTGATTTTCTATCTGCTCTTGCTTCTCCTCTACGACTACTTTAGGATCTTGTATATCCGTTTTCTTCTTCGGAAGTGGAACTTTAGCAGCTGTGGAAGGTGCTTTGAGATTCTTAACTGCTCCTCTACTTTTTCTTGCAAACGCTTAAACTTCCGGATCAAATTTGAGATCTTTGGTTCCCTTCTTTGACCTAGTAAGTAATAACAGATAAATAAACAATTAAAACTGTCCCCGGCACAACGGCACCATAAACTTGTTAGACTTTTTTTGTGCACTATAATTTAATCCTCAACTGTAAGGATATCAATTGTGGCAGCAAGTTCCCAAGTTAAATTATCGATCCCACTGAGGCAGCTAATTATTTATTTTACTAATTAATCAGAATTAAGTAAGCAATTTGCAATGTTTTATTGTGAATTAATAATCTAAATTACTGAAATTAAATAACTGAATTATTAAAAGCAATAAAATAAAAGCAAGTTTCTAATCAAGAGATGACGAACATTTCTAAGGTATCAGGTATTGACCAATTAATTTGGGTTATTACACTTACGATTATTCATTCATGCAGTTTCACTAAAAATACACCACATATCCCTGTTATCCCACCGAATATGATTCGATTCTAAGCTAACAGTATAATCTGGTTTGAATCCTAAGGTGTACAAATATTACCAAGCCTTATTCATAGATACTAATCAAAGCATGCACAATACCTCCGGATGGTAAGCCCGACTAACAAGATATTTTCTGGAATTACTACTAGGTTCTATTCACTTCCTACTTGATTGTCTAATTGCATTGTTCCACTAAACTAATCAAGTATTTGATTTACCAGTTCATGGAATTAAAGTGTTTATAGCAGAACTACTTCAATCCTTAACAGATAGACAATAGCAATCATGAACGCACACAAGCTAACACAATAATCCAAGCATTATAGCGGATGTCATGAATATATTATGAAGACGTTACGAAGCAGATTATCATGTCTTAATAAAATAAGTAAAATCAAAAGATCAACTGCATAAAATCCCAATTTTTGGTCTAAATCCCCAAATCAATTAAATCAATCCATCAAACCCTAGAACTGTATATAAAATTAGCCCATGAGGTCACAAGAAACACTCATGACTAAGCAATTCATACCAAAAATCAAAGTAAAAGAAAGAGAAAGATAAAAATTATGAAACCCTAGCATAGACGTAGTCTCGCGTTCCTTCTCCGTCTCTCCAATTGCTTGATTCTCCCTCAATTAGCACTTGAAACCCTCTTGAAAGTGGATGAATGCTGAAATCAGGTTGTTAATCTGATATGAAGGTGTTGGAGGTGTGGATTGATAATGAATTATGGATGGGTTCTCTCCAATTTGTGTCTTGATCTCCCTAATTTATTCTAGGACTGATGTAGGGCTTTTTTTTATCGAAACTGCTCCAGAAACGTGATCTGGGGATATATATACGTTATTGCATCGAACAGGCCCCGTCTGGGCTCAGAACTAGACCGCTCGGCACCCAGCTCAGCTTGAGCTGGGCCTGGACCAAGTCGAGCGGCCTTTCTATGGATCAGCCACATCACTAGGGTCCCAGCTGGACCCCACTCGGCTCAAGTGGACCCCGCTCTGCCAACAGCTCGGCTTGAGCGGCTTGCCGACCTACTCTTAAGCTGGGCCGTTCCGGGTATATTTCGCTCCTCTTCCGATCTTGCTCTGTTTTACCCTGTTTCCTGCCTTCAAAACTAAAAAAACACCTTAATAGCCTCAAAATCGTGTAAATACTTAAACGTACACAATTCCATGCAAAAAAGATAACTTTCTTAAGCAAAACAGTGTAATGTGCACACATAAAATGCGTGAAATTCCACTCTCAACAGCTGTCGTGGTTGAACCGATTTTTAGAAAATTCAGCATCTCTCGTACAGGTTGGTTCGACCACGGTTCGACAATAGGGTTGGTCAAACTAGTGTAGTGTTGGTCGAACCCGACATCAGAGGATTCTGGACAAGTAGGTTCGACCTTGGTTTGACCATGAGTGCTGGTCAAACCAGAGTGCTGTTGGTCGAACTGGTCATCTGGACGCTCCGGAGGTTGCCCAAGTGCTTGGTTCGACCTCCAGGACATGATTTGACTTTCTGGCTTAGTCAAATCGAGGTCGAATCGTGTTCCTGGAGCTTCAAAATTTGTTTCCGGCATCATCAGTCCCTCATACTGCGTCCCAGACCTCAACGTGATGACTTTATTCTCCAATGTTTGAGTCAATTGGTTCATGTTCCCCGCCATCCACCCCATTATCAAATTCAAGTCCTTCATCTGCTTAGATATATCCTCTTTATTTGCATCAATTTTTGCCTCTAGCTTGGCCTTAGACGATCTACTCTTACATTATTCTCAGCCATGTATCGATTGAAGGTATCTTCAACACTCTTTACTTCTTGCTGATGGATACTAGGCCCCTTTGTGTCAACTCTGTGATCTGCTTTTGCTGGGATTCTAGTAGTTTGTTGATGTTAGCTATACCAGAGACGATCTCATCATCCCTATTCGGCTTCACTTGATGTTCAACATGCGCTACCTTACCAAGTACATAAGATCCTCTTTCTCTCACCATAGGCTAGTCACGTGAATTCATAGAGATGTCTTCAAACAACTTTTCTGCTTCAAGTGCTGTCTTAGATAACAACGCTTATCCTGATGATGCATCAATAAGAATACGCGACTCACAATACAATCCATAGTAGAAGATTCTTATGTACTCAACCTTAGACATTCCATGATGTGGGAACCTCCTGAGCATATCTTTAAACCTATCCCATGCCTCATGAAATTTCTCACCCTGATTCATAATAAATTGGGTGATCTCTTGCCTCATTCTTAAGATCCTTGAGGGTAGCATGTATCTCTCCAAGAACTTCTGCTGCAGTTGGTCCCATGTAGTGCACTCTGCTGCATCAAGAGTCTCATACCAAGCTTCCGCCTTATCAATTAACGAAAACTTGAATAAGGCGATCCGTCTAGCATTATCATGAGCTCCAGTACCCTTTTGAGTGTTTGCATAACCAAGGAATTTTCTGAGATGTTGATATGGATCTTCAAAACAACCTCCAGAAAAGAGATTATTCTCTACCATGTTAATAAGAGCGGGATGTATCTCAAAATCATCATCTTCCCCCCTTGCTCCTATCAACCCCATGTTACCAATTCCATAGTTCGTGAAAATTTCACGTATGGCAACATTATCTGGATTCTACCTTGCTCCGGTCATGTTTAGCTCAGCGTGTTACTTCTTCCTCTCCTTTTCCTAGTGCACAAGTACCTCAGAAAAATTCAAGGTTAGATAGAAATAAATAATCACAAATAGAAGTCTTAATCAACTAGAAATAATAAAATCAATAATAACAGCCGTCCCCGGCAACAGCGCCAAGAACTTGATGCGCGTTTCTTTGCACGCAAAATTAATCCCCAAGTATTAAGGATATCTGTTGCAGCTTAAGCAAGCGACCAAGTGAATTATCGAACCCAAAGGACAACGTATTATCAATTTAATTACTTACTAAATTAATTACGACAAGTGGAAATCAAGTTTGGGATTTTAATCTAATAATAACTAATAAACAATTAATTAAAATAAAAAATAAAATAAAATATCACTCAAAGAATATGAAAGTGGATCAAGTAGGAGAATAGGTAGCTCTAGGATAATCCAGTTTCACTCATTAATCTTCCTTTTGTGTGTTGGTGTCCGACTCTGTCTTGTGGAATATGGACGCATCACTAAACCATGCAAATCTACTCTTTAGACACAAATAAACATGTGTATAACACGTGTGAATAACCTCGGAGTAAGAGATATAATTTCACCCCCCTTTCTAGGTACTATCAGTATCAATTATTTCCCACGTCTGGAAACTAACTCGATATGATCTCCCTTTATAATTACTATAAAATTACCCTCTTTATCTTTCTTACTAACCCGAATTCAATTCAATTAATAAACATTCATATATGATAGTTCTAATGAAGCTTCGGAGTCCCCTCACTTAGAATCATAACATGCAATCCTACAACTCGATCTACAACCAAGATATATATTCAGACTCTATATACCAATTGAAGATTCACAAATCGACCGTGAATATGGATTAAAAACATGCAATCATATATAAAATAAATCCACAAGTAGTGCTGTACGGAGTTTACACTCGATAATTCAATTAATTCGCAAGAACCTTCACAACCCTAGTTCTACCAAAGAAAGCTCTAGCCCATGATGTTGTGAAGAACAATCATGGGTGTTGGATAGATCTTACTCGAATGTCTGGAAAATTATAAGATAAATTAGGAAACGAATAAAATCCTAGATGTAGCGTCATCGCGTCCTTCTCTGTCTTGAATCCTCCTCTTGATTCTCTTCTTGATTCCACAAACGAATCTTCAAAGTGATGGATCGATGGAGGAAAGGATGTGGATGATGGTTGGGGGGTGATCCCCCCTTGTGGGGTGTATTGTGTTGTTGTGTTGTATCCCTCTCTAGTCTCTCTATGATCTTTCTTGGTGTGATCTATATCCCCTTTTATACTTGTAAGCACTCCTTATGGACCTAGGATGAACTTTTTCTTAGAAAGCACGAAAATTCATGAACAGGGGGTAAAAATCCCGATTTTTCGCTGTTCAGGCTTCCGGTTCGACCAACACATCAGGTCGAATCCGAACAGAGGAGGTCAAACTCTTGGTCGAACTGAAGTGCGCAGTCTCACCGTTTTGCTTATAACTTCCACATCCGAACTCTAATTTGAGTGATTCTTGTGCTCACGCGATCATCTCTTCCTTCGCTTTCTATCTATATAAAGAAATTATAAAAAAATCCAAGATTTGAATCTGTAACAGGCCATGGAAAGTAGATCATCCGTTCTGTTCGGCACAGCTCGCGCGACGTCACTATTTTGCTCATAACTTCCTCGTTTGGAATCTGATTGAAGTGTTCTTTACACCAAAACGATCCTATTTTCAGTGGCTTTCCAACCATATATAACACTTCCCATTCAGCGCTCCAAACAAACACATAAAAATGACTAAACTGGACATGCATTTTTCAGCATTCATTGCACAAGTTGCACCTTTTCTCCAACTTTGCACTTTTGATCCTTTTTCTACCTAAAACACCTCAAACGTACCTTTTTCTCACATATATTGAATATAATACACTTGTGCTAATATATGACAACAATTCTCATTATAAAGGTGTTAGATTGGACACTAAAACACGTTTATTTTCACTCTCATCAGCGTCCCAAGAGGTGAAATCGTCACTTACTCTCCCCTCGAAGCTTACCAATGGAGCCCAAGTTGGATATTGGTAAAGGTTGGCGTCTGAGAGCTACTTATCAGTCAATAGTAGAGAAAAGTCGCGGGGTAGGGTCATCCCGTTGATTGTGTCAAAAGCTCGGTGGAAGCCCAAAGACAATTCTTCCTCGGCCGAGCATACTGGGCTACCGTCAGAGAAATGCAAGTTAGGACCAAAAACTATAAAAGGAAGGGTGAGACTTACGGGAGTCAGGAGTCCAAAAGGCACACGACATAGGCAAATAATTTCTGAGTGGGTCGTGGCATTCGAATCCGAGAACCCAAAACCATTAACGCCTCCGGTGTTGACCGCCAATGAAATTCCTATTGAATATGGGACGTACACCGCGCTCCACCTGCAAGTAATAGTGACCCTAACAGTTGGGATAACGAACGAATCAATAGACATAGTCTATATCTAGGGCAGACGGAGAAGGGCACCCACTTTCATGGAGCAACACAAACAAGCCAATTTGGTTAGCCCAGGCTGACGGGATAATTTGCATTGGGGCCAAACCCCAATTGATCAACACCCAGCTAAGGACGTGAGCCAACAGAAGCCTAACTCCAGTGGCGAATATACCATGTTAAAGGCCGCAGATCAGGCTCCCCGCTCCAAGGGTGCTCACGATGACCAGGAGTCCCAAATCCAATCCCAGGATAGCTGTATATTAAAAGCACTATCTATATCCTCGTCCCATATACTAGTGGCGTGACCCCTCAGAGTGGAGTTAGTCACCGCACGATCGCGGCCAGAAGGGCAACTCAGATTGCTAGGTTCAGTAGAATCTTTCAAGTTCACGAAAGAAGGGGAGGCCCAACCTTCAGTCTTAGGTACCACTCGATGCCATGAAGACCCTCCCACAGAGGGGAAAGACTCCCGAGAAAGTTCATAAAGCGGCGACGGCGGAACCGAATGACGGCCACTCCGAGTTACAGGAGTAATGGGAGGAGCTCTAGCATTGGTAGTCTCTTCGTCTTCCTCAAAACTGAGAAACTCCTGAGAGGATCTCGAGTCAGCGGCCATGAGCGGGGAAAAGTAAACACCAATAAATGGAAGAGCAAACACAAACACCTTGAAAGGAAGAGCAATAGCCATGGCAGAAGATTTTTGCAGAAACAATCAAAAAGTTGAAAGAAGAAGTAGTTGCAGAGAAAATAAATGGATGTTAAATATGGCCTTGGTGTTTGCATAGTCTCCTTCTTTTATAGAAATAAAAGGGAAGAGAGGGGATAACCGCCCCTCCTCCTTATAATTCGAAGGGATCTCTTAAGGGCAAAACGACAGCTGTCGATCTTGACACGTGGCCATAATCGGGCAAAGAAGACGTGGGGGGAATGACAACCGACGTGACAGTTCGAGAAAAGTGGCAGTGAAGATATGAAGAGATCAAGAGCATTAAATGTGCAATTAATGCATGACAGAACCATTATCAAATATAATCATTACCATTGAAGAACAAAAATACAAACTAATTGAAAACCAAAAACTAGAAACCAAGAGAGCACAAAGGCCTTCATCCTTAAAACTAAGCCCCCATCCCGGGGACTAGTCGGAGCAGGAGGAGCCTCTGCTGAAGTTGACGCCATAGACGTTTGAGAGGCAGTCCGACTCGTAAAACCTAGAACACGGAAGAAGTCGAACACGTATTCCAATGGAGCAAGGTTCATCATCTCTGACTCCCAATCAATGTTAGCGGGCAATCCCAAAGCAGCGATTCGAGAGTGCAGCATCCGACAAAATTTATAGAATAATCGTCACATTGATTCCATTAGCCAACCGCGCTAAGTGCACCAAAGCCTTGGCAAAGCCGAGTATCGCAGCAGTTTTCCTCTCGGAGTTGATTAAGGCAGAAAAATCTACCTCGTATTTGCTGGTAAGGTCAGCCACCTCAACCTCTTTGGCCTCTAGCTCCCTCTGACAATTGCCTAGCCGCCCCTTAGCCTCATCCAACTCTTGAACGAGTCGATCGTTCTTCTCCTCTGACTCTTTTAGGGCCTCATCGGCGGCTTTCAACACCACCTCACTTGGAAGCAACTTCTCTTCGGCCAGTCTCAGTTCCTCTTTAATGGCTTCCAAGGCTTCTTCCAAGGCTTTACACTGATGAATCGCATCCTCCCGGACTGATTCAAGCTCTCCCGAATGTCTCCGCTCCGTCTCTTCCATCCTCTCCCTCATTTGGACCAATTTTGCTTCCCATTGACGACCGAGAATAGCAGACTGAGCTGACTTCTGACCCTAGTGAGCCAAAACGAGGGACGCCTGGCATAAGTAGCTCAGAGCCTGCGCCTGATATTTGGTCGAAGCATAGATGAGGTTGTCCGAGTTCAAGGACCCAATAGCGTCGGTTTCCTCCTGAGTAAAACCCACAAGGACAGACTCCATAGCCCTTCGCACATATGCAGGGAGAGCTGGTTGATTGAAGTCATACGGGTTTGACCCATAAAATATGCAAAGCACTAGCGAGAGAGAGCGAACTTCCGGAGAGGAGGCACCGATTTTAAAATCAAGGTAAGGAGTCTCAGTTGAAGGCACCCCCATAGCGGCCCCACTGGAAAAGAGACCAAAACTCTCAGCTCGAGCTCTCTTACTTGAGGGCTCGGAGGGCACGCTGCCAGATGTCAGACGATCATTTAAGATAACTCCACTTGAACCCCCAGGTTGCCGCAGCACGAGACAGATGATTGGAGAAGAGTAGCCAGAGTCGGGAAGCAGACAGTCCGTCTCCTGTTCCCCTTTCGAAGCAATGACCATCTCATCAAACCCCTTCTATTGCGCAGCATCCAGAGCTTCATAACCCATATTTGGCTGAGTGGCCTCCCCATCAACTTGAGCACCAGCTTCGAAATCCAGCACGATAACATGTCCTTGCGGAGCCTAGGGGCTTGGCTCCGTAGGAGAAGCCTCATCCAATTCAATTATCTCTGCCAAGGCACTCAGCCCAGCAGCCCCCGAACTAAGGGGAACAGATGACTCATCTGGAGTCAGTACTACCCCAACAGAAATCCCCGCAACAACAAGTGATGCCCCCAGAGACACCGAACTTGTCCCAGCGTGAGCAGCCACGGTCACCACCGATGATGGAGCTGGTGCTTTCGGGCCCACCATGAGCCTATACTTTATCAAAAGCTCATCGGTGATTATGTCGGTACTTCTCTCTTCGGGACTCATCTTACTAATAACGCCTACCAGCCCCAAAAACTCTTTAGAGAGGGGAGGCCCCGGACGAGTGTCCTACCTGTGGATTAAAATCAAAATACAGTCAACACACCCCTTGGACGAATGGAGTCAGACGAAGATATAGACACACATACTCCACGAGAACAAATGAGTTGAAAGGCGGAGGGAATCCTAATTTGCACTGGCTTCCACGCGCCAGCCACCGAGCACCTTCATTCCTTCCAATTCTTTATGGAAGAAGACTTCCCCGAGAGAGTTATTCCGCGCATGGGGTTAACTCGATAAAATCCCCTATACAAACTTTTCTCCAAAGGACGACATAGATAATCAATTTCCTTAGGAGATAAGTGGTGGTAGCCGACGCTAAGTTCCAATAATCAAGGAGTTCTGTGAATGGGCAGACAAAACCCTAGCTTCAGCATCTGGCCATTCACCGCCACCCGCCTGTGAGTCGGCTTGCTTGCCCTATCATTCTCGGCTAGTCTAACGAAGTCCATCCCCGGTGCCGCATATTTTGAAGATAATTCCTCAAACTGAGAAGAATGAATCGAGCTGTCCTGAAAATGCATCCACACCCCGTTGTGGGCGCCATCGTGCGATGCGATGTAGGTCCAGATACTCTTCGGGTCCAACACATCCTCTACCGTCGAACAAGGAAGGCAGGGAGCGAGATACAGCCAGAAGTCTCCACAGGGAAGAAGAAACCTCTATCTCATCATGTAAATCCTGATAAGCACTCTCTAAGGATTCTGACACCCCCTCTTCGCCGCTCGCCACCTGCTTCGGGTCCGATTGGTGGACCAAATGACCATCGAAATTCATGAAGGACGCCTCACAACTTGGGAAAGAGAATTGATAAAGGAGGCTAAATCAGAGATAAGAGGGACAAGATAAATGTGAGAGCTACAGTGAGGGAGGCACCCTTTTATAATACGTCTCCCCAACCGACGCGGCCATTGACTTAAGAGCAATTAATGCAGAACGCTTCTCCAAGACAACCTAATGATGAAAAGGTGCATCGTAAATGCAACCTGAGATCTCGAAGCGTCGCCTCTGAATCTCCGGGCATCGACGTGTCATTTCAAGGATTTGAAATTAAAAAAAATAGGGCACACGTGCTTATTGAGAAGGTTTCGTCTCTACTCACCGCACGCTCGCAATGGCGAAACCTAGGGGCTAATGTAGTAGGGTCCAAGATATTGGGCCATCACCCCTCCAAAAATGGGCCGCCTACCGCTAAGCCCAGAGAAAGTGTAAACCTGGCCCAACAGAGATCTAAGGGCCCATCCAATCTACTCTCTCGGGTAGGACAACTCAGCCACTTGGCAACTTGCCCCTCCTCAAGCTAGGAGGCTATGCAGATATCCCCTGCATAGGAGATATCCTAAATCGAATCCTAAAAACAGTCACGTGAGGCTAATTCATTTAATGCCCGCACTGTACGCATTTATTGTGATATGACCCAATGATATATCTGGATATTGATGACGTCAGGTCATACAATATAAATATGGGGTATTCCGAAACAAATATAACAACAATATTCACCTCCAAAAGGCACGACACTACAAAAAAAATGTTTATAAATACATTAAAAAGTGTTGTAATAGGTAATATATTAATACATTTTACCTATAACCACATTGATTTTTTGTGTGGTCCATTCTCCCGTGGGGATAGACAATACTTCTATCACCACACTTTAAAGTATGAAGAATTATGCATATTATCACACTTACTTTTATTAATACACTTTAAATTGGGAAGATAGGTGACTTATTAATACACTTTTAAATGTCATAATGAAATAATATTACAGAAAATAAAATCAAAAAGTGTTTTCTCACCCATATTAGATCCTTTTTATTAATACACTTTAAAGTGGGAAGATATGTGACTTATTAATACACTTTTAAATGTCATAAAGAAATAATATTACAGAAAATAAAATCAAAAAGTGTTTTCTCTTAAACTCGATCATGTATCACCCATATTAGATCATTTTTATTAATACACTTTAAAGTGGGAAGATAGGTGACTTATTAATACACTTTTAAATGTCATAAAGAAATAATATTACAGAAAATAAAATCAAAAAGTGTTTTCTCTTAGACTCAATCATGTATCACCCATATTAGATCCTTATTTTAAGTCAGAAAGCCATTAAACTATAAATAATTCTTGTAATATTTTAATAAAAATAATATATATACATAGAATACATAATTAAGTTTTATACTGAATTTTATAATATTAATTTTATATTATCAGTTTAATAGGTATAATAAAATAAAATTAAAATTACTAATTAAATTATAGTATAAATTTAATTTTGTAAGATAAAATATAATTATTTAGAAATATATATAACTAATTATTCTAAAAATAATTAATTTAAAGTATAAAATTTTATTATTAAAATAAAAATAAATTTTATTTTCTTAATCATTTAATTAATTAAAATAATTATTTATTATAAAAAAATTAAAAAAATAATTTAATTTTTTAATAAAACAAATGGTTTCTATTTTAATATTTTAACAACAAAAAAAAATAAAATAAAATTTTAATAATTTGTGATCTTTCATCATGTGTTGTAACAAAATATATATTTACACATGTATTCTTAAGTGTCTCTAAATAGTACTTATAATGACACTTTTTCTTATATGCTAAAAAGTTATAACAAAAGTGATACTAAATAGTACATATAAGGACACTTTTTTGTATAGTAAAAAAGGTGTAGCAATAGATAAGTGTTCCTTTTGAAGTGTAGTGATAGGATAAATATCAATACACCAATTTATTAAGTGTCTTTAAAGAAACATATTAACACCCCTAAAAATATAATGTAGCAATACAATACTTATTATCACAATGATGTTAAAATGACATAAAAAAAATATGTGGTTAAAGACATTTTTTCTTGTAGTGCGAGATCGCCTGGAGGGAACTCTCGAGTCTTCTTCTGAACAACTATCTTAGATTAGGATGAAATAATCCCCCTCTCTCCCTTAAATAGCCACATTAACTCATTATTAAGGGCAGATTAATTCTGCTATCTACAATATATATATATATATTCAATTCAAACAACATTATATTATACACCTTTTATCACCTTCTCTACATTCAACCCTTTTTCTAAAGCAAAATATTGAGTGAAGAACTTCTCAATCCATTTCAAACCCAAAAAAATCACCCACAAAATATAATGTTGGAGGATGAAGTTGTTAAGAACCTTAAGTTGAATGATTTTAAACCTTTTCACAAATTTAAAACTTATTTTTAAAGCATTTGAGTATACATGTTGTCGCAGATTTCACGTCCAACCAGGACTGAAAGTTCTTGGATTGTTCGACCAACACCGACCGCTAGAAGCTAGATTTATCATCCAACATTGGATGCCATATGGGGATCCGTTCGGCCAGTGTTGGTCACTAAAAATTAGATCTGTCGTCCAGTGGTGGATGACAGTTTCTTAATTTTTCGACCAATGTTGGTCGAACCAACATGCCTAGGTCATTTTTTTCATGATTGTTCGGCAGCCGATGATCGAATAGAACCATTTTCGGCATCTGACCAGGGTCGAATGTACATACCCGATTTCAGAATACGAACATGTAAATCAACTTTACCCAACAACTAAATGATTCCATTTCGGTTGAAAGTATTTATTTTATGAGTTTAAACAAAAATTAAACATTATAACATCACAAATACACACATTAAAGCTTAAATATCTTAGACATTTCATATAACAATTTGAGTGCAAAACATATAATTACATATCAAATATTTTCGAAAATGATTTCTATCATTCATTGTGATGCTTGTTCTTAGCAATTTGAGGAGTTCTCTTCTCTATTCCTTTTACTAAATGTGTGAAAGGAGGTAGAAGGAGATGGAGGTTTATGAGCTTGGAAAGAGATGGAGGTGTATGGGTTTGGAGAAAATGATTTGTGGATGGGAAAGATCAAGTGGGTGTATGTGTATGGTGGAGATGACCACAAATTATTTTAAATTTTAATGTTGTATTACTTAAGGGTGTGGGTGTATTAATCATTTTGATTTTGTTATGTTTTAATTAGTGTGTATTGAGAAAATAGTGTATGAAGTAAAAATAGTAGTGTAGATATCCGTGGCCCACTCAAAATTCTATATTTTCCATTTTGGATATTCAAAGTCCATTGTTTTTTTACACGGAAAACTAAACAAACAAATAAACTAAGAAATACTAAAACATAACATATTGGAATAATCTAAATCAGTCTGAATCAAAAATTGACTCATTTCATTTCAAAAATAAAATTTCTGAATTCCATTCTCTATTGAAGGAAATAGAAGTTGTTCGCTCTTATAAAATATATAGAATAAGAATTCTTCAATTTATAGCCTCTACATTTATCTCGCCATCAATCAATAAAAAAAACTTTTTGATAAATATGTTGAAAACTCAGCAAAATAGCCCTGTAACTTCGGGAGAAGGGGTGCCTCCTCACAAAAGGGGGTCGCAGTGACCAGGCCCGAGCGATTGTTTACCAAAAACACAGGTCTCTGTAAAGTCGTAAGACTATGTATGGGGGATGACGCATGCCCAGTGCCGGAAGGTCAAGGAAGTTGGTGACCTGATGACAAGGGAGCTGGCGACCGAAGCCCGGTGATCACACACATCCACTAACACAATTAAAATATGGGGCATACATTTCCACTAATACAACTACCCACTACACATTAAATAATAATACTCCTTAAACCAAGTAAAAAACAAATGCAACTCTTTGGGTGAAACGAATGGATTATATATATATATATATCAAAGAGGTATTTTTTCCATTTTGCTCGTCCCACTCAATACTACAATAATACAACTACATACTATATATATTAAAAAAAGGGTTAATTGCAAATAAAGTCTCAACCTTTACTTTAATTGCGAATAAGTCTAAACCTTTGGAAATTTGCAAATAAGTACCTCACTTTAAAGTCTTTTTGCAAAGAGAATCACCGAACAGTGGGAGTCTTACGAACAGGTCAATGACCGGGCAGGCCTCCTGCTGCCCGGTGGTTCTTTTTGCAAAATGACATTAAAGTGAGGTACTTATTTGCAAATTTCCAAAGGTTTAGACTTTTTCGCAATTAAAGTAAAGATTGGGATTTTATTTGCAATTATCCCTTAAAAAATTGACAAAGACTAGGATAGGACAGATTTTTTTTTTTAAATAGGTGGATCCAGATCTTTAATTGAAAAGTGGTCAAGTATTTGAAAATAAGAATAAACTTCAACCCATCTAGAGCTGTTATACGAGTCGAGCGAGCCCGAGTAGTGAGTACTCGAGCTCGGCTCGAGTAGTAAACGAGCTCGGCTCGAAATCATAACAAGCTAAAACCTGAGCTCGGCTCGGCTCGGCTCGAAATTCTTGCATTTGGGCTCGAGCTCGACTCGTCAAGCAAAACGAGCTCAAAAATTCAGTAATCTATCATAATTCAACTCATACAGAATTCATCCTCCTATTCTTGCTTAAAAAATGATAATTAATTCATACAGAATGCAGAAATAAATCCCAATTCTTGAAACATTTAAAAGTGAAAACCAAATTCCCAAAATTATTTTACAGAATAGAATAGAGAAAACAAAAGTAAAAATAGATGATGGGAAACTCCTTCGCGAATGAGTGAAATTAGAATACAGAAATGGAGAGACTTGATACAGGTGACGACTCGCTGATGCAGATCTGAGAGGCTTGGCCTATGCGCAGGTCGGCAACTGTGGAAGCAAAACATGATGTCGGCGAATTTTTTGGAAATGTTAATAGAAGATTGCAGAAAGAACTGGAAGATGCTAATGTGAATATTTTGGAAAAGATGAGAGCTTTGAGTAAAGAAAGATGAGGGGAGTCAGAATACTGGCTGGAAGAAGAACTCTTCCATGAACTTCCATGGCCGTCACTTGATTCGTTGGAAGTTTGGAATAATGTTGAGGGAGAGAGTTTGGAAATGTAGTGGAGGCTGTGGAGCCGTGGTGGACTGGAGGCAGATTTAGGATAAGAAGACTAGGATTACACATTTATATATATATATATATATATATATATATATATATATGTGTGTGTGTGTGTGTGTGTGTGTGTGTGTGTGTATTAATTATAATATTATATTTGTATATTAATTATAGGGTTATTCTGTGGTGCACCGGGTGCACCAGTGCACCTAAGGGTTAATGGGTTAAAATAGGGGGTTAGTGGGTAGTTATTTTTTTAAAAAAATAATTATTATTTTTATTTGATGGTGGAGATCGAATAGGAATATAATCTAACGGTTAAGATCGTCCAGGTGCACCGGTGCACCCGGTGCATAGCAGTTGGACTCTTAATTATAATATAGGATATTATATATAATTTATTAAAATTATCGAGCGCTCGCGAGCTTCACGAGCCGAGCCGAGCTCGGCTCGATAACTTAACGAGTATTAAATAGGCTCGAACTCGAGCTCGAACGAACACGAGTCGAGCTGAACTCGAGCTTTGTCGAGCCGAGCCGAGTTAGCGCGCTGCTCGAAACTTATAACAGCACTAAACCCATCTCTCTCCCCCGTACTTCTTCTCTTCCGTATCTGCAAAAGCCATTTCTCTCACGTCGTCTTTAATCTCTCTTCTCTCTCTCATACTTCAACAACGCAGACTCCGATGAACTCACAAACAATAAGCGCTTGGTGGATTTCTCGCCGTACATGGCTTAGCTAGGGCACGTGCTCACAGTGGAGGAATTAACGGGGATGATTAGAGAAGCCGACACCAACGACGATAGAAGGATTAATTTTCAGGAATTCTCTTAGGCGATGCATCGCGTTTGCAACTAGAGCCCCTGCACCCGCCTTCCAGGTTAGCTTCAATCGATACTATCGAATTTGATTATGCTAATTTTGGATCATAAAATGTTACTTGATTACGTGGATGAATGTCTTGCATTTCTAATTAGGTGAATTCTTGGATAAATCTTGGATCTGATGTGAATTAATGTATGAATTAATGAGCTTGTGATCAATTGGAATATAGTTAAATTTTGTCCTAGTTAGAACTATATGGAGAAATGAGAAAGATGAATTAGAAACACATCAATTATTCATATAAAAATTTGAATCAAGTTAATGTTTAATGAGTATGAATTTATTTCTTCACTCATTTTATATCACTCTTGTGCACACCATACTGATTGGTTCGTTTAGATAGAATTGATGTTTTAAAGGTAAATACTTGTGTGAGTTGAATGTTTAATTTTCAGGAATTTTAAATACATTTACTTAAATCAAGAAATTGTGTGAAATGTGAATGCATTTCTCATCATCGAAATCCATTCAATTTTTATGCTTTATGTTCTTGATTCTTGGATTTTAATGCTGCAGATTCAAGTGGTGTTAAAGAAGTGGGCTCAGTTCCGAATCAAGAAAGTTGTTGAAGTTGTTGCTTGAAAGAAGCCACTTTCTTGGGCTTCAGCTTCCACCAATCATCAGGTAGATTCGGAAAGTCGTGGGAAATCTTGGAAAGATCAGAGAAGTAGCGTCGGATGATTGAAGTCTGCAATTTGTTGAGCACATATTTCTTCCTTCATTTGACAAGTTGTTTTAACACTGTGGATGCTAATTCAGATCAAGAAACTGAGTTTGCAATCATGAATGAAGGTTTCAAATGGAAATACGTACCAAACTATGGCAACCACTCAATTCAATAGGAGATTTAGATTAGGCCGTGCACTTTCTCTTTCTTAATAAGTTTATGTTGATTTTCTCCTATGTATAGGCATATAATTGATGTTTTGATTTTCTAAATTCTTAGACGAGTTTGGTTCGAGCAGTTGTTTACGAATATGATGCGCATTTGATAGTCATTTGGTAATGTTATTCTTTAAGTCTGCGTGTGAATTTGTGATACTGCTCTTGAAATGATTCTCATAGATGAAGCAGACATGAATTTAGCTATTCCTTTTACAATCCCAGCAGCAATTGTTGGGACAAAAACAAGCCACAAGATCCTATCTTACATAAATTCAACCTAGTTTTGCTCTCTAAGTGATGCTCATATGATGTTCTTGGATTTTACATTTTTCTCTCCTCAACTCGCGCCATTTTCTTCAAAGGGTCCGAACGCATTGACTTCTGAAACTCTTAAGGTAACTCAAGTCAAGTCTATATGAGCTCAAGCTATATATGGAAAGGGAAAATTATACTTTTGGCCCCATACGAGAAGTCTCGTTTCACTTTTGGTCCTTTTCATGATATTTTTGGTCCCATCGGTTTTTTTGAAATTTTCCGTCCATCAAATTAACGTAGCAACACAAAAAGCTGACATGGCTGGTATATGACAGATTAATCCTTTTATTTTATTCGCAAAATTGATTTTTTCTTTTATTCTAAAAAACTCTGATGGCAAATTAACAAAACGACGATCTCGATCCTTGACCACTCCATCTTCGTCAAGCGCCTCAATCTCACTGGCAATATCGACACGCCGGTGAGATCTGCCACCTCTCTGCCATCACACACTTTGCTGCCATTCACCAAATACCGCCGAGGTCTCCACGTCGATGTAGATCCAGCCCCACCTCGCCACTTGCCTGAACACATAAGCCACTGCCACCATAGTCCGACACCGGCGTCCGCTACCACCACCACAGATGTGGTTTATCTCCACCAAATTCGCCGTCCGCCACCACAGATCTGCTGTTCGTGCATCCACCGTCCACCACCACTGTTTTGCACCACCACCGTTCACAGATCTGCCGTTCGTGCAACTCAATCATAATTTTTTTTTAACTATAATTTCATCCACTGAAAATCTCCACCACTGCCAACAAATTTTCTAAAAAATCGAGGACAACTCAAATGGAAGACCACAAATTCTCCTGGAGTAATTCTTTAGGTCGGCATCTCAGCTCCGTCATTTCCAGCGACGTTTAACTCACCACGACAGCGACGTCGTCCCCACCTCCGACTAACCCAATTCCCTTTCCATACTATGACCCTACTAGATCCTCCCAACAGTGACGTCGTTAATTTTTAGGTGGAGACATAGGATCTGGAATGGGGACTCTTTTGACGAGGCTCAGAGTCGGAGTTGGTGATGGGGCTCGCACCGCCAAATTGGGGCTGATGACCATCGGTGAATTGGAAGACGCCTTTGGAAT
Organism: Pogostemon cablin; assembly: GCA_023678885.1. NCBI lineage: Eukaryota > Viridiplantae > Streptophyta > Magnoliopsida > Lamiales > Lamiaceae > Pogostemon > Pogostemon cablin. Next base: position 366,788 of record CM042995.1, read on the forward strand.
TAATTGAACTACTATTTGAAATTAATTAAATTGTATATAATTTATACGTTGTTAGATTACTCTATAAAAATAATTAGGTTACTCTTTGGATTTAATTAGGTTGCTCTTTGGAATTAATTAGGTCAATCTTAAATTTATTGGACCACTCTTTAATTTGAGAATCTTAATATACATAAGTTACTCTTTGAAATTTAATAAATTACTCTTTTGAATTAATTAGGTCACTCTTAAATTTATGCGACTACTCTTTAATTTGACACTCATAATATGCATAGTTACTCTTTTTAACTAAATAGATTACTCTTTGTAATTAATTAGGTCACTCTATGCAATTAATTAGGCCACTCTTAAATTTATTAGATTATTATTTGATTTGATACTCTTAATATATATAGGGTTACTCTTGAAAATTAAATAGGATACTCTTTGGAAATAATTAGATTATTTTTTATAATAAATTAGGTTACTGTTAGGGGTTTTCTCAACACACAAAATAATCCTCAAGTGTAAGGATATCAATTGTAGTCTCGAAGGTGACCAAGTTACAATATCGAACCCACGGGACGGATAAATATCAGTTTGATTATATTCTAGTTTATTTCGGACTATGTTTGGTAATTTAATGGTGTAGATTTTGGTAACAAATATCAATTGAAATAGCTGAAATAAATAACAAGAATAAAAGAAAGGTGAGTTGTGATCAAGTAAGATAATAGGTAGCTCGTCGGGTCATCCAGTTTCACTATTAATTCATATTTTCATGTGATGATGTCCGACTTTTCCCTGTGGTTTGTGGACGCATCACTAGGCCATGCAAATCGACTCTATAGACATAAGTAGATAAGCGTTTGACACGTGCGAATATCCTCGGAGCAAGATGTATAATTTACCCCCCTTTCTAGGTACTATCAGAATCAATTATTTCCCGTGCACTTAGTACTCTAACCCGATTTGATCTCCCTTTATAGGTACTATAAAGTTATACTCTTCATCCTACTTATTAACCCGAATAATGATTCAATTAACAAATATTTATATAAGACGGTTCTAATAAGACCATGGAATCCCTTCACTTAGAATTATAACATTAAACCCTGCTAAACAGTGAACGCACTCAACCAATAACCATGTTATGTATTCAGACTCTACACAACGATTATTGATGCACAAAACAACTATGAGTATGGATTAAATACGTGCAATCTTATATAAAATAAACCACATGTAGTGTTGTACGGAGTTTTACACACAAAATACAAATTACATCATTAAACCTTCATAACCCTAGAACTACCAAAGCGGCTCTAGCCCATGATTGATCTAGGCACAATCATGGTTAGATGGACCAATCTTACTTGAACCTCCAGCGAAGCCTCTGTCACAGCCCTCCGGATGGTCGCCAATCTCTGTCTCCTTGTCTCTCTTATGATTCACGATCAAAAGCTCTTCTTCTGACTGCATGAGCCTCCTTTTATACTTGTAATCACGTCTCTAGGGCTTGGAATGGGCTTTTCAAGTGATCTCACGCGTTTAGGCTTCGAAAATCTGGATAAGGTAAGTTTTCGCATCTTGGTTCGACCTCAGCAACAGGTCGAACCACTCAGCAACAAGTCGAACCCATCTACTGGACAATGTCAGCTCGTGTTTCAACCAACTGGGCAGGTCGAACCACTCTTGCTCCATGTCGAACCATAGGTCGAACCCAGCTACTGGAAATCTGCCGCAACCGATTCGACCAGCTGACAGGTCGAACTCCCACGTCATGGTCGAACTCTCCTTCTCGCGAACTGGTTCGACCATGGTTCGACCTAGTGATCAGGTCGAACCCTCTGGTCTTTGGTCGAACCTACCTTCTGTATACTTCAAACGCCCGGTTCGACCTGCTGGAGAGGTCGAACCCTCCTTCAACAGGTCGAACCATCCTTCTTCTTTGGTGGTTCGCATGGTCTCGACTTCGTCTCTTCAATTCTTAGCACTTCCTATCCGATTTAGCTAGTAAAACCACTCAAATAGCCCCGACAACACCTGATTCATGCTCTTTCACGATATACATAGGTTTTCCACCTATTTCAACCTTAAAACTCTCCAAAACTAGCACAAATACTGGTGTTAAACTTGTGAATTTACACACTCATCAAACCCCCAAACTTACATGTTGCTCGTCCCGAGGCAACCAATTCAATCCACAGGAGTCGTGTATAATTCACCAATACTTAGTACAACACATATTACACATGTCACCCATTAAATCAAAACAAGTATTCATTGCATCATACATATCATTCAAGTAAAATCAATCCACTCACACACCAATCGGAGTACTAAGTAATCTAACTCACAAGATAAGTATTTACTCTCTCACTCAAGTGCGTGAGGCACTTCATAAGCTAGTATAAACACTCATATTCAATCCATATTTACGCGTAACCATAAGCTTGGCAAGAGTCTCAAAAATCAACTCATAATCAACTCATGACTAGGATCACAAAGGACTTGTTTGTGGGTCGTAATGTTGGCTCTTTGGAAAGGGTAGAAAAATTTGGATATAGTGACTTAAGACACTAGTAGAGAGTTACCTTGGAGGTTCTTAATTTCTTCTTCATACGGCAATTTCTCCTCCAACCTCATCTCTTGAACTCGTGAACTTCCTGAATTTTTATCCTTTTCATGGCATCAACATCATCTTCTCTAGACAGTTCGGGTACCGGTTTTAGGCACTACCCTCTTTTTTATCGGGGTACCAGTTTCGGGCACTACCCCTAAACAAGATTTAACCATACTTCTTATTCTTCTACTCAACCACATTATACTTTCTTTCTTCCTTCTCTAGACACTTAATCTCTTCAACTCTCTACCAATGAATAGGACAAACAAGGCTCAAGTGAAGGTTCATAAGGTTATTTACTTCAGCTACCAAAGAAAAAGCTTTAATTGGCTCAACAGGGCAACCAAAGGTTTATATGATCATAGGGAAGATAAAATTTGGCTAAGTAACTTAATTGAACAATAATGGCCTAAGATCATGTCCTAGTAATTCATCAATCATAAGTCTCGCACAAGACTCCAAGCCAAGTTTTAGAATACGTTCATATGGATAATTCACTCAAGAATAAATTATCATGATCAACATGATTTAAAAGGCTCAAATCCTCACATAGGTAAATCCTAGTACTCCTCTTAGCACATAATCAAGATTAATTCCACACGAATTTCACATACTTATCAACTAAACATGCTCTTTTCAATGAAAATAACACGTGAACACATGAATGCACATAAACATTAAACTCATACCCAATCAATCTTACAAGTATCTATCAATCACATTCATTATACATTCCACTCACGCATGAATCACAACATAACCTGTACAGATAAAAAGAAGAATAGAGATGAGATGAATCGGAAAAACCAAAAGAAAACCTAAAGAACTACTCCTCCGGAGCATCATCATCATCATCATCATCATCCTCATCATCCTCATCCAACTTTTGCTCTACAGCTCGGTACAGGTTGTTGATATGTCTATCCATCATATCAACTCGATCACTCACCTTACCAACTCACTAATTCAGCGCGGCGTAGTTAGTGTTGGTGAGTGCGAGCTGTCGGTTTGTCTCCTCCTGGCTAGCAACGAGTGCGATCAGCTGCTCTTGAATAAGGCGGAGCTGCTCCCGGGTATTAACCGGAATAGCCCGCTGCTGCTGCTCTGCTGGATCTTGCTGAGGCGCGTCGTGCTGCACTGGCATCTCCTCATCCTGCTGCTCCTCCTCTGGATGCTTCTTCTTGGGCTGCTGTGGTGGTCGAAACTCTCCTTGATCAACAATCTGTTGTAACTCCGCCATTCGGCCATCCACACACATTTGCGACACTGTCCTCCAATCTCCACCCAATATCACTATCACGGATAAGGCATTGTGTCCGAGAGAATCCATCAGTTTGTTCCTCGCCACCCGAATGGTCGTCATGTTGCTCACATCGAAGGGGAACATAAAATCGAAGGGCTTGAGACCCCTCGTGAAGAACCAGTCTCCATCTCTGAAATGGGCAAATCCCCCCTTCACATATGTGAACATCACCAAGTCGGGCTCTCCTTTAACTGGTGTGATGCCGGTGAAATCCAAGTTATAATGCTCAGCCACGATTGTCAGTAACCCTCCAATATTGACCTTTTGAAACCCGATGGTCCTGAATCGATGTAGTTGTGCAATGAAATAGGCTCCCACGTTGAAATGCACCCCATTTAGCATACACCACAGGGCGTAAAGCTCTCCTCTAGACACCACACTCCCCTCCGAACGGGTGAACAATGTGTTGCTCAGGATACGGTCCATATACCTCAAGACTGGATTCTTTATCGAGGAAGCACGAGCCTGTTTGATTTTATAGTCTGCAATCTCTTCGGAGATCTCCCTCCAAAACCTATTCGCGTTGAACGCAGCATTCTCCAAACGAGGGATCTCTAGAGACGTCTGAAACAGCTCATTGAAATCCTCAGACGTCCATCTCCTACTCACTCCGCCAAGCTGAAAGGTACACTGATACGGATACCCGAGCGGATCCTTCACCATTTCAAATGAACAGATTACTTCCGCTATGACATGGAAGTAAGTAGGCCTCTTCAACTCCATGAATCTACGGATCCCCACTCGATCAAACATCCAAAAGATGTTATCCCCAATCCTCATTGTCCTCATCGCCTCATCATCTTGGTATCGGGTGCGAGCTATCTTATCTGAGACTTCTTCCCACTTTTCTTTAATCTCATCCCAGTCTTGCATCTGTATTTTGAACTTTTCGGGTAAACGATCTTGCAACCTCAGCTTCTTTGTCATTTTGTCCAAATTCGAAGGCCTATCGTGCCTCTTCTTCGATCTAACTTCCTCCGCCTTTCCCTTACCTTTACCTGATCCTTGTCCCTTCCCTGAAAGCAATACTTCAATACAACCAACAAGACAAGAAAACAAGTAATTGACTAGCATGTCACATACTCTACTCAAGACTTCAATCATCAATGCATAATCACTCAAACTATCATCTCAACACCACTTGCTAATTCAACATGCTCAAAACATCTTCAATCACACCTTCTTTAATCATCAAAACATAACCCACAAGCATGCATTAAGCAATTCAAGCAATTCAATCAAAAATTTCAACAATTGAACTTCATGAACCACTCCAACTATCATCAATTTGAACCAAACTAGCATGCTTATCCTAATAGATGCACAATATTGTTGATCAATTCACATAAACCATCAAGTTCAATCTATAATCAAACATTCTCCACCAACAAACATGAATTCATATGAATCAAATCAAAATATTAACATTCACCATGAAATTCAACCAAACTCAACCTCAATCCTCCTAACCACAACGAATTGCATGGAATTAACTTCAATCCTAGAGTAATTGAGTTGGAACAACGTACCTTTTGTCTTGCCCATGGTAAACAAACGATCGAATCACACACACTCAATAATTGCGCGACTGAAGCCCTAATTTGCGACGAAAATTGCCCAATTCCGTGCCCAAATCAAGAATTAAGAGTGTAGTGTTGTGTAATCGGTGTGCAATCAAGTGTAATTGAAGAATTTGTGCAAGAGTGTAGAGGTTCGAAGAGGGTTCGTGGTTCGGTGTTTTGAAAAGGTGATCAAATCCTTCTGAAAAATCGAACTTAAATGCGTACCTGGCTTGGTTCGACCTCAGGTTCGACCTCTTGAACAGGTCGAACCATGGCTGACGAGGTCGAACCTACCTTATGGACAATTGCTCTTCTCGATTCGACCTGGGTTCAACTTGCTGGACAGGTCGAACCACCCTTGTGTTGGTCGAACCAATCTTCTGGAAAATAGGGTACTCTGAATGGACAGGTTCGACCTGGGTTCGACCTTCTGAACATGTCGAACCATAACGGCTTTGGTCGAACCCACCTACTGTAAGTTTCATGTCACCGGTTCGACCTAGGTTCGACCTGTTGAACAGGTCGAACCAACATGCATGAGGTCGAACCACCTCTCTGGATAATTTTTAGCTCCGATTCGACTTCCTCTGCTTGGGTTCGACCTCCTGGCTTGGTCGAACCTCTCCTGGCTTGGTCGAACCTACCCATCTAAGCTTCAAAACTGAGTGTTCTTCAATCCCTACACAATTCAAACTTAAATACGAATCATTAGGTATAAACTAGAGCACAACTTCATCAAAAATTGTTCCTTAAAAATATCATTCATGAGTAACTCTGCGAGATAAAACAAAACAAAACCCACTGAACATTAGGCAAGTTGTAAAAATCGACACACCAAAACCGATTAAAGTTTTGAATATGCCGTAAAAACCAACTCCCCTAACAAACATTATAAAGAAAAGATTGTACATCCGGTGCTTATCGAGGTAAGAACATCACACCCCCCAAACTTAGTAGAAACTATAGTCGAAACTAAGTTTGCAAAGAGATGTAATTGCCGATAAGTAAGCACTTTCAATATAAAAATTTCTTACTCACACTAATTAAATAAAGCAATTAAAAACGGGAGGGAAAGCCCCCAATAGGCGCTCATGTTTAATGTCGGAGAGTCACGACGGTACCAACTCAGATCAAGGTATCTTCAAAGATGACACACGCATCATCCGGTGACCTGTAATGCTTCAACCGATGCCCATTCGCCGCAATAATGTCTCCATCCTTGTCAATAAGTTCAAAACTCCCCCTCCACAGGCTTTATGGATCATGAACGGTCTTGTCCACTTCGACTTCAACTTGCCTGCGAAAAGCTTCAAACGAGAGTTAAAAAGTAGTACCTCATCTCCTTGCTTGAACTCCTTATATGAGATCTTAGAATCATGCCACCTCTTCATTCTTTCTTTGTAGATCTCTGAATTCTTATAAGCACGATTCCTAAACTCATCCAATTGATTCATGTGATTTACCCTCAACTCCTTTACATCCTTAAGAGTCAAATTCAGGCTTCGCAAAGCCCAAAACGCTTTGTGCTGAATCTCTACAGGTAAGTGGCACGGCTTCCCATAGACAATTTGATACGGTGACATATCTAACACCGTCTTGTAAGCGGTTCGGAACCCCCACAACACATCATCAAGCTTCATAGCCCAATTCTTCCAGAATCTGTTTGAGTTGTCAGTTAGAGACCTCCGCTTGCCCATTCGCCTGAGTATGATAGGGTGTAGTAACCCTATGCTTAACACCATAATTCTTAAACACTTTCTCAAGAAACTTATTGACGAAATGAGAACCTCCATCACTCACTAGTGCTATAGGAACTCCATAGCGGGCAAAGATATGCTTCTTTAAGAAAGATATGACAGTCTTAGAATCATTCAAGCGAGTAGGAATCGCTTCCACCCACTTAGAAACATAATCTATTGCAAGAAGGATGTAGAGAAATCCATTCGACGGGGGAAAAGGCCCCATAAAATTGATACCTCAAACATCAAATATCTCCACAGCAATGCTCGGCTGAAGCGGCATCTCGTCTCTCCTACTTATATTGCCCATGTGCTGACATCTATCGCAAGACGCCACATAGGTCTCACAATCATTAAACAAAGTAGGCCAAAAGAGAGCGGATTGAAGTACCTTGGCTGCAGTCTTTTGCGCTCCGAAGTGCCCCCCGTTCGGTTGTGCATGGCAAAACTCAAGCACACTCTCCATTTCCATCTCGGGTACACATCCACGGACTATGGAATTCGTACAGATCTTGTAAACAAATGGATCATACCATATGAATGTCTCAACATCTCTCTTGAATTTAGCAAGTTGATATCGATTGAGATCTCTTGGAATTTCTCCCACATCAATGTAATTAACATAATCCGCAACCATGGATCAACTCCTTGCGCAACAACCACACATGCTCGCTCATCCCCTTCAACAATCACAACCATAATCTTCTCATCCGGGAACATCTCCTCAATATATTCGAAAGAATTATCACAATGCTCCCTAGTCTCCAACCTCGATAGGTGATCCGCTAACACATTTTCTGTACCTTTCTTATCTCGGATCTCCATGTCAAACTCTTGAAGTAAAAGAATCCACCTTATGATCCTAGGCTTTGTCTCCTTCTTTTCCATAAAGTACCGAATCACTGAATGATCCGTGTACACAATCATCTTCATGCCAACCAAATACTTACGAAACTTATCGAATGCATACACAACAGCCAAAAACTCTTTTTCAGTTACCGTGTAATTCTTTTGTGCCGCATCGAAAGTCTTGCTCGCATAGTAGATGGCGCAGAACTTCTTCTCCCTCAGCTGCCCAAGCACCGCTCCAAGTGCTACATCACTTGCATCACACATAAGTACAAACGGTTGAGTCCAATCCGGTGTGATCAAGATAGGTGCAGTAGTAAGTGCCTCCTTCAAAACCTGAAAAGCTGTTAGACATTCATCATCGAACACAAAAGGAATATCCTTTTCAAGTAAGTGAGATAAGGGCTTGGAGTATTTTGAGAAGTCTTTGATAAATCTTCTATAGAATCTGGCGTGTCCAAGAAAGGACCACACTCCTCGTTCATTGTTCGGTGGTGGAAGCTTCTCAATTGCCACCACTTTCGCTCTATCAACCTGCAATCCTTTGGCAGAGACATGATGCCCAAGAACAATCTCATCTCTCACCATGAAGTGGCACTTCTCCCAATTCAAGACAAGATTAGTTTCTTGACATCTCTTCAAAACAGTACCAAGGTTAGATAAACAAACATCAAAGGAGGAACCAAAAATAGAAAAATTATCCATGAACACCTCCATGATCTTTTCTATCAACCTATCAAAAATTGCCATCATGCATCTCTGAAAAGTAGCAGACGCATTACACAATCCAAATAGCATCTTTTTAAAGGCAAAAGTTCCGTAAGGGCAAGTAAAAGTAGTCTTTTCTTGATCCTCGGGAGCAATCATGATTTAATTATACCCCGAGTACCCATCCAAGAAATAATAAAAATCATACCCTGCAAGACGATCTAACATTTGATCCATGAAAGGAAGAGGAAAATGGTCCTTACACGTGTTCTCATTCAACTTCCTGTAATCGACACATGTACGCCATCCCGTAGGAATCCTTGTGGCTATTGCTTCTCCATCATCAGCTTTCACTACCGTCATGCCCCCCTTCTTAGCAACTACATGCAATGGACTCTCATGGGGACTATCACTAATAGGATATATAATTTCAGCATCCAACCACGTAAGGATTTGCTTCCTAATCACCTCTTGAATCGCGGGATTAACCCTCCGCTGATTCTGAACACTCGCCTTTGCCTTATCAAGTACTCTGATTCTATGCATGCAATACGAAGGACTTATACCCTTCAGATCATCTAGAGACCACCCGATCGCAGACTTGTACTTCCTAAGCACATCTAATAACTCCTCAAGTTGATCATCATCAAGGGAAGAAGATACAATTATCGAATATTTTTTATTGTCGCCTATGAAGGCATACTTCAAGTGTTCCGACAAGAGTTTCAGCTCCTCTTTCTTCTCTACTATTGGAGTGCTTTCATTATCCAAAGGCAAGTACTTCCGAGTCCATTTGACTTCCTCAACCTTAGTTCTTTCTGATTCATACCTGTCATCACCCAAAAGTCCATTTGACTTCCTCAACCTTAGTTCTTTCTGATTCATACCTGTCATCACCCAAAGCAAGTAAGTTTTCAAGAAATTCAATACATACCTCATTGGAGAGACCGTCGAGCTCCGTGGTGGGATAAGTAAGAGACTCCATCAAACATGTCTCAAGAGGATCCTTAGATAGAATCAACGACATATCTTCTTTCACAATCTCCTTGATGAGTGTGTAAATTCACAAGTTTAACACCGGTATTTGTGCTAGTTTCGGAGTGTTTGAAGGTTGAAATGGGTAGAAAACCTATATATATTGTGCAAAAGCTTGAATCAGGTGTTTTTGGAGCTATTTGAGTGGTTTTACTAGCTAAATCGGATAGGAAGTGTCAAGAATTGAAGAGACGAACTCGGGACCATGTGAACCACCAAAGATAGAGGATGGTTCGACCTAAAGGAGGAGGGTTCGACCTCGCCATCAGGTCAAACCAGGCACGTGAATTGAACAAATGGTAGGTTCGACAAAAAACCAGAGGGTTTGACCTGATCACTAGGTCGAACCATGGTCAAACCATATCGCGAGAAGGAGGATTCGACCACGACGTTGGAGTTCGACTTGCCAGTTGGTCGAATCAGATGCTGAAGTTGTCCAGTAGCTGGGTTCGACCTGTGGTTCGACATGAGGAGGAGTGGTTCGACCTGTCCAATTGGTCGAACCAGGAGCAGAATACTTCCAGTAGAGGGGTTCGACCTGGGGTTCGACCTGTAGCTGAGTGGTTCGACCTGTTGCTGAGGTCGAACCAAGATACGAAAACTTACCTTATCCGAATTTTTGAGGCCAAAACGCGTGAGATCACTTGAAAAGCCCATTCCAAGCCCTAGAGACGTGATTACAAGTATAAAAGGAGACTCATACAGTAGAAGAGGGAGCTTTTTAATCGTGAATCATAAGAGAGACAAGGAGACGGATATTGGCGACCATCCATCCGGAGGGCTGTGACAGAGCTTCACTGGAGGTTCAAGTAAGATTGGTCCATCTAACCATGATTGTTCTTAGATCAATCATTGGCTAGAGCCGCTTTGGTAGTTCTAGGGTTATGAAGGTTTCATGATGTAATTAGTATTTCGTGTGTAAAACTCCGTACAACACTACCTGTGGTTTGTTTTATATAAGATTGCACGTATTTAATCAATGCTCATAGTCATTTTGTGCATCAATAATCGTTGTGTAGAGTTTGAATACATAACATGGTTATTGATTGAGTGCGTTCACTGTTGAGCAGGGTTTAATGTTATAATTCTAAGTGAAGGGATTCCAAGGTCTTATTAGAACTGTCTTATATGAATACTTGTTGATTGAATCTTATTCGGGTTAATAAGTAGGATGAAGAGTATAACTTTATAGTACCTATAAAGGGAGATCAAATCGGGTTATAATACTAAGTGCACGGGAAATAATTGATTCTGATAGTATCTAGAAAGGGGGGTAAAGTATACATCTTGCTCCGAGGATACTAGCACGTGTTAAACGCATATCTACTTGTGTCTATAGAGTCGATTTGCATAGCTTAGTGATGTGTCCATAAACCACAGGGCAGAGTCAGACATCATCACATGAAAATATGAATTAATAGTGAAACTGGATGACCCGACGAGCTACCTATTATCTTACTTGATCACAACTCACCTTTCTTTTATTCTTGTTATTTATTCTGCTATTTAATTATAGTTGATACGTAATCTACAATCAAATCATATAAATTACCAAACATAGTCCGAAACATGCTAGAATATAATTGATATTTCTGTCCCATGGGTTTGATAATTTAACTTGGTCGTCTTCAAAACTACAACTGATATCCTTATACTTGAGGATTACTTTGTGTGTTGAGAAATACCCCAACAAGTTTATGGCGCCGCTGCCGGGGATGGCTTAAAATATCTTTAATTCTAGTGTTATTAGGACTATTTACTTCTTGTTTTGTTTTCTAATTCCTAAATCTTTTCAGGTGTATGCTCACGAGATCAAAAACAGGTGCATTAGAACCATATAATCCTGAGATCGGAGCGTCGTCGAGAAAGAAGAAGAAGAAGAAGAGTAGGAACAAGGCAGTAGATCCAACTGAAGCTCTGAATCTTGGAGTTGCAGTTGACATACTAAACTCAGAAGTGACTGAAGCTGTGGTTGATTTAAACGCAGCAGCGGAGGAAGTCGACATGGCCAACGATGTGGCTAATCCGGACAATCTGGCCATTCGTGAAGTCTTTAAGAATAACGGGGCTGGACATTCTGGGCTTCTAGGAGCGAGAGGGGCTAATGCGGACTTCGATCTTCACCCCGCTCTTATTAGCATGATAGAAAGGAACTCTTTCTCAGGAGGGACTTTCGAGGATCCGCAGCAGCATCTGAACAAGTTCTTGGGCTATGCAAGTACTCAAAAAGATACAGGAGAACATGAAGATGCGCGGAAGATCCTCTTGTTTAAGTTCTTGCTTACTGAAAAGGCGAGAGATTGGTATGATACTTTAAACGCAGCTGAGTGCACCACTTGGGAGCAATTGAAGTTAAGGTTCTTGGAGAGATACATACCACCGTCAAGGTGTTCAAGATGAAGCAAGAAATTAACCAATTTGCTATCGATGGAGGAGAGAAGTTCCATGAAGCTTGGGACAGATTTAAGGACATGCTTCGGAAGTGTCCTCAACATGGGCTTTCTAAAGCTCAATATATCAGCATATTCTACAATGGATTGGACTGTGATTCCGAGTGTTATTAGATGCTTCTTCTAATGGAGCATTGCTTACTAAGTCATCCGTAGAGGCCGAGAGATTATTTGAAGATATTTCGATGAATTCGAGAGATTGGCCAACTGATAGAGTAAGAGGTACTTATGTCCTTGGCAAAGTAGCTAAAGTTGAACATACTATGGTGAAAACAAGTAGAGAAGATGAGATCATCTCTAGCTTGTCATCTATCAATAAGCCACTTGAGTCCCAACAGAAGCAGATCAGCAATTTATCTCAACGAGTACCAATCATGCAGCAGGAATTTATGAATGATGTAACAATCCAAGAGGAGTTGGAGAAGGCAAACTATGCCATGGGTCAAAGTATTCAAGGAACTAGGTACCCGAATCAAGGAAATCGGAACTACCAAGGGAACTACAACAATCGTGGTCCCTCTGGTGGTTATCAACAACAACCAAGGAGGCCTGAATTCTCATGGAGCAATCCGAACAACGCTGTGCAACCTCCAATGGGTGTTGAACCAGGAGCAAAGGTGGAAGAAGGGAAGCCGGGTTTTGAGGATACTGTGAACAGGTACATGGCGAGGAATGATGAAAGAGCGAACCGCCTTGAGGCCAAACTTGAAAAGAAGGTTGATGAAAATCACAAGGAGTTGTCCACTCAAGTTAAATATCTTACGATGTTGATGGGCACAATTGCTGAGAATGTGAACACTTTGACTCAATCTGTAGGAAAAGGGAAGTTCCCGTCGCAGAGTATTGAGAATCCAAAGTCGTGTAATGCCATCACACTGAGGTTGGGAACACAGTACGAGGGGCCGATGAGGCCGGAATCAAATTTAGACAAGACTCAGCATAGGTTCGACCAACATCAAGATGGTTCGACCTGGCATACAGATCGAACCATGGTCGAACCTGACCATTCAGAGCACTCTGTTTTTCAAAATCAGAGATTCGATCAAACAAAGCATGGTTCGACCTGGCAAGGAGGTCGAACCCAGGTCGAACTTCAACATCTGGAGTACCCTATTTTGCCGCAGCATCGGTTCGACCACGACATACATGGTTTGACCAATTCATCTGGTCGAACCCTGGTCGAACCTGGGGGCAGTAATCATACAGTAGGTCAGTTCGACCTAGGGGGCGGTGGTTCAACCTCCCAAGTTGGTCGAACCCTAGTTGAACCTCGAAGTCAGAAAGAAAGTAGTCTTCCAGGAGATAGGTTCAACCATTACGTGCCTGGTTCGACCTTCCAAACAGGTCGAACCCAAGTCGAACTCAGTCAAAATGTGCCTATTGTTGCACCGAATGTTCTGCATGATGTGGATGCTACTCCAGTGTTTCAGAATGATCAAAGTACAGAGATTGTAGCAGAGAAGAAGTGGGAGAGAGCCAAGCGATTAAGAGCCGAAAAGGAGAAAGCGGAGAAGGTTGAACGTGATGAATGGGGCATTCCCAAAACAAAGATACCTCCGCCGTTTCCTTTTAAGCTCGTGAAGTAGGGATTGAAAGAGAAGTTCAAGAGGTTTTCAGTGATTATGAATAAGATAAGCTTGAACATTCCTTTCTCTGAAGCAATAATGGAGATGCCATACTATGCCCGATTCCTTAAGGACATATTGTTGAAGAAGAGGAGTTTGAATGGAATCAAAACGGTGAACTTGTCTAAAAATTACGGGTCGATTATTCAAAGGAAGTTGCCACAGAGGATGAAGGATCCGGAGAGCTTCACTATCTTGTGTGAGATAGGAAAAGGGCCGGCACGACGAGCCTTATGCGATCTTGGGGTAAGCATCAATTTGATGCCATTGTCTATTTTTCAAAGGCTTGGTTTGGGGGAGTTAACTCCTACGACTGTTGCTCTACAATTGGCGGACAGGTCGATGATGTTTCCGAAAGGTATTATTGAAGATGTCCTCGTCAAAGTAGAGAAGCTTGTGTTTCCTGTGGATTTTCTTGTGCTAGAGATAGATGATGACAAGGATAATGTCCCTCTTATTTTGGGGAGACCTTTCCTTGCTACTGCTGGAGCTATGATTGATGTTCAAAAAGGAGAGCTTAGGTTGCGAATGGAGAAAGAGGAAGTTCTTTTCAACCTTGACAAAGCAATGAAAATGCCCATGGAGTCGAGATGTTATAGTATTGATGTGGTGGAGGAGATTGTAAAGGAAGATATGTCTTTAATCCTTTCTAAGGATCCTCTTGAGACATGCTTGATGGAGTCTCTTACTTTTCCCACTACGGAGCTTGATGGTCTCTACAATGAGGTATGTATTGATTTTCTTGAAAACTTACTTGCTTTGGGTGATGACAGGTATGAATCTGAAAGAACTAAGGTCGAGGAAGTCAAGTGGACTAGGAAGTACTTGCCTTTAGAAAATGAAAGCTCTCAAATAGTAGAGAAGAAAGAGGAGCTGAAACTCTTACCGGAGCACTTGAAGTATGCCTTCCTTAGCGACAATGAAAAATACTCAGTAATTGTATCTTCTACCCTTAATGATGATCAAATTGAGGAGTTATTAGATGTTCTTCGGAAGTACAAGTCTGCGATTGGGTGGTCTCTAGATGATTTGAAGGGTATAAGTCATTCGTATTGCATGCATAGAATCAGATTATTAGAAGAGGGGAAGGCGAGTGTTCAGAATCAGCGAAGGGTTAATCCCGCGATTCAAGAGGTGATAAGAAAGTAAATCCTTACGTGGTTAGATGCTGGAATTATATATCCTATTAGTGATAGTCCCCATGTGAGTTCATTGCATGTAGTTGCTAAGAAGGGGGCATGACTGTAGTGAAAGCTGATGATGGAGAAGCAATAGCCACGAGGATTCCTACGGGTTGGCGTACATGTGTGGATTACAGGAAGTTGAATGAGAACACGTGTAAGGACCATTTTCCTCTTCCTTTCATGGATCAAATGTTAGATCGTCTTGCAGGGTATGATTTTTATTATTTCTTGGATGGGTACTCGGGATATAATCAAATCATGATTGCTCCCGAGGATCAAGAAAAGACCACTTTTACTTGCCCTTACGGGACTTTTGCCTTTAGAAAAATGTCATTTGGATTGTGTAATGCGCCTGCTACTTTTCAGAGATGCATGATGGCAATTTTTGATGGGTTGATAGAAGATCATGGAGGTTTTCATGGATGATTTTTCTGTTTTTGGTTCCTCCTTTGATGTTTGTTTGTCTAACCTTGCTACTGTTTTGAAGAGATGTCAAGAAACTAATCTTGTCTTGAATTGGGAGAAGTGCCACTTCATGGTGAGAGATGGGATTGTTCTTGGGCATCATATCTCTGCCAAAGGATTGCAGGTTGATAGAGCGAAAGTGGTGGCAATTGAGAAACTTCCACCACCGACCAATGAACGAGGAGTGCGGTCCTTTCTTGGACACGCCGGATTCTATAGAAGATTTATCAAAGACTTCTCAGAATACTCCAAGCCCTTATCTCACTTACTTGAAAAGGATGTTCCTTATGTGTTTGATGATGAATGTCTAACAGCTTTTCAAGTGTTGAAGGAGGCGCTTACTACTGCACCTATCTTGATCACACCGGATTGGACTCAACCGTTTGTACTTATGTGTGATGCAAGTGATCTAGCACTGTTAGATTTGTATACTAAAAGCCTTGCTTTTGTATTGAAAAATGTAATAACGATTTTATTTGAAATGAGAATCATATGATCAAACTGTTTTGCATATTATAAATTATTTATTTATATGTTTGTGCAAAAGTCCATTTACTTTATACTGTAGATAATATGTTGTGCGACAACACGCGGAAGATCATATTATCAGTTTCCTTATAAAGTATAAACAGATGCTCACGATCGAGATAGACGGGGACTATCTATCGGTATGGTTGTAGTGTGGTTTGGTATTAGTTTGTCTTGACTATAGAACCACATTAGTACACTGCTTTGTGTATTGAGTAGGACCGTCTGAGATCGTTCGACTTGTACTGTCTATATAGAAGAACTTGATCTCTGTTATTATGGATGTTCGTGCTCTTAATCCCTATACAATAACCTCGACACGTAAGGCAGTATATATTTCTTTGATTCATCAATGGGTGAGATTTAAATGTATTAAATCAACAAACTCGGTGAGTTGGGAAGTAGTGCTGTCTCTATGGTGTGCTGTTGATTGTAGAAGGAATCCATGTCCGATATAGGTTGATGATGTCCCCTTGAGGAGCTCATAAGGTTTATCATGTAAATCTTGCAAGTGGATTAATTTCCGGTATGATAATAAGATTGAGTGGTACTACTCTCGGATGAGATATTAATTAATTTGAGTTGTCAGTAACTTAATTAATTAATGGGCATTGTATATCTTAAACATGGGGAGACTATCAGGCTCATAATAAGAAGGAGCCCAGAACGTAATTTTGGAATTGGATGGGTAGTGCAATAATAATATTTTAGTGGACTATATTATTATTATTGGATTTAATTAAAAGCTTTGGGCTAAGCTTGGTTAATTAAATATGATTGAGGCCCAGCCCAATTTCTCCTCCTGGTCCCTGCAGTAGCCCAAGTATATAAGTTATCTCAGTTCCTAATAACCTACGTCTGCGCCACTTACGTAGAGAACAGATTAGGAGTAGATTGAGAACTCTCTGGAGATTGTTGACCACACAACACCAGAGAGTTGACTTTGGGACATACTGTAGAAGATCAGAGGTGTTCTTCACAGATCATCATCCTCTACACCAATTCAGAAGACAGGTAATTATTTTATGCTTCCGATGTATCTGTTTACCTGATCTACTTATCAGATCACGTTGAACCAAACGATCCAATTGCCAACAATTGGTATCAGAGCATGGTTTCTTGGTGAAACGTGATTTGTTAGGATAAGGGTTTTTGTGATTATATGATTATAAGATCTGATCTGATTTAATTGCATGTTTATTGAGATGTCAGTATGTGATTATGATAAGTCAGTATAATCTGTTGTAATCGCATATTACTATATGATCTACTGTTGTGTATTTCTCGTTGATTGTATACACTGTTCACGCTGCTTTCATACACAAAAAGTCAATCAGTCAACTGTATTCTTTATATCACACACACTCACACACTGCACAGTGGGTATACATCCGACGAGGCGGCGGTGTCTGACCGGTGCCGACTATTGACGGCTGGTGGCTTCGGCCAAACCAGATTTGTCATGGCGGCGCTGAAAAGGTGAGAGGCTTCGACTGGTATGATTGACGATGGCGAGTGATGAGTCGTGAACGATGGCGGCGCGTTCACGCTGACTCTGGTCGAGTCCGTGCAGATCCGGCAACGCGTGTTGATTGTGACTGCAATTGGTGGTGTTCCGACCAGGATCCAGGCGAGTCCAACCTGTCTCAGGTTGGGTCGGGGCAGATCGTCGCAGATCCGACGATGCTAGAGCGGTCGCGCGGCTGGTCGGCTATGACTGTTGATCGCTGTAGGCATCAACCGAACCCAGTGGGCTGTCGGCTCATTACCGGCGGTAGCTGTGGGAGCTGCCGCCTGCAAGGGCGGCATCTGGTTGCGCCGGTGTGGACAGTTGCAGGCGAAGGCGTGACTGGATGGTCTGGAGTAGCGCGCGGCGGTGCTGGACTGTCTGCATGTAGCGCTGACGGTCGGAGGCAGCTTGGGAGGCAGGCGCGACTGCGATCCTAGCACGGCGACAATCTGACGGCTTAGTTCCGGCGATGGGTGTGGACAAGGAGACTCCGGTGGTGTGGCGGCTCATTACCGGATGGTCGGCGGCGCGTTGCCGGCGAGCTGACGGCACGACCGCCATGTGCGGCGGCACCGTGCGATTGTTGTGTGGTTTCCGTTTGTAGGTTGCAGCTGGGAGACTTTCTAGGGCAGCAAATGGATTTCTTATGTGTTTGGGCTTGTTTTAATTAAGTGATTGTTGGGCCTATTTATTTGTTTACTGTTGGGCTCAAATCTTATTTAATTATTGGGCCCAATTTTTAATTGCTGTATTTTATTTATTGTTGGATTTGAGTTGGGCTAAAATTTTCAAAATGGGCTAGATTTTTCATGCTGAAATAGGCAGGATAAATGGGCTTACTTAATTTATGGGCTGCTCATTTTATGCTTATTATGTTTGGGATTGCTGGGCCCATCATTGATCCAACATTTTTGTGCAATTAATTATTATATATAATTGATTTAATTGTTTTGCTTGACAATTAATTGTTATATATGTGAATGGCATGTTCTATGTGTTTTATTAAATTTTAAATTAAATATATATAGAAGCATGCTAAGTTGTATATTTTATTTTGGAATATTATATGCATGTTAAAAACCCTCTGTGCTAAATAACTAAGTGGGAGAGGGGATTGGTAAATAAATTCCCATGGCCTCCATTATTGGTTTGTAAGTGATGTGAGTAAACTTGCGTGTTCGCATTAGAGCCTTCCTCCCTATCAGATGAGTTTGTTCACGGATCACTGGTGTAAACTTCTTTAAGATAATCATAGGAAGTTATCTGAGCGTGTGTGTACTTCTCCATCTGTAAGGCACACAAGCTTGGGCCGCGGACTTGGGATTAAATAATGGTATACACTTAGGTGTAAATAATATGTATCCTCCCCATCGGAGTCACTGCTGTTATTTGCATGGCTAAATAGAAACCGACTATTAATTATTTTGTCATAAAGTTAGGTTGACAAATGAAATTATTGGGTAAAACCTTCTCTTGTAAATGTTCGGGTTTGTATACGTCCACACTATCGTGGCATGCAAATTCACGGTGCTTGAGATGTTGGTGAATTTTATTTTATATTGTTTTGAGGGATTCAATATAAATTGATAAATTCGAAGTGTTTGATCTGTTTATTTAATTATGATTCTCAGGATTTTCAAATGGCACTCAACTCACTTTCTGTAATACTTAAAGAGCATAAACTTACTGGTACTAATTATGTCGACTGGAAGCAAAACATGGACATTGTTTTAATTGCTGAAGATTATATCTTTGTTCTCTCTGAGGAATGTCCTCCCGAACCTAATGATGACTCTACCGAAGAGCAAAGAAATGCTTATAATAGGTGGACCAAGGCTGATAGGATGGCTAAATGCTACATTTTGGCTTCTATGTCAAATGTGCTTCACACTCAGCATCAAGCCATGGAGACCGCCTATGATATGATGCATAATCTTAAGGAACTCTTCGGACATCAGAGTCGTCCTGCTAGGTCGAAGGGCATGTCGGTCTTGATGAACACCAAAATGACTGAGGGCACTCCCGTAAGGGAACATGTCCTTAGGATGATGGGCCAGCTCAATGAGTTGGAAGTTCTTGGAGCTGAAATCGATGGGGAAACCCAGGTAGATATCATACTCCAAAGCTTGCCTAGGAGTTTTGAGCAGTTTTGCCTGAACTATGGTATGAACAAACATTTGTACACGTTGACGGAACTTCTGACAGAACTTGTGGTGGCGGAAGAACTGTTTCGTAGACCTCCTCAGGTTCATGTTGTTGAATATGCTGCTCATCCTAGGCCGAAAGGCGGTAGGAAGAAAAAGAAGCAAGAAAATTCAGCACCGGTGAACCAAGTGAAAGCAAAGACTGGTGCGGTCAAGAAGCCTAAAGGCAAGTGCTTCAAATGCAAGCAGCCAGGACACTACAAGGCAGACTGCCCTCTTCTGAAGGGGAACAGGAATGGTAAGTCTTATATACTAGTTGTTGAATCGTGTTTAGCGGTTGTATCTGCTGACACTTGGTGTGTAGATACGGGAGCCACTGACCATGTCTGCAATTCTTTGCAGGGGTTCCACCAAACCCGACAGCTCAATGATGGAGAGATTACCATACTCATGGAAAATTCTACAAGAGTAGCAGTTGTTGCAGTGGGAGACGTCTATTTATCTTTTAATAAGAATAAAACTCTTGTTTTGAGGAATTGTCTTTATGTACCTCATTTTATAAAGAATTTAATTTCAGTTTCTAAATTGTTTATGGATGGATATTCTGTTTCTTTTAATGACAAAGTTGTTTTAAGGAAAAATAGAATTTTTATCTGTGATGGTGCATTGATAGATAATTTGTATACTCTTAATCCAGTTACTCCCACAGTGCAACAAATTAAAATGAATGATACATCTACTAATAAGAGAAAAGAACCTTCTAATGAACCAAACATATCTTTGGCATCTAAGACTAGGTCATATTAACTTGAGTAGGATTCAAAGGTTGATAGCTGATGGACCTCTGAGTTCATTAGTAGTGAAAAATTATCCAACTTGTGAATCATGCTTGGAAGGAAAAATGACAAAAAGGCCTTTCAAGGCAAAGGGCCATAGAGCCAAGGATTTGTTGGAATTGGTTCATTCTGATTTATGTGGTCCCATGTCTGTCCAGGCAAGAGGTGGTTTTGAATATTTCGTCACTTTCATTGACGATTATTCAAGATACGGATATATTTATTTGATGCGCCGCAAGTCTGAATGCTTTGAGAAATTCAAAGAATACAAGGCTGATGTGGAAAAGTAACTTGGAAAATATATCAAAACACTACGATCTGATCGTGGTGGTGAATATCTCTTGGGAGAGTTTAGGAATTATTTATCGGAAAATGTGATTGAATCCCAATTGTCTGCACCGGGCACACCCCAGCAGAATGGTGTAGCGGAAAGAAGGAATAGGACTCTTATGGAAATGGTAAGATCAATGATGAGTTATTCGGAATTACCAAATTCATTTTGGGGACACGCCTTAGAAACAGCGGCTTACATTCTAAACTTAGTACCTTCTAAATCGGTAGCCTCCACACCCACAGAACTGTGGATCGGGCAAGCCTAGTCTGAAATATGTTTGGATTTGGGGTGCTCCGGCACACGTGTTAAAGGCAGATGCTGATAAGTTAGAATCACGTACTGATGTTTGTTTGTTTATAGGGTATCCTAGAGGAACGAAGGGTGGTTTATTTTATAGTCCCAAGGACCAAAAGGTGATCGTGAATGCGAATGCCAGATTTTTGGAAGAGGATTATATAATGGATCATAAACCCATGAGTAAAATTGTTCTAGAAGAAGTTAGAGGGGAAACACCAAATATAATACCAATTGTGCAAGAGGATATACCACAGGACACTGCACCGCGTGTCACACATGATACACAAATACCTGCAGAGCCTCGTCGTAGTGGGAGGGTTGCTAGACAACCGAATAGATTCATGGGATTGGGAGAGTCATCCGACTTGGTCCCAGGTGAACATGAAATTGACCCATGGAATTACAACGAGGCACTACATGATAAAGATGCTCAATTATGGCAAAACGCAATGAAATCTGAGATAGAATCCATATATTCTAATCAAGTCTAGGAGCTTGTAGAACCACCCAATGGTGTAAAAGCTATTGGATGCAAGTGGATCTATAAAAGAAAAAGAGGATCTGACGTTAAGGTGGAAACGTTTAAAGCAAGGCTTGTGGCTAAAGGATATACTCAGAAAGAAGGAATCGATTATGAGGAAACCTTCTCGCCTGTGGCCATGCTTAAGTCAATTCGGATTCTTTTGTCTATTGCTGCTCATATGGATTATGAGGTATGACAAATGGATGTCAAGACAACTTTCCTTAATGGAAGTCTTGAGGAAAACATCTATATGAAGCAACCAGAATGATTCATTGCAAAGGGCGAAGAGCATCTTGTGTGCAGGCTTAAGAGGTCCATTTATGGATTAAAACAAGCTTCAAGATCATGGAACATCCATTTTGATGAAGTAATCCAGTCATATGGATTTATTCAATGTCCGGATGAATCATGTGTGTACAAGAAGTGTGACGGAAACGTAGTGGTATTTCTTGTACTCTACTTGGATGATATTCTGCTCATTGGAAACAATGTAAAGGTATTGTCAGGCGTAAGGGTATGGCTGTCCAAGCAGTTTGAGAAGAAGGACTTAGGAGAAGCGGGACACATTCTTGGGATCAAATTAATAAGGGATCGCAAGAAAAGAATGTTATGCTTATCCCAAGCTTCGTATATTAATACAATCCTGACTTGTTTTAGCATGCAAGATTCCAAGAAAGGTTTTCTACCTTTCAGACATGGAATACCTCTAAGGACATGTGTCCTAAGAAACAACAGAAAATAGAGACAATGAAGCTGGTCCCTTATGCTTCGGCAGTAGGAAGCCTCATGTATGCTATGCTATGTACGAGACCGGATATTTATTATGCCGTGGGCATGGTCAGTAGGTATCAAAGTAATCCAGGACAAGGACATTGGACTGCGGTAAAGCATATTTTGAAGTACCTGCGAAGGACTAGGGATTATTTGCTAGTTTACCGGGCGGATACTTTGTTACCTTTGGATTATACTGATTCGGATTTACAGTCAGATAGGGATGCTAGTAAATTCACCTCGGGTTATGTGTATACTCTTGGAGGAGGAGCCATTATATGGAGGAGTGTGAAACAGAAATGCGTCGCGGACTCTACCATGGAAGCTGAATATGTAGCAGCCTCTGAGGCCGCTAAAGAAGCAGTATGGCTCAGGAACTTCTTAATGGACTTGGAAGTGATTCCTGGTTTGCCCAAAGCGATCACAATTTATTGTGATAACAGTGGTGCAGTAGCAAACTCAAAGGAACCATGAGCCCATAAGGCGAGTAAACACATTGAGCGCAAGTACCACCTGATACGAGACATCGTTAAAAGAGGGGAAGACGTTGTTGCTAAGATAGCATCTGAGGATAACCTAGCTGATCCTTTTACTAAGAGCCTTCCAGCGAAAGCGTTCGATGGGCATGTAGAAGGAATGGGGATTAGAAGCGTGTCAGCAGATAAGGCAGCGTAGTCTTTTAGTATAAGTGGGAGATTGTTAGATTTGTATACTAAAAGCCTTGCTTTTGTATTGAAAAATGTAATAACGATTTTATTTGAAATGAGAATCATATGATCAAACTGTTTTGCATATTATAAATTATTTATTTATATGTTTGTGCAAAAGTCCATTTATTTTATACTGTAGATAATATGTTGTGCGACAACACGCGGAAGATCATATTATCAGTTTCCTTATAAAGTATAAACAGATGCTCACGACCGAGATAGACGGGGACTATCTATCGGTATGGTTGTAGTGTGGTTTGGTATTAGTTTGTCTTGACTATAGAACCACATTAGTACACTGCTTTGTGTATTGAGTAGGACCGTCTGAGATCGTTCGACTTGTACTGTCTATATAGAAGAACTTGATCTCTGTTATTATGGATGTTCGTGCTCTTAATCCCTATAAAATAATCTCGACACGTAAGGCAGTATATATTTCTTTGATTCATCAATGGGTGAGATTTAAATGTATTAAATCAACAAACTCGGTGAGTTGGGAAGTAGTGTTGTCTCTATGGTGTGCTGTTGATTATAGAATGAATCCATGTCCGATATAGGTTGATGATGTCCCCTTGAGGAGCTCATAAGGTTTATCATGTAAATCTTGCAAGTGGATTAATTTCCGGCATGATAATAATATTGAGTGGTACTACTCTCGGATGAGATATTAATTAATTAATGGGCATTGTATATCTTAAACATGGGGAGACTATCGGGCTCATAATAAGAAGGAGCCCAGAACGTAATTTTGGGATTGGATGGGTAGTGCAATAATAATATTTTAGTGGACTATATTATTATTATTGGATTTAATTAAAAGCTTTGGGCTAAGCTTGGTTAATTAAATCTGATTGAGGCCCAGCCCAATTTCTCCTCCTGGTCCCTGCAGTAGCCCAAGTATATAAGTTATCTCAATTCCTAATAACCTAAGTCTGCGCCACCGATGTTAAATATGAGCGCCTGTTGGGGGTTTTCCCTTCTGTTTTAATTGCTTTATTTCATTCGTGTGTGTAAGAAATTTTTATATCAAAGGTGCTTCTTATCGGCAATTACATCTCTTTGCAAACTTAGTTTCGACTATAATTTCTCCTAAGTTTGGGAGGGTGTGATGATCTTACCTCGATAAGCACCGGATGTATAATCTTTTCTTTGTAATGTTTGTTAGGGGAGTTAGTTTTTGCAGCATATTTAAAATTTTAATCGGTTTTGGTGTGTCGATTTTTACAACTTGCCTAATGTTCAGTGGGTTTTGTTTTATTTTGTCTTGCGGAGTTACTCATGAATGATATTTTTAAGGAACAATTTTTGATGAAGTTGTGCTCTAGTTGATACCTAATGATTCGTATTTAAGTTTGAATTGTGTAGGGATTGAAGAACACTCAGTTTTGAAGCTTAGATGGGTAGGTTCGACCAAGCCAGAAGAGGTTCGACCAGCGCCAGGAGGTCGAACCCAAGCAGAGGAAGTCGAATCAGAGCTAAAAGTTGTCCAGTGAGGTGGTTCGACCTCATGCATGATGGTTCGACCTGTTCAACAGGTCGAACCGAGGTCGAACTAGTGACCTGAAACTTATAGTAGTGATGAGTGTGTAAATTCACAAGTTTAACACAGGTATTTGTGCTAGTTTTGGAGTGTTTGAAGGTTGAAATAGGTAGAAAACCTATATATATTGTGCAAGAGCATGAATCAGGTGCTGTTGGAGCTATTTGAGTGGTTTTACTAGCTAAATCAGAGAGGAAGTGTCAAGAATTGAAGAGACGAAGTCGAGACCATGCGAACCACCAAAGATAGAGGATAGTTCGACCTGAAGGAGGAGGGTTTGACCTCGCCATCAGGTCGAACCAGGCACGCGAATTGAACAGAAGGTAGGTTCGACCAAAACCAGAGGGTTCGACCTGATCACTAGGTCGAACCATGGTCGAACCATATCGCGAGAAGGAGGATTCAACCACGACGATGGGGTTCGACCTGCCAGTTGGTTGAATCAGATGCTGAAGTTGTCCAGTAGCTGGGTTCGACCTGTGGTTCGACATGAGGAGGAGTGGTTCGACCTGTCCAATTGGTCGAACCAGGAGCAGATTTCGTCCAGTAGCGGGGTTCGACCTGGGGTTCGACCTGGAGCTGAGTGGTTCGACCTGTTGCTGAGGTCGAACCAAGATGAGGAAACTTACCTTATCCGGATTTTCGAGGCCAAGACGCGTGAGATCACTTGAAAAGCTCATTCCAAGCCCTAGAGACGTGATTACAAGTATAAAAGGAGGCTCATGCAGTAGAGTAAGGAGCTTTTGATCATGAATCATAAGAGAGATAATGAGACGGAGATTGGCGACCATCCATCCGGAGGGCTGTGACAGAGCTTCGCTGGAGGTTCAAGTAAGATCGGTCCATCTAACCATGATTGTTCCTAGATCAATCATGGGCTAGAACCGCTTTGGTAGTTCTAGGGTTATGAAGGTTTTATGATGTAATTTGTATTTCGTGTGTAAAACTCCGTACAACACTACCTATGGTTTGTTTTATATAAGATTGCACGTATTTAATCCATACTCATAGTCGTTTTGTGCATCAATAATCGTTATGTAGAGTCTGAATACATAACATGGTTTTTGGTTGAGTGCGTTCACTGTTGAGCAGGGTTTAATGTTATAATTCTAAGTGAAGGGATTCTGAAGTCTTATTAGAACTGTCTTATATAAATACTTATTAATTGAATCTAATTCGGGTTAATAAGTAGGATAAAGAGTATAGCTTTATAGTACCTATAAAGGTAGATCAAATCGGGTTAGAGTACTAAGTGCACGGGAAATAATTGATTATGATAGTACCTAGAAAGGGAGGTAGAATATACATCTTGCTCCAAGGAAATTCGCACGTGTCAAACGCATATCTATTTGTGTCTATAGAGTCGATTTGCATGGTCTAGTGATGCGTCCATAAATCACAGGGCAGAGTCGAACATCATCATACGAAAATATGAATTAATAGTGAAACTGGATGACCCGACGAGCTACCTAATATCTTACTTGATCACAACTCACCTTTCTTTTATTCTTGTTATTTATTTCAGCTATTTCAATTGATAGTTGTTACCTAAATCTACACCATTAAATTACCAAACATAGTCTGAAGCATGCTAGAATATAATTGATATTTTCCGTCCTATGGGTTCGATAATTTAACTTGGTCGTCTTCAAGACTACAATTGATATCCTTACACTTGAGGATTATTTTGTGTGTTGAGAAATACCCCCAACAAGTTTATGGCGCCGCTGCCGGGGACGGCTTAAAATATCTTTAATTCTAGTGTTATTAGGACTATTTACTTCTTGTTTTTTTTCTAATTCCTAATCTTTTCAGGTGTATGCTCACGAGATCAAAAACAGGTGCATTAGAACCATATAATCCTTAGATCGGAGCATCATCGAGAAAGAAGAAGAAGAGTAGGAACAAGGCAGTAGATCCAACTGAAGCTCTGAATCTTGGAGTTGCAGTTGACATACTAAACTCGGAAGCGACTGAAACTGTGGTTGATCTAAACGTAGCAGCGGAGGAAGTTGAAATGGCCAACGATATGGCTAATCAGGACAATCTGGCCATCCGTGAAGTCTTTAAGAATAACGGGGCTGGACATTCTGGGCTTCTAGGAGTGAGAGGGGCTAATGCGGACTTCGATCTTCACCCCACTCTTATTAGCATGATTGAAAGGAACTTCTTTTCCGGAGGGACTTTCGAGGATCCGCAGCAGCATCTAAACAAGTTCTTGGGCTATGCAAGTACTTAAAAAGGTGCAGGGGAATATGAAGATGTGCGGAAGATCCTCTTGTTTAAGTTCTCACTTTCTGAAGAGGCGAGAGATTGGTATGATACTTTAAACGCAGCTGAGTGCACCACTTGGGAGCAATTGAAGTTGAGGTTCTTGGAGAGATACATGCCACCATCAAAGGTGTTTAAGATGAAGCAAGAAATTAACCAATTTGCTATCGGTGGAGGAGAGAAGTTTCATGAAGCTTGGGACAGATTCAAGGACATGCTTTGAAGGTGTCCTCAACATGGGCTACCCAAAGCTCAATATATCAGCATATTCTATAATGGATTGGACTGTGATTCACGAGTGTTATTAGATGCTTCTTCTAATGGAGCATTGCTTACTAAGTCATCCGTAGAGGCCGATAGATTATTTGAAGATATTTCGATGAATTCGAGAGATTGGCCAACTGATAGAGTGAGAGGTACTTATGTCCTTGGTAAAGTAGCTAAAGTTGAACATACTATGGTGAAAACAAGTAGAGAAGATGTGATCGTCTCTAGCTTGTCATCTATCAATAAGCTACTTGAGTCCCAACAGAAGCAGACCAGTGATATATCTCAACGAGTACCAATCATGCAGCAGGAATTTATGAATGATGGAACAATCCAAGAGGAGTTGGAGGAGGCAAACTATGCCATGGGTCAAAGTATTCAAGGAACTAGATACCCAAATCAAGGAAACCGGAATTACCAAGGGAACTACAACAATCGTGGTCCCCCTGGTGGTTATCAACAACAACCAAGGAGGCCTGAATTCTCATGGAGTAATCCGAACAACGCTGTGTAACCTCCGATGGGTGTTGATCCGGGAGTAAAGGTGGAAGAAGGAAAGCCGGGTTTTGAGGATACTGTGAACAGGTACATGGCGAGGAATGATGAAAGAGTAAACCGCCTTGAGGCCAAACTTGAGAAGAAGATTGATGAAAATCACAAGGAGTTGTCCACTCAAGTTAAAGGTCTTACGATGTTGATGGGTACAATTGCTGAGAATGTGAACACATTGACTCAATATGTGGAAAAAGGAAAGTTCCCGTCGCAGAGTATTGAGAATCCAAAGTCGTGTAATGCCATCACACTGAGGTCGGGAACGTAGTATGAGGGGCCGATGAGGCCGGAATCAAATTTGGACAAGACTCAGCATAGGTTCGACCAGCATCAAGATGGTTCGACCTGGCATACAGATCGGACCTTGGTCGAACCTGACCATTCAGAGCACTCTGTTTTTCAAAATCAGAGGTTCGATCAAACAAAGCATGGTTCGACCTGGCAAGGAGGTCGAACCCAGGTCGAACCTCAACATCTGGAGTACCCTGTTTTGTCGCAGCATCGGTTCGACCACGACATACATGGTTCGACCAATTCATCTGGTTGAACCCAGGTCGAACCTGGGGGCAGTAATCATACAGTAGGTCAGTTCGACCTAGGGGGCGGTGGTTCGACCTCCCAATTTGGTCGAACCCTAGTCGAACCTCGAAGTCAGAAAGAAAGTGGTCTTCCAGGAGGTAGGTTTGACCATTACGTGTCTGGTTCGACCTCCCAAACAGGTCGAACCCAGGTCGAACTCAGTCAAAATGTGCCTATTGTTACACCGAATGTTTTCCATGATGTGGATGCTACTCCAGTATTTCAGAATGATCAAAGTACAGAGATTGTAGCAGAGAAGAAGTGGGAGAGAGCCAAGCGATTAAGAGCCAAAAAGGAGAAAGCGGAGAAGGTTGAACGTGATGAATGGGGTTTTCCCAAAACAAAGATACCTCCGCCATTTCCTTTTAAGCTCGTGAAGAAGGAATTAGAAGAGAAGTTCAAGAGGTTTTCAGAGATCATGAATAAAATAAGCTTGAACATTCCTTTCTCGGAAGCAATAATGGAAATGCCATACTATGCCCGATTCCTTAAAGACATATTGTTGAAGAAGAGGAGTTTGAATAGAATCAAAACGGTGAATTTATCTGAAAATTGCAGCTCGATTATCCAAAGGAAGCTGCCACAGAATATGAAGGATCCGGAGAGCTTCACTATCTTGTGTGTGATAGGAAAAGGGCCGACACGACGAGCCTTGTGCGATCTTGGGGCAAGCATCAATTTGATGCCATTGTCTATCTTTCAAAGGCTTGGCTTGAGGGAGTTAACTCCTACTACTGTTGCTCTACAATTGGCGGACAGGTCGATGACGTTTCCGAAAGGTATTATTGAAGATGTCCTCGTCAAAGTAGAGAAGCTTATGTTTCCTGTGGATTTTCTTGTGCTAGAGATGGATGATGACAAGGATAATGTCCCTCTTATTTTGGGGAGA
The DNA here is from genome assembly GCA_023678885.1 of Pogostemon cablin. Lineage (NCBI taxonomy): Eukaryota > Viridiplantae > Streptophyta > Magnoliopsida > Lamiales > Lamiaceae > Pogostemon > Pogostemon cablin. The sequence goes on from CM042995.1 coordinate 396,064, forward strand.
CCTTTCCTTGCTACTGCTGGATCTATGATTGATGTTCAAAAAGGAGAGCTTAGGTTGCGAATGGAGAAAGAGGAAGTTCTTTTCAACCTTGACAAAGTAATGAAAATGCCCATGGAGTCTAGATGTTATAGTATTGATGTGGTGGAGGAGATTGTGAAAGAAGACATGTCGTTGATCCTGTCTAAGGATCCTCTTGAGACATGCTTGATGGAGTCTCTTACTTATCCCACCACGGAGCTCGACAGTCTTTCCAATGACGTATGTCTTGATTTTCTTGAAAACTTACTTGCTTTGGGTGATGACAGGTATGAATCTGAAAGAACTAAGGTCGAGGAAGTCAAGTGGACTAGGAAGTACTTGCCTTTAGATAATGAAAGCTCTCCAATAGTAGAGAAGAAAGAGGAGCTGAAACTCTTGCCGGAACACTTGAAGTATGCCTTCTTAGGCGAAAATGAAAAATACCCGGTAATTGTATCTTCTTCCCGCGATTCAAGAGGTGATAAGGAAGCAAATCCTTATGTGGTTAGATGCTGGAATTATATATCCTATTAGTGATAGTCCCCATGTGAGTCCATTGCATGTAGTTGCTAAGAAGGGGGGCATGACTGTAGTGAAAGCTGATGATGGAGAAGTAATAGCCACGAGGATTCCTACGGGTTGGCGTACATGTGTGGATTACAGGAAGTTGAATGAAAACACGTGTAAGGACCATTTTCCTATTCCTTTCATGGATCAAATGTTAGATCGTCTTGCAGGGTATGATTTTTATTGTTTCTTGGATGGGTACTCGGGGTATAATCAAATTATGATTGCTCCCGAAGATCAAGAAAAGACCACTTTTACTTGCCCTTACGGGACCTTTGCCTTTAGAAAGATGCCATTTGGATTGTGCAATGCGCCTGCTACTTTTCAGAGATGCATGATGGCAATATTTGATGGGTTGATAGAGAAGATAATGGAGGTTTTCATGGATGATTTTTTTGTTTTTGGTTCCTCCTTTGATGTTTGTTTGTCTAACCTTGCTATTGTTTTGAAGAGATGTCAAGAAACTAATCTTGTCTTGAATTGGGAAAAGTGCCACTTCATGGTGAGAGATGGGATTGTTCTTGGGCATCATATCTCTGCCAAATGATTGCAGGTTGATAGAGCGAAAGTGGTGGCAATTGAGAAGCTTCCACCACCGACCAATGAACGTGGAGTGCGGTCTTTTCTTGGACACGCCGGATTCTATAGAAGATTTATCAAAGACTTCTCAAAATACTCCAAGCCCTTATCTCACTTACTTTAAAAGGATATTCCTTATGTGTTTGATGATGAATGTCTAACAGCTTTTCAAGTGTTGAAGGAGGCGCTTACTACTGCACCTATCTTGATCACACCGGATTGGACTCAACCGTTTGTACTTATTTGTGATGCAAGTGATCTAGCACTTGGAGTGGTGCTTGGGCAGATGAGGGAGAAGAAGTTCTGCGCCATTTACTACGCGAGCAAGACTTTCGATGTGCACAAAAGAATTACACGGTAACTGAAAAGGAGTTTTTGGATGTTGTGTATGCATTCGATAAGTTTCATCAGTATTTGGTTGGCATGAAGACAATTGTGTACACGGATCATTCAGCGATTCGGTACTTGATGGAAAAGAAGGAGACAAAGCCTAGGATCATTAGGTGGATTCTTCTACTTCAAGAGTTTGACATGGAGATCCGAGATAAGAAAGGTACAAAAAATGTGTTGGCGGATCATCTTTCGAGGTTAGAGACTAGGGAGCATTGTGATAATTCTTTTAAATATATTGAGGAGATGTTCCCGGATGAGAAGATTATGACAGTGTTCGTTGAAGGGGCTGAGCGAGCATGTGTGGTTGCTGCGCAAGGAGTTGATCCATGGTATGCGGATTTTGTTAATTACATTGCTGTGGGTGAAATTCCAAGAGATCTCAACCAATATCAACTTGCTAAATTCAAGAGAGATGTTGAGATATTCATATGGTATGATCCGTTTGTTTACAAGATATGTATGGATTCCATAGTTCGCAGGTGTGTACCCGAGATGGAAATGGAAAGTGTGCTCGAGTTTTACCATGCACAACCTAACGGGGGGCACTTTGGAGCGCAAAAGACGGCAGCCAAGGTACTTCAATCCGCTCTCTATTGGCCTACTTTGTTTAAAGATTGTGAGACCTATGTGACGTCTTGCGATAGATGTCTGCGCATGGGCAATATAAGTAGGAAGGACGAGATGCCGCTTCAGCCGAGCATTGTTGTGGAGATATTTGATGTATGGGGTATCGACTTTATGGGGCCTTTTCCCCCGTCGAATGGATTTCTCTACATCCTTCTTGCTGTAGATTATGTTTCTAAGTGGGTGGAAGCAATTTCTACTCGCTTGAATGATTCTAAAACTGTCATATCTTTCTTAAAGAAGCATATATTTGCCCGCTATGGAGATCCTAGAGCACTAGTGAGTGATGGAGGTTCTCACTTCGTTAATAAATTTTTTGAGAAAGTGCTTAAGGATTATGGTGTTAAGCATACGGTTACTACACCCTATCATCCTCAAGCGAATGGGCAAGCAGAAATCTCTAACCGGCAAGTCAAACAAATTTTGGAGAAGGTTGTTGGAACCAATAGAAAGGATTGGGCTATGAAGCTCGATGATGTGTTATGGGGGTTCCGAACCGCTTATAAGATGGTGTTGGATATGTCACCGTATCAAATTGTCTATGGGAATCCATGCCACTTACCTGTAGAAATTCAACACAAAGCGTTTTGGGCTTTGCGGAGCTTGAATTTGACTCTTAAGGATGTGAAGGAGTTGAGGATAACTCACATGAATCAATTGGATGAGTTTAGGAGTCGTGCTTATAAGAATTCAATGATCTACAAGGAAAGAATAAAGAGGTGGCATGATTCTAAGATCTCATACAAGGAGTTCAAGTAAGGAGATAAGGTATTACTTTTTAACTCTCGTTTGAAGCTCTTCACAGGAAAGTTGAAATCAAAGTGGACGGGTCCGTTCATGATCCATAGAGCCTGTGGAGGGGGGAGTTTTGAGCTTATTGACAAGGATGGAGACATTATTATGGCGAATTGGGCATCGGTTGAAGCATTACAAGTCGCCGGATGATGTTTGTGTCATCTTTGAAGATACCTTGATCTGATTTGGTACCGTCGTGACTCTCCGACGTTAAACATGAGCGCCTGTTGGGGGCTTTTCCTTCCATTTTAATTGCTTTATTTCATTCGTGTGAGTAAGAAATTTTTATATCTAAGGTGCTTCTTATCGGCAATTACATCTCTTTGCAAACTTAGTTTCGACTATAGTTTCTCCTAAGTTTGGGGGGTGTGATGATCTTACCTCGATAAGCAACGGATGTATAATCTTTTCTTTGTAATGTTTGTTAGAGGAGTTGGTGGTGTGATGATCTTACCTCGATAAGCACCGGATGTATAATCTTTTCTTTGTAATGTTTGTTAGGGGAGTTTTTGCGGCATATTTAAAATTTTAATCAGTTTTGGTGTATCGTTTTTTACAACTTGCCTAATGTTCAGTGGGTTTGTTTTGTTTTGTCTTGCGGAGTTACTCATGAATGATATTTTTTTAGGAACAATTTTTGATGAAGTTGTGCTCTAGTTGATACCTAATGATTCGTATTTAAGTTTGAATTGTGTAGGGATTGAAGAACACTAAGTTTTGAAGCTTAGATGGGTAGGTTCGACCAAGCCAGGAGAGGTTCGACCAGTGCCAGGAGGTCGAACCCAAGCAGAGGAAGTCGAATCAGAGCCAAAAGTTGTCCAGTGAGGTGGTTCGACCTCATGCATGATGGTTCGACCTGTTCAAGAGGTCGAACCAAGGTCGAACTAGTGACCTGAAACTTATAGTAGGATGGTTCGACCTAACCCGTTATGGTTTGACCTGTTCAGGAGGTCGAAACAGAGGTCAAACCAGTCAGTTCAAAGCACTCTGTTTTCCAGAAGAGTGGTTCGACCAAAATAAGGGGGGGTTCGACCTGTCCAGCAAGTCGAACCCAGGTCGAACCTAGAAGAGCATTTGTCCAGAAGGTAGGTTCGACCTCGTCATCCATGGTTCGACCTGTTCAAAAGGTCGAACCGAGGTCGAACCAAGTCAGGTACGCATTTTAAGTTAAAAAATTTCAGAGGGTTCGATCACTTTTTTGAAACACCAAACCCCGAACCCTCTTCGAACCCTTACACCCTTGCACAAATTCTTCAATTACACGTGATTTCGCACCGATTACACAACACCACACCTTGAATTTCCGATTTGGTCATCGATTTGGGAGAGTTTCGTCACGAGTTAGGGCTGAAATCGCGATTTTTGGTTGTTGTGAGTTGATTGATCGATTATTCACCATGGGCAAGTCAAAAGGTATGTATTTCCAACTCAATTACTCTAGGATTGAAGTTAATTCCATGCAATTAGTTGTAGGAAGGAGGATTGATGTTAAAATTTGTTGAATTTCATGGTGATAATTGATGTTTTTGAGTTTATTCATAAGAATTCATGTTTATTAGTTTGAGATTGATTGATTATTGATATAACTTGAGTTTTTACGTGGATTGATCAAGGATAGAACATCTAATAGAATGAGCATGTTGATTTGGTTTGAAATTGATGAAATTGAAGTAGATCATTGAAGGAAATATGTTGAATTGTTGGTTGAATTGCTTGAATTTCTTAATGCATGCTTGTTGGTTATGTGTTGATGATTAATGAAGGTGTGATTGAAGATGTTTTGATCATGTTGAATAAGCAAGTGGTGTTGAGATGTTGAGATGAGTGAATAATGCATTGATGCTTGAAGTCTTGAGTAGAGTATGTGATATGCTAGTCAATTACTTGTTTTCTTGTCTTGTTGGTGTATTGAAGTATTGTTTTCAGGAAAGGGACAAGGATCAGTTAAAGGAAAAGGTAAGATGGAGGAGGTTAGATCAAAGAAGAGGCACGGTAGGCCTTCAAATTTGGACAAAGTGACAAAGAAACTGAGGTTGCAAAACCGTTTACCCGAAAAGTTCAATATTCAAATGCAAGATTGGGATGAGATTAAAGAGAAGTGGGAAGAAGTTTCAGACAAGATAGCTCGCACTCGTTACTAAGATGACGAGGCCATGAGGACAATGAGAATAGATGAGGACATCTTCTGGATGTTCGACCGAGTGGGGATTAGGAGATTAATGGAACTCAAGAGGCCGACCTACTTCCATGTTACAGCGGAAGTAGTGTGCTCAGTTGAGATGGTAAAGGACCCGCTCGGGTATCCGTATCAGTGTACCTTTCAACTTGGTGGAATGAGTAGGAGATGGACGTCTGAGGATTTTAATGAGTTGTTTCAGACGCCTCTGGAGATCCCTCGATTGGAGAATGTTGCGTTCAACGCGAATAGGTTTTGGAGGGAGATCTCCGGGGAGATTGGAGACTACAAGATCAAACAGGCTCGTGCTTTCTCGATTAAGAATCCAGTCTTGAGGTATATGGACCGCATCTTGAGCAACACACTGTTCGCCCGCTCGGAGGGGAGTGTGGTGTCTAGAGGAGAGCTTTATGCCCTTTGGTGTATGCTTAATAGGGTGCATTTCAACGTGGGAGCCTATTTCATTGTGCAGATGCATCGATTCAGGACCATTGGGTTTCAAAAGGTCAATATTGGAGGGTTACTGACGATCGTGGCTGAGCATTACAACTTGGATTTCACCGGCATCACACCAGTAAAAGGAGAGCCCGACTTGGTGATGCTCACATGTGTGAAGGGAGGATTTGCCCATTTCAGAGATGGAGTCTGGTTCTTCACGAGGGGTCTCAAGCCCTTCGATTTTATGTTCCCCTTCAGATTGAGCAACATGACGACCATTCAGGAGGCGAGGAACAAACTAATGGATTCGATTGGACACAACGCCTTGTCCGTGACAGTGATAGCGGGTGGTGATTGGAGAGCAGTGTCTCAATTGTGTGCGGAAGGCAGGATGGCTAAGTTATAGCAGATCATTAATCAAGGAGAGTACCGTCCGCCTCAGCCACAGCAGCCTGAAGAGGAGCCTCGAGATGAGGAGCAGCAGGAAGAGGAGTTGCCAATGCAGCATGATGCAACTCAGCGTGAGCCAGCAGAGCAGCGGGCTGTTCCGGTTGGTACCCGGGAGCAGCTCCACCTTATTCATGAGCAGCTGATCGCGCTCGTTGCTAGCCAGGAGAAGACGAACAGACAGCTCGCACTCGCCAACACTAACTATGCCGCCTTGAATGAGTGAGTTGGTAAGGTGAGTGATCGAGTTGATACGATGGATAGGCATATCAACAACCTATACCGAGTTGTGGAGCGAAAGTTGGATGAGGATGATGAGGATGATGATGCTCCGGAGGAGTAGATTTTCAGGTTTTCTTTTGGTTTTCTCCGATTCATCTCATCTCCATTCTTCTTTTTATATTTACAGGTTGGGTTGTGATTCATGCGTGAGTGGAATGTACAAGAGAAATTGATTGATAGATACTTGTATGATTTATGGGGTATGAGCTTAATAGTATGTGCATTCATATTGATGTGTTAATTTTCATTGAAGAGAGCATGTTTAGTTGATAAGTATATTGAATTCGTGTGGAATTAATCTTGATTATGTGCTAAGAGGAGTACTAGGATTTACCTATGTAAGGATTTGAGCGTTTGAATCATGTTAATCATGATAATTTATTCTTGAAAGAATCATCCATATGAACGTATTCTAGAACTTAGCTTGGAGTTTTGTGTAAGACTTATGATTGATAAGTTGCTAGGACATGATCTTAGGCCATTATTGTTTAAATAAGCTAGTTAGCCAAATTTATCTTCCCTATGATTATATAAACCTTTGGTTGCCCTGTTGAGCCAATTAAAGCTTTTTCTTTGGTAGCCGAAGTAAATAGCCTTATGAACCTATACTTGAGCCTTGATTAACCTATTTATTGGTAGAGAGTTAAGGAGATTAAGTGTCTAAAATAGAAGAAGGAGGTGATAATGTGGTTGAGTGAAAGAAGAATAGAAGTTTATGGTTAAATCTTGTTTAGGGGTAGTGCCTGAAATTGGTACCCCGCGTGTTTTGAAGCTTAAACAGCTAATTTCTTACATATGAGAAGAAGGGTAGTGCCTAAAAAACCGGTACCCGAACTGTCAAGAGAAAATGATGTTTGATGCCATGTAAAGAAGGAAATTTCGGAAAGTTTACAAGTTCAAGAGATGAAGTTGGAGGAGAATTTGCAATCAGAAAAAAGAATCAAGAACCTTCAAGGTAACTCTCTACTAGTGTCTTAAGTCACTATATCCAAATTTTCCTACCCTTTCCAAAGAGCCAACATTACAACCCAAAAACAAGTCCTCTGTGATCCTAGTCATGAGTCGATTATGAGTTGATTTTTGAGACTCTTGCCAAGCTTATGGTTACGCATGAATATGGATTGAATATGAGTGTTTATACTAGCCTATGAAGTGCCTCACGCACTTGAGTGAGAGAGTAAATACCTATCTTGTGAGATAGATTACTTAGTACTCCAATTGGTGTGTGATTAGATTAATTTTACTTGAATGATATGTATGATACAATTAATACATGTTTTGATTTAGTGGAATTGCATGTGTAATATGTGTTGTACTTAGTTTTTGGTGAATTATACACGACTCATGTGGATTGAATTGGTTGCCTCGGGACGAGCAACATGTAAGTTTGGGGGTTTGATGAGTGTGTAAATTCACAAGTTTAACACCAGTATTTGTGCTAGTTTTGGAGTGTTTGAAGGTTGAAATAGGTAGAAAACCTATATATATTGTGCAAGAGCATGAATCAGGTGTTGTTGGAGCTATTTGAGTGGTTTTACTAGCTAAATCGGAGAGGAAGTGTCAAGAATTGAAGAGACGAAGTCGAGACCATGCGAACCACCAAAGATAGAGGATGGTTTGACCTGAAGGAGGAGGGTTCGACCGCGCCATCAGGTCGAACCAGGCACGCAAATTGAACAGAAGGTAGGTTCGACCAAAACCAGAGGGTTCGACCTGATCAATAGGTCGAACCAGGGTCGAACCATATCGCGAGAAGGAAGATTCGACCACGACGATGGGGTTCAACCTGCCAGTTGGTCGAATCAGATGCTGAAGTTGTCCAGTAGTTGGGTTCGAACTGTGGTTCGACATGAGGAGGAGTGGTTCGACCTATCTAGTTGGTCGAACCAGGAGCAGATTTCGTCCAGTAGCAGGGTTCGACCTGGGGTTCGACCTGGAGCTGAGTGGTTTGACCTGCTGCTGAGGTCGAACCAAGATGCGGAAACTTACCTTATCCAGATTTTCAAGGCCAAGACGCGTGAAATCACTTTAAAAGCCCATTCCAAGCCCTATAGACGTGATTACAAGTATAAAAGAAGGCTCATGCAGTAGAGTAAGGAGCTTTTGATCGTGAATCATAAGAGAGACAAGGAGACGGAGATTGGCGGCCATCCATCCGGAGGCTGTGACAGAGCTTCGCTGGAGGTTCAAGTAAGATCTGTCCATCTAACCATGATTGTTCCTAGATCAATCATGGGCTAGAACCGCTTTGGTAGTTCTAGGGTTATGAAGGTTTCATGATGTAATTTGTATTTCGTGTGTAAAACTCCGTACAACACTACCTGTGGTTTGTTTTATATAAGATTGCACGTATTTAATCCATACTCATAGTCATTTTGTGCATCAATAATCGTTGTGTAGAGTCTGAATACATAACATGGTTATTGGTTGAGTGCGTTCACTGTTGAGCAGGGTTTAATGTTATATTTCTAAGTGAAGGGATTCCGAAGTCTTATTAGAACTATCTTATATAAATACTTTTTAATTGAATCTAATTCGGGTTAATAAGTAGGATAAAGAGTATAGCTTTATAGTACCTATAAAGGGAGATCAAATCGGGTTAGAGTACTAAGTGCATGGGAAATAATTGATTATGATAGTACCTAGAAAGGGATGTAGAATATACATCTTGCTCCAAGGAAATTTGCACGTGTCAAACGAATATCTATTTGTGTCTATAGAGTTGATTTGCATGGTCTAGTGATGCGTCCATAAACCACAGGGCAGAGTCGAACATCATCATACAAAATATGAATTAATAGTGAAACTGGATGACCCGACGAGCTACCTAATATCTTACTTGATCACAACTCACCTTTCTTTTATTCTTGTTATTTATTTCAGCTATTTCAATTGATAGTTGTTACCTAAATCTACACCATTAAATTACCAAATATAGTCCGAAGCTTGCTAGAATATAATTGATATTTTCCGTCCCATAGGTTTGATAATTTAACTTGGTCGTCTTCAAGACTACAATTGATATCCTTACACTTGAGGATTATTTTGTGTGTTGAGAAATACCCCAACAAGTAGGATGGTTCGACCTAAGCTGTTATGGTTCGACCTGATCAGAAGGTCGAACCAGAGGTCGAACTAGTCAGTTCAAAGCACTCTGTTTTCCAGAAGAGTGGTTCGACCAAAAAAGGGGGTTCGACCTATCCAGCAAGTCGAACCCAGGTCGAACCGAGTAGAGCATTTGTCCAGAAGGTAGGTTCGACCTCGTCATCCATGGTTCGACCTGTTCAAGAGGTCGAACCTGAGGTCGAACTAAGTCAGGTACGCGTTTTAATTTCAATTTTCAGAAGGGTTCGAGCACTTTTTCAAAGCACCAAACCCCGAACCCTCTTCGAACCCTTACACCCTTGCACAAATTCTTCAATTACACGTGATTTCACACCGATTACACAACACCACACCTTGAATTTTCGATTTAGTCGCGGATTTGGGCGAGTTTCATCGCGAGTTAGGGCTGAAATCGTAATTTTTGGTTGTTGTGAGTTGTTGATCGATTATTTACCATGGGCAAGTCAAAAGGAAAGGGACAAGGATCAGGTAAAGGAAAAGGTAAGGAGGAGGAGGTTAGATCAAAGAAGAGGCACGATAGGCTTTCAAATTTGGACAAGGTGACAAAGAAACTGAGGTTGCAGAACCGTCTACCCGAAAAGTTCAATATTCAAATGCAAGACTGGGATGAGATTAAAGAGAAGTGGGAAGAAGTTTCAGACAAGATAGCTCGCACTCGTTACCAAGATGACAAGGCCATGAGGACAATGAGAATAGATGATGACATCTTCTGGATGTTCGACCGAGTGGGGATTAGGAGATTCATGGAACTCAATAGGCCGACCTACTTCCATGTCACAACAGAAGTAATCTGTTCATTTGAGATGGTGAAGGACCCGCTCGGGTATCCGTATCAGTGTACCTTTCAGCTTGGTGGAATGAGTAGGAGATGGACATCTGAGGATTTTAATGAGCGATTTCAGACGCCTCTGGAGATCCCTCGATTGGAGAATGCTGCGTTCAACGTGAATAGGTTTTAGAGGGAGATCTCCAGAGAGATTGGAGATTACAAGATCAAACAGGCTCGTGCTTCCTCGATTAAGAATCCAGTCTTGAGGTATATAGACCGCATCTTGAGCAACACACTATTCGCCCGCTCGGAGGGGAGTGTGGTGTCTAGAGGAGAGCTTTATGCCCTTTGGTGTATGCTTAATGGGGTGCATTTCAACGTGGGAGCCTATTTCATTGCGCAGCTGCATCGATTCAGGACCATTGGGTTTCAAAAGGTCAATATTGGAGGGTTACTGACGATCGTGGCTGAGCATTACAACTTGGATTTCACCAGCATCACACCAGTAAAAGGAGAGCCCGACTTGGTGATGCTCACATGTGTGAAGGGAGGATTTTCCCATTTCAGGGGTAGAGACTGGTTCTTCACGAGGGGTCTCAATCCCTTCGATTTTATGTTTCCCATCAGGTTGAGCAACATGATGACCATTCGGGAGGCGAGGAACAAGCTGATGGATTCTATTGGACACAACGCCTTATCCGTGACAGTGATAGCGGGTGGTGATTGGAGAGCAGTGTCTCAATTGTGTGAGGAAGGCAGGATGGCTGAGTTACAGTAGATCATCAATCAAGGAGAGTACCGTCTACCTCAACCATAGCAGCCTGAAGAGGAGCCTCGAGATGAGGAGCAGCAGGACGAGGAGTTGCCAATGCAGCACGACGCGCCTCAGCGTGAGCCAGCAGAGCAGCAGCAGCGGGCTATTCCGGATGGTACCCAGGAGCAGCTCCACCTTATTCATGAGTAGCTGATCGCGCTCGTTGCTAGCCAGGAGGAGACGAACAGACAGCTCACACTCGCCAACACTAACTACGCCGCCCTGAATGAGCGAGTTGGCAAGGTGAGTGATCGAGTTGATACGATGGATAGGCATATCAACAACCTATACCGAGCTGTGGAGCGAAAGTTGGATGAGGATGATGAGGATGAGGATGATGATGATGAGGATGATGATACTCCGGAGGAGTAGATTTTCAGGTTTTCTTTTGGTTTTCTCCGATTCATCTCATCTCCATTCTTCTTCTTATATTTACAGGTTGGGTTGTGATTCATGCGTGAGTGGAATGTACAAGAGAAATTGATTGATAGATACTTGTATGATTTATGGGGTATGAGCTTAATGGTATGTGCATTCATGTTGATGTGTTAATTTTCATTGAAGAGAGCATGTGTAGTTGATAAGTATATTGAATTCTTGTGGAATTGATCTTGATTATGTGCTAAGAGGAGTACTAGGATTTACCTATGTGAGGATTTGAGCCTTTAAATCATGTTGATCATGATAATTTATTCTTGAGAGAATCATCTATATGAACGTATTCTAGAACTTGGCTTAGAATTTTGTGTGAGTCTTATGATTGATAAGTTGCTAGGACATGATATTGGGCCATTATTGTTTAAATAAGCTACTTAGCCAAATTTATCTCCCCTATGATTATATAAACCTTTGGTTGCCCTGTTGAGCCAATTAAAGCTTTTTCTTTGGTAGCCGAAGTAAATAGCCTTATGAACCTATACTTGAGCCTTGATTAACCTATTCATTGGTAGAGAGTTAAGGAGATTAAGTGTCTAAAGAAGAAGAAGGAGGTGATAATGTGGTTGAATGAAAGAAGAATATAATTATATGGTTAAATCTTGTTTAGGGGTAGTGCCCGAAATTGGTACCCCGGGTGTTTTGAAGCTTAAACAGCTAATTGCCTACATATGAGAAGAAGGGTAGTGCCTAAAAATTGTACCCGAACTGTCAAGAGAAAATGATGATTGATGCCATGTAAAGGAGGAAATTTCAGAAAGTTTACAAGTTCAAGAGATGAAGTTGGAGGAGAAATTGCAATCAGAAAAATAATCAAGAACCTCCAAGGTAACTCTCTACTAGTGTCTTAAGTCACTATATTCCAATTTTCCTACCCTTTCCAAAGAGCCAATATTACAACCCAAAAACAAGTCCTTTGTGATCCTAGTAATGATTCGATTATGTGTTAATTTTTGAAACCCTTGCCAAGCTTATGGTTACGCGTGAATATGGATTGAATGAGTGTTTATACTAGCCTATGAAGTGCCTCACGCACTTGAGTGAGAGAGTAAATACTTATCTTGTGAGCTAGATTACTTAGTACTCCAATTGGTGTGTGATTAGATTGGTTTTACTTGAATGATATGTATGATACAATTAATACCTGTTTGATTTAGTGAAATTGCATGTGTAATATGTGTTGTACTTAGTTTTTGTGAATTATACACGACTCCTGTGGATTGAATTGGTTGCCTCGGGACGAGCAACATGTAAGTTTGGGGGTTTGATGAGTGTGTAAATTCACAAGTTTAACACCGGTATTTGTGCTAGTTTTGGAGTGTTTGAAGGTTGAAATGGGTAGAAAACCTATATATATTGTGCAAAAGCATGAATCAGGTGTTGTTGGAGCTATTTGAGTGGTTTTACTAGCTAAATCGAATAGGAAGTGTCAAGAATTGAAGAGACAAAGTCGAGACTATGCGAACCACCAAAGATAGAGGATGGTTCGACCTGAAGGAGGAGGGTTCGACCTCGCCATCAGGTCGAACCAGGCACGCGAATTGAACAGAAGGTAGGTTCGACTAAAAACCAGAGGGTTCGACCTGATCACTAGGTCGAACCATGGTCGAACCATATCGCGAGAAGGAGGATTCGACCACGACATTGGAGTTCGACTTGCCAATTGGTCGAATCAGATGCTGAAGTTGTCCAGTAGCTGGGTTTGACCTGTGGTTCGACATGAGGAGGAGTGGTTCGACCTGTCCAGTTGGTCGAACCAGGAGCAGAATACTTCCAGTAGAGGGGTTCGACCTGGGGTTCGACCTGTAGCTGAGTGGTTCGACCTGTTTCTGAGGTCGAACCAAGATGCGGAAACTTACCTTATCCGAATTTTCGAGGCCAAAACGCGTGAGATCACTTGAAAAACCCATTCCAAGCCCTAGAGACGTGATTACAAGTATAAAAGGAGGCTCATGCAGTAGAAGAGGGAGCTTTTTGATCGTGAATCATAAGAGAGACAAGGAGACGGAGATTGGCGACCATCCATCCGGAGGGCTGTGACAGAGCTTCGCTGGAGGTTCAAGTAAGATTGATCCATCTAACCATGATTGTTCTTAGATTAATCATGGGCTAGAGCCGCTTTGGTAGTTCTAGGGTTATGAAGGTTTCATGATGTAATTTGTATTTCGTGTGTAAAACTCCGTACAACACTACCTGTGGTTTGTTTTATAAAAGACTGTACGTATTTAATCCATACTCATAGTCGTTTTGTGCATCAATAATCATTGTGTAGAGTCTGAATACATAACATGGTTATTGATTGAGTGCGTTCACTGTTGAGCAGGGTTTAATGTTATAATTTTAAGTGAAGGGATTCCAAGGTCTTATTAGAACTGTCTTATATGAATACTTGTTGATTGAATCTTATTCGGGTTAATAAGTAGGATGAAGAGTATAACTTTATAGTACCTATAAAGGGAGATCAAATCGGGTTATAGTACTAAGTGCACGGGAAATAATTGATTCTGATAGTACCTAGAAAGGGGGGTAAAGTATACATCTTGCTCCGAGGATACTTGCACGTGTTAAATGCATATCTACTTGTGTCTATAGTGTCGATTTGCATAGCTTAGTGATGCGTCCATAAACCACAGGGCAGAGTCGGACATCATCACAAGAAAATATGAATTAATAGTGAAACTGGATGACCCGACGAGCTACCTATTATCTTACTTGATCACAACTCACCTTTCTTTTATTCTTGTTATTTATTCTGCTATTTAATTATAGTTTATACGTAATCTACAATCAAATCATATAAATTACCTAACATAGTCCGAAACATGCTAGAATATAATTGATATTTCCGTCCCATGGGTTCGATAATTTAACTTGGTCGTCTTCAAAACTACAACTGATATCCTTATACTTTAGGATTACTTTGTGTGTTGAGAAATACCCCAACACTCCTCCACCACATCGATACTATAACATCTCGACTCCATGGGCATTTTTATTGCTTTGTCAAGGTTGAATAGAACTTTCTCTTTATCCATTCGCAACCTTAGCTCCCCATTTTTCACATCAATCATAGCTCCAGCAGTAGCAAGGAAAGGTCTCCCCAAGATAAGAGGGACATTATCCTTATCATCATCCATCTCTAGCACAAGAAAATCCACAGGAAACACAAGCTTCTCTACTTTGACGAGGACATCTTCAATAATACCTTTCGGAAATGTCATCGACCTGTCCGCCAATTGTAGAGCAACAGTCGTAGGAGTTAACTCTCCCAAACTAAGCCTTTGAAAGATTGACAATGGCATCAAATTGATGCTTGCCCCAAGATCACACAAGGCTCGTCGTGCCGGCCCTTTTCCTATCTCACACAAGATAGTGAAGCTTCCCGGATCCTTCATCTTTTGTGGCAGCTTCCTTTGAATAATCGAGCTGCAATTTTCAGACAATTTCACCATTTCAACTCCATTCAAACTCCTCTTCTTTAACAATATGTCTTTGAGGAATCGGGCATAGTATGGCATCTCCATTATTGCTTCCGAGAAAGGAATGTTCAAGCTTATGTTGTTCATGATCTCTGAAAACCTCTTGAACTTCTCTTACAATCCCTTCTTCACGAGCTTGAAAGGAAACTGCGGAGGGATCTTTGTTTTTGGAATGCCCCATTCATCAAGTTCAACCTTTCCGCTTTCTCCTTTTCGGCTCTCAATCGCTTTGCTCTTTCCCACTTCTTCTCTGCTATTATTTTAGTATTTTGCTCATTCTGAATCACTGGAGTAGCATCCACATCATGGAGAACATTCTGTGCAACAACAGGCACGTTTCGGCATGGTTTGACCTAGGTTCGACCAGTTTGGGAGGTCGAACCAGGTACGTAATGGTCGAACTGATTTCCTGGAAGACTGCTCTCTTTCTGCACTTGAGGTTCGACCTGGGTTCGACCAGTTTGGGAGGTCGAACCACTACCCCTTTGGTCGAACCGCCTTATTGTATAATTTGTCCCTTCCAGTTCGACCAAGGTTCGACCTGATGAATTGGTCGAACCATGTATGTCGTGGTCGAACCGATGCTGCGACGAAATAGGGTACTCCAGATGTTGAGGTTCGACGTGGGTTCGACCTTCTGTACAGGTCGAACCATGCTTGGTTTGGTCGAACCCATGATCTGGAAAAACAGAGTGCTCCGAATAGTGAGGTTTGACCAAGGTTCGACCTGTAGGCGAGGCCGAACCATCTGGGTGTTGGTCGAACTGAGGCTTGGTCATTTCCAAATTTGATCTCAGCCTCATCGGTCCCTCGTACTGTGTTCCTGACCTCAGTGTGATGGCATTACACGACTTTGGATTTTCAATACTCTGAGATGGAAACTTCCCCTTTCCTACAGATTGAGTCAATGTGTTCACATTCTCAACAATTGTACCCATTAACATCGTAAGATCTTTAACTTGAGTGGACAAATCTTTGTGATGATCATCAATCTTCTTCTCAAGTTTTGCCTCAAGGCGGTTCACTCTTTCATCATTCTTGGCCATGTACATGTTCACCGTATCCTCAAAACCCGGCTTCCCTTCTTCCACCTTTGCTCCCGGATCAACACCCATCGGAGGTTGCACCGCGTTGTTCGGATTGCTCCATGAGAATTCAGCCCTCCTTGGTTGTTGTTGATAACCACCAGGGGGACCACGATTGTTGTAGTTCCCTTAGTTGTTCCGATTTCCTTGATTCGGGTACCTAGTTCCTTGAATACTTTGACCCATGACATAGTTTGCCTCCTCCAACTCCTCTTGGATTGTTCCATCATTCATCAATTCCTGCTGCATGATTGGTACGCGCTGGGATATGTCGCTGATCTGCTTCTGTTGGGACTCAAGTAGCTTATTGATAGATGACAAGCTAGAGACGATCTCATCCTCTCGACTTGCTTTAACCATTGTATGTTCAACCTGAGCTACTTTCCCAAGAACATAAGTACCTCTCACTCTATCAGTTGGCCAATCTTTCGAATTCATCGAAATATCTTCAAACAGTCTCTCGGCCTCTACGGATGACTTAGTAAGCAATGCTCTATTAGAAGAAGCATTCAATAACACTCGTGAATCACAGTCCAATCCATTGTAGAAAATACTGATATATTGAGCCTTAGAAAGCCCATGTTGAGGACACTTCCGAAGCATGTCCTTGAATCTGTCCCAAGCTTCATGAAACTTTTCTCGTCCACTGATAGCAAACTGATTAATCTCTTGCTTCATCTTAAATACCTTTGACGGTGGCATGTACCTCTCCAAGAACCTTAACTTCAATTGCTCCCAAGTGGTGCACTCAGCTGCATTTAAAGTGTCGTACCAATCTCTCGCCTTTTCAGTAAGCGAGAACTTAAACAAGAGGATCTTTCGCGCATCTTCATGTTCCCCTGCATCTTTTTGAGTACTTGCATAGCCCAAGAACTTGTTTAGATGCTGCTGCGGATCCTCGAAAGTTCCTCCTGAAAAGGAGTTTCTTTCTATCATGCTAATAAGAGCGGGGTGAAGATCGAAATCCGCATTGGCCCCTCTCGCTCCTAAAAGTCCAGAATGTCCAGCCCCGTTATTCTTAAAGACTTCACAGATGGCTAGATTGTCCAGATTAACCACTTTGTTGGCCATGTTGACTTCCTCCGTTGCTGCGTTTAAATCAACCACAGTGTCAGTCGCTTCCGAGTTTAGTACGTCAACTGCAACTCCAAGATTCAGAGCTTCAGTTGGATCTACTTCCTTGTTCTTACTCTTCTTCTTCTTCGATGACGCTCCGATCTTAGGATTATATGGTTCTAATTCACCTTTTTTTGATTTCGTGAGCATACACCTGAAAAGATTAGGAATTAGAAAACAAAACAACAAGTAAAATAGTCCTAATAAAACTAAAAATAATAAAGAGATATTTTACGCCGTCCCCGGCAATGGTGCCAGAAACTTGTTAGGGGTTTTCTCAACACACAAAATAATCCTCAAGTGTAAGGATATCAATTGTAGTCTCGAAGGTGACCAAGTTACAATATCGAACCCACGGAACGGATAAATATCAGTTTGATTATATTCTAGTTTATTTCGGACTATGTTTGGTAATTTAATGGTGTAGATTTTGGTAACAACTATCAATTGAAATAGCTTAAATAAATAACAAGAATAAAAGAAAGGTGAGTTGTGATCAAGTAAGATAATAGGTAGCTCGTCGGGTCATCCAGTTTCACTATTAATTCATATTTTCGTGTGATGATGTCCGACTCTGCCCTGTGGTTTGTGGACGCATCACTAGGCCATGCAAATCGACTCTATAGACACAAGTAGATAAGCGTTTGACACGTGCAAATATCCTCGGAGCAAGATGTATAATTTACCCCCTTTTTAGGTACTATCAGAATCAATTATTTCCCGTGCACTTAGTACTCTAACCTGATTTGATCTCCCTTTATAGGTACTATAAAGTTATACTCTTCATCCTACTTATTAACCCGAATAATGATTCAATTAACAAATATTTATATAAGACAGTTCTAATAAGACCTTGGAATCCCTTCACTTAGAATTATAATATTAAACCCTGCTCAACAGTGAACGCACTCAACCAATAACCATGTTATGTATTCAGACTCTACACAACGATTATTGATGCACAAAACAACTATGAGTATGGATTAAATACGTGCAATCTTATATAAAACAAACCACATGTAGTGTTGTACGGAGTTTTACACACGAAATACAAATTACATCATGAAACCTTCATAACCCTAGAACTACCAAAGCGGCTCTAGCCCATGATTGATCTAGGAACAATCATGGTTAGATGGACCAATCTTACTTGAACCTCCAGCGAAGCCTCTGTCACAGCCCTCCGGATGGCCGCCAATCTTCGTCTCCTTGTCTCTCTTATGATTCACGATCAAAAGCTCTTCTTCTGACTGCATGAGCCTCCTTTTATACTTGTAATCACGTCTCTAGGGCTTGGAATGGGCTTTTCAAGTGATCTCACGCGTTTAGGCCTCGAAAATCCAGATAAGGTAAGTTTCTGCGTCTTGGTTCGACCTCAGCAACAGGTCGAACCACAGGTCGAACCCATCTACTGGACAACTTCAGCTCCTGGTTCGACCAACTGGACAGGTCGAACCACTCTTGCTCCATGTCGAATCACAGGTCGAACCCGGCTACTGGAAATCTGCCGCAACCGATTCGACCAGTTGACAGGTCGAACTCCCACGTTGTGGTAGAACCCTCCTTCTCGCGAACTGGTTCGACCTAGTGATCAGGTCGAACCCTCTGGTCTTTGGTCGAACCTACCTTCTGTATACTTCAAACGCCCGGTTCGACCTGCTGGAGAGGTCGAACCCTCCTTCAACAGGTCGAACCATCCTTCTTCTTTGGTGGTTCGCATGGTCTCGACTTCGTCTCTTCAATTCTTAGCACTTCCTACCCGATTTAGCTAGTAAAACCACTCAAATAGCCCCGACAACACCTGATTCATGCTCTTTCACGATATACATAGATTTTTCACCTATTTCAACCTTAAAACTCTCCAAAACTAGCACAAATACCGGTGTTAAACTTGTGAATTTACACACTCATCAGTTACTCTACAGAAAATTAGCTTATACTCTTAATAATTAGGTTACTCTTCATGCTAGTATGAATCTTTGTATTTAGTTGGATATAAAATCAACTTCTATAGAAAATTAGCTTATACTCTTTATAATTAGGTTACTCTTTATACTGGTATCAATCTATGTAATTAGTTGGATATAAAATTAAAGATTTAGTTGCATATAAAATTAGCTTATTCGTCTTTTACCTCTACTATTCTCATTCTAAATGCTAATTAGTTTTTAAAAAAAAAGTACCATATCCATTGCCCAATTGCTCCTACCAAGTCCCATTGCTAAATAATGTAATTTATCTTCCAAAGCCATTGTACCTGTTAGCAGTCTCTGTCATCCGAGCTATATATTACGCATAATTCATCTTCTTTTGATTGAGATTGGAAGGGGTGGATTTTTTATTTTTACTTTTTTAAGATGAATTATAATCATCTCATAGGTTTATGAGTGTTTTTTATTAGTTGAGCTATCTCTATTATAAATTGGTTTACAAGTTAACTTTTTTTTTAATTGGGATACTCTTTTTAATAAATTAGGTTACTTTTTTATTTGACATTCTGAAAATAAAGTTATTTACAATGTTACTCTTTTTTTATAAATTGGGCTACTCTTTTAGATAAATTAGATTACTCCATTGATTTGACATTATAAAAATAAGAAATAAAGATATGTACTGTGAAGATTAAATTGTATACAATTTGTAAGTTGATAGACACTCTATAAAAATGAATTAAATTACTCTTTGAAATTAATTAAATTATTTTTTGGAATTTAATTATAGATAATTATGTAAAAATAATTTGATTACGTTTTCAAATTAATTGGATCATTGGATCACTCTTTCTAATTAATTGGGTTACTCTTTATAATAATTTGGGTTACTCTTTTATTTGAGACCCTAATTTGTTTATGTAGGGAGTATATTATTTTGTTGGTCAACACTCTTTTCTATTAATTAGGTTACTCTTTATAATAATTTGATCACTGTATAGAAATTAATTAGGTTAATTATAAATGATTTAGGTTACTCTATAGAAAAATTGTAGATCACTCTATAAAAATACTTAGATTATTCTTTAAAAGTATTTAGATTATTTTATAATGAATTAGGTTTATATAAATATATGAATGAATAAGAATGAATCAAGGACTATATTTCACACATCTCAGCAAATGAAATATCAAGATGTTGGTGTTTATGTATCAACCGGTGAATCTTGATTGAGTATTTGGAATAAAACCATTTCTAAAGGTATTATTTGTCCCTGCTGTGAAGACAAAACAGCAAAGCAATCCAGAATCAGATGTACTTGCTGTAGAGTGAAATCCATAATAAAGTCTCCACTCTTCAGACAGCAAATATCACAATTTTTTTTCACCTTTTGTATGAGCAGACTAATTTTGGTCTGGTTCACTAGTGCACGTACAGATCAATAAAATCAACTGGAGATATCACCAGGGAAATATACTAGGAAAGGAACACGAGTAAATTCTACCCTTGGTCAGATAATACAGCCATAGAGCTCCAATACACAAATAGTAGTCGCATTTCGTCATTATCAAGTTCCACAAGAACAACACTTGCCTTCAAAACATTTCAAGAGAAGTCGATTCATATGTGCTACTACTCTAAACTGTCCACAAAACTCACATGGTAAGCAAGCAAAAAGGCACAGGCACCAAGAACATAACAGAACAAAGACAATTATCCAATCTATATTCCATAAGAAAGACAAGTAACTGAGAACATCAAGGGAAAAATACAATTTGCCATCAAAAATCACGGTGTGTTTTGAATTTGAACCTTGCAAACTACAAATCTTCTTCTTATCGTACAATCACCATCCAAAGTACAACAAGTCTCCAACCTCCTACCAAACACAGAGCACATAAAAGCAAAATCATGGATTCATTCTTATTGATTAACCTCCTACAAAACACAGTACACAGTGCACAGTGCACCTGCAAGTACCATGGCGCTCAGTTAACCTGCAGTAACAGCCCGACCTTTTACTTCCCATTCCACCTTCACAATTGCCTCTCCTTCAAACGAACTTCAGCAACACAAACACAAATCAGAATCTTCACAAATATCTGTAACTGCAATTGTTATACGCTTGAATTACATATGGAGAGCCCAAATATCTTCAGAAATCGCCGCTGGTATCAACACCCTAAAGTGGCCTGCAATCATCCCACAGCTAATCGAAGCGTGCCCGTTTACAATCCATTGATGCACATCGACCCATCCAGCGCCACATGGAGATGAACTCGGCCCCTAAAGTGGTTTGGGTTCTGGTTCATTTCGTCGAATCTGAACGAGTGGACCGTGCCGGATCCCCTGCAATCAATTGGGGCACCACCGTAGGAGCTCCGCCGTAGCATTGATCGGCACGTGTGGAGCTGGGCGTCGGTGTCCGGCAGAGAGCAGAGGCGTAGACTTGTTCGGCGGCGGAAGTGGAGTAGTATCCATTGTGGATGATGTGAGAGGAGAGAGAAGAGAGGAGGGCGATTGGAGAGAATTATTGAGGAGCACTGCCGGGCTCTTTGTGGTAGTTTCTGGTGGAGGAAATGAAGAAATCGAGCGGGGAATACTCTAGTATAGTGAAGAATTGTCGTGAGAATGAAAGGAGATGGGAATTCAACTGAATTTGGGCTGTCAGGTTTAAAAGTAAAAATATCAATAAAAAATTATGATTTCTAATACTGCCATGCTTCTTCCATCCTATCAAGAAGTATCTATTTACTTTTATTTGCTCGGTCTTTTTTTAGTTTGAACCCTTTTTTTATTCCTCCGTCTTAAACAGTACTCCCTCCGTCCCCCAAAGTATTTCACACTTTCCTTTTTCATCCGTCCCTCAAAGTATTTCACACTTCACTTTTACTAAAAATGGTAATGAATACACTATAATAATACTTACTTTTTACACATATCCCAACAAAATACTCACTTTTTCACCCATTTCAATAACTTTACACACCTTTTTCATTAAATTAACTAAAATATTTCTTCTCTTTCTTACTTTATACTTAAAAAGTCAAAATTTTCTTAAACTCCGCGCACACAAATACGTGAAATACATCGGGGGACGGAGGGAGTATTAATTTTTTATTTGCGTATTTATTTTTGAGGGTCTCATGTTTTTCTTCACATAATATAATTAAAAATAAGTTCATCGCACCACTAATATAAGGTAAAGAATTATGTGAGACCGTCTCACGTAAAGGGTCATGAAGTGATAACTTTTATAAAAGAAAGTCATAATAAATTAATGAAAAGTTAAAATGCTCTTTCATGAACAATTTATATTGTAAATAAAAAGTGATAATATTTTATAGCAAAAGTGATAACGTTTTATAGCGAAAGTGATAACTATTTTAAAAAGTAAAAGATGGTTTCACGTGAGACGGTCTCATACAAGACCTACCTCTAATATAAATACTGATTGTATATTAAATAAAATAATAAGAGCAATAATTTTTAATCCACATGAAAAAATAAATGAGTTTATTAGAAGAAGACAAATAAAATAATTTTAATGATATTATGATATATTTTTATAATTAAAAAATAATAAAGTATGTCAATATACTTAGATAGGGGAGATTCATTTAAATAAAGTGAATTGTTTTTTTTTTTAAGGATACAAACTTTTGTACGATGACTCCAAATGAAAGTTTGTAAGAGAGGAAGGGAGTATTATTTTAAGTGTGATTGATAGTTATATAGTGTGCTTTTACAAATGTATCCTTATTTTTTAATATAAAGAGACAATATAAGTAATAATTTTTAAAAAAAAATTATTCATGATAAAGTATCTATTTGATTTTTATATGTGAATAGATTAATAAATATTATTATTTTATATATATATATATATATATATATATATAGTAGATAGTTATATTAAGGTCTCACGTGAGACCGTCTTGCATGAGGCTGTCTCACGTGAGACTATTTTTTAGTTTTTAAAATAGTTATTGTTTTCGCTATAAATCGCTATCACTTTCGCTATAAAATGTTATCACTTTTTATTTACACTATAAATTATTCATGAAAGAGCATTATCACTTTTCATTAATTTAATATCATTTTTCTTCATAAAAGTTATCATTTTTAACTGTGTCTTTGTCATATTAATATTGGATAATACTCCCTCCGTCCCCTTGATAAGTGTTTATTTTGCCATTTTGGTCCATCCCATTACAAAGTGTTCATTTTCTTTTTTGGTTGATGTGACAACACACAATAATACTATTATACTCAACCTACTACATATGGGACCCACACCCAACACAAATACAACTACCCACTCCATATTAAAATATTATTTATCTCACCTCATTACACTTTAAAATATTACACTCCTTAATCCACGTGCAAAAAAGCAAACTGACACTTATCAAGGGGACGAAGGGAGTAGTATTTATTTGATTTTTATATGTGGATGGATTAATGAATATTATTATTTTATTATAAAGTGGACAGTTATATTATTGGTGGGTAGTGATATACTCCTCCGTCTCGGTCAAAATGTATCACTTGTTTAAGGAGTATTATTATTTTATTTATGTAAAGTGAGTAGGTATATTAGAAAAATGTAATGGGTAATAGTGGGCCATTAGTAAATCTTTTTTACTAAAAGAAGAAAATAGTGCAATTTAGACATAACATGTAATATAGTAAAATAGTGTCAATATTTGGACGGGATAGAGGGAGTATGGGGTTCTTTAGCTTAAAACGAAAATTTGATGCATTTATAATGAACAATCAAAATTACAATATGAATATCTTTATTAGCAACCAATAAATTTAACTTTATAGGGCATTCCTTGTTACTTAGGATCCCCATTTCTAAAAAATAAATTTAACTTTATAGGGCATTCCTTGTTATGTAGGATCTCCAATTCCAAAAAAATAAATAAATTGACGGACAAATGAATACTCCTATCCCGTTTAGATTAATTTTTTTAATTTTTTTTATCATTTTAGAAAAATGAAAATTTTTGTGAGGGTCGAAATGAAAAAAATATGAATATGTTTTTTTTATTTTTTTCGGATGGAGGGTGTATTAAATTTCAAGTGTTGCTGCCCGTAGCTGATAATTGCCACGTTAAGAGGGTAAATCACAAACGGACAGCATAAAGCAACAATTTCTAGTTAGATCCTATGTTCATTGTGAAAATTTAAGATAATTCATAAATGTAATAATTAAAAAAAAATAAAAAATGGCATTGATATGAGAAAGGGGAGCATTGGTTTCAGAATCTGTAGAAAACAAACAAGACAATGAGATATTGGAAGTTTAGAGATGACTTTACAGGGAAAAACAACAAGAGGAGTAGGAGAGGAGAGCATCCTGTATTCTCAATATACAATACAACACCATTGGCATTCAAGCATCCGCTCTTAGTTCCTCATCTTTCACTCCTACCTTCTCCCATTTACTCTGCAACAACAGAAAACGTTACTAGTACCACCTTCAATCAACAAACAGTAATCTAATCAAATAGAAATGAAGAAAAGGTTTTGGAAAAACCAACCTCATCCAAAAATTCATCATTCCCTTTAATAACATTACATTCCTTGGGAGTCTCAAAGAACGACAATGAGAACTGCTTAGAAACCATACCCACGTCAAAGTAAATCAATCCGGAGCTGGGAATGTCCACCTGGATACCCTTCACCGGAAGCCATAGGAAAAGCTCCCGCGCCGAAACCCCTGATAAATTCCCAATCCTCCCGGAACTCACGCATCCCGTGATGTTCCATTCAAATTTCACCGAGGTTTCGAATTCCGCCTCACACGGCCATGGGGAACGTAGATGGACCTCGAAACGACCCGACGATGCCTCCACTCGGAATTCCGAGATATCTTTCGGGAAAAGCCCAATTGGGAGGTCATTTGATTGGAGCACCTGGTAAAACGACGCCGCTTGAGAGGTCAGATCTTCCGCTGCTGCAACCAATGCCATTGATGTTAACATAATTGGAAGATAATAGAGATAATAGGAACCCATTTTCTCAAGTTGCAGCTTTTCGATTCTGCCTTTCATAATTTAATTTATGAGACTATTGCCATTCATGACCCTTGTAACCGGTCGTTCACAAACGACAAGAGAATTGAAAAAAAAAAAAAAAAAAGAGAAATGAAAGAATTGGCCAACCGGTTGGTCAACTAATCACCACACGACTCACGATCGTCAACCATCCTTTTTATGATAGTGTGACACTTGTCACATTAGGATTAGTTGAAACTTATTTTATAAATATAATTTAAATTTTTAATAAATGATATTTAAATTAGGGGTTATTCTGTGGTGCACCCGGTACATCGGTGCACCTACAGATTTATAGTGTAAAATAATGTGGTAGTGGGTAGTTATTAATTTTTTTAAAATTATTTTTTGTAATTGAGTGGTTATGATTAAGTAAAGAAATGATCTAAAGGTTGATAAGCTTCAAGTGCACCGGTGTACCAGGTGCACTGAAGTTAGACTCTTAAATTATTAATTTTTTTAAAAAAAAATAATCAAAATTCTTAATTTTTTTTCCTTTACAAATAGAGTATAATATTGACATATTTTTTTATCACAATAAAAAACTCTATTTTTTCTTTCAATTTCAAATTATATCTTCTTCTCACTTCTTTTGAACTTCTATTTTATGATTTATATTTCATGTATTTTTTTTTACTTTTTTTCTTTAAATTATGTAATTTTTTTTATTATGATGTTCGTATGTTATTATTTTGTGTGTTTTCAAAAGATTTTTTTACTATAATTATGAAATTAAATATTTTTTAAAATATAAGATTATTTTAATTTTAAATATGATTAATAAAAAAATTTCAAAATAATATTATATAATTTAATAATTATTATTGTATAAATATAGATGAAAGAGAAATGAATATTTTATTAAAATGATAGGTTGGGTTGGGTTGTTGATGAAGTGAAAATTAGGTTGGGTTGTAGGTTGTATAGGTGGATGAGTGAGAAATAAATATTATATTATTGGGTTGGGTTGTTGTTGGGGATGGCCTGAGAGAGAAAGTGAGAGGAGAGGGAGAAAGAGAAGAGAAGGTGCATCTTTGAAATCTCCCCTTTTCTTTGAATTTCTAAAATCTCACATGTCAAACTATAATTTATTTCAATTTTATTTTTTTCTTTTAAAAATTGGCCTAATAATTTTTAATTTAATTCGACATTTCTTATATAATTTTAATATATATGTATATACTCCTATATAATTTCTAATATTTTTAAAATCCATGTACAAAATTCGATATTGTTTTTATTGAATAATTGAAAACTTAATTTGATACTATTTCTTATATACTAATTTTAGGCAAAAACTCTTGTGCATCCAGGCGCATGGACCACATTTCGTGCGCCTTTAGAAATTTGTGTTAAATTGTAGTATGCCCTTTAGTATACAGATGTGTACCCTTTATTTTCTAAAGAAAATTATTGTGTGTATCTGGGCGCATGGACAACACTCCGTGCGTCATTAGAATTTTGTCTTAAATTGTATACCCTTTAGTATAAAAATGTGTACCCTTTATTTTCTAAAGAAAAATTATTAATGAAAAGTGTATACCCTTTAGAACAAAATAGTGTACTCCCTCCGTCCCAAAATTGATTGCACTGTTACTGTAGATACGAAGTTTAAGAAATGTTGACTTTTTAGGGGTATTGTGGTATTTTTAGGTAATAAATAAATTATAAAGTATGTTATGTATGTTAGGTGAGTGTGGTAAAGTTGTAATTAAGATGAACTTTTAGGGGTGAGGATTGATGTGATATTTCCTTTTTTGGAAATGTGCAATCTATTTTGGGACAGATAAATGTGGAAAGTGTGCAATCAATTTTGAGACGGAGGGAGTACATTTTATTAATGAAAGTGTATATCCTTTAGACCAAAGCAATGTACACTTACCCATAATACTAAATTTCTAAAGGCACACGGAATGTGTTCTCGTGCGCCCGTCGCACACGCAAGCCTCATTCATAATTTTAAGGCTAAATATACTGGGCACCCGGGTGCTAGTTTTTAATGATAAACTTAGTGTGAAAAAATTATACAATTATTACGAAACACGTATACAAAATAGAATAACATGCATACAAAATAGAATAAAAAATTATACATATATGGGTGCACCCTTGCACCGGGTGCACCCAATATATACTCTAATTTTAATAGGTGGGTCTTGCGTGAGACCGTCTCACGTGATACCATTTCACACTTTTTTAAAAAGTTATTACTTTCATTATAAAATATTATCACTTTTCATTTATACATGAATTGTTCATGGAATAACATTATCACTTTTTATTAATTTAGTATCACTTTTTTAATATATAGGTTATTTGACGGTCTCACGTAAGCTCTTACGTGAGACGATCTCACACAAGTCTTTGTCATTTTAATATATACTCTCGCGCCCAAATAGCACTATTTTACTATATTGGGCGTTCCATACAAATTGCATCATTTTTCTCTTTTAGTAAAAAAGACCAACTAATGGTTCACCACTATCCCTCACATAGAATCACATCTCTCTAATATATATACCCACTTTATATAAAATAATAATACTTCTTAATTTACGTACAAAAAACAAATAACACACTTTGACCGAGATGGAGGGAGTATTATATTTTACTCCCTCTGTCCGGTTCTAAGTTATCCATTTGCTTTTTGCATGTGGATTAAGAAGTATTATTATTATATGTAAAGTGAGTAGTTGTACTAGAGGGAATTTGTGAGTCATATTGTGTACTTTTTTAATAAAGAGGAGAAATGGATACCTTTAAAGAGGACGCCAAAAATAGTAAAATGGATATCTTAGAAGGGGGTGGGGGAGTATTAAATTAGCATATTACTCCCTTCGACCCATAATACTTTTCACGTTTACTGTTCCACGTTATTTAAAGAATTTGCATTTTTTTGATCAACTTTATTAATTTTGGAGGGTATTTTAGTATTTTTAGGTAATAAAAAAGTATAAAACTATAAGACATGCGTGAAAAGGGGTGGAAATTTGAAACTATAATAACTTTTGATATTATTACATAAAGTGATGTTTCATTTTTTTTAAGTGTGAAAGGTTTTTGGGACAAATAAATAAGAAAATTGTGAAAGGTTTTATGGGATGGAGGGAGTATAAGATATTATCATATTATTAATATTTTATTGATATGTAATGTTTAATATAGATACTAGAAAAAAATATACTCCCTCCGTCTCACACTTATGTTTACACTTTTCGTTTTTATTCGTCTCAACAGTTATGTTCACCAACCAAAAAATAAAACTTCACATCAACCATTAATCTCAAAAGTTATCAAAATTTCAAAAATATCACTCTCATCTAACACACATAACATACTTTATAATTTATTTATTTATTTTGATCGAAAACTTTATAATTTATTTATTTCCTAAAAATACTACAATACCCCTAAAAAATCAATAAATTTGGTAAAAAAATAAATATTCTTAAACTCCTTATTTATAGTCCTGTGAATACAAGTCCGGGAAGGGGGGAGTATTATTAATTAGATTGATTTTAATTAAATTATAAAACTAAAGTCATTGAATCGAAAAGATGGGATGAATAAACTTTTACATGATATCACATGATATCATTTTACACTTTTTAAAATAGTTATTATTTTTTATTATAAAACGTTATTATTTTCGCTATTCATTTATATTATAAATTGTTCATAAATAGTAATATCACTTTTAATTGATTTAGTATCACTTTTCATTATAAAAATTATCACTTTCTATTCGTCTTACACAAATCCTTATGTGAGATAGTCTCACACAAGTTTTTATCTAAACTTTTAATTAAATATAAATAAATATATATATATATATATATATTATTTAAATTTTATAATAATAATAATAATAATAATAATAATTTACGATAACGTAAATTTAATTCAAAATCATTTTAATAGTATATTAAGTAAGTTTAATACTCCCTCCGTTCCCTTGATAAGTGTCCGTTTGTTTTTTGCACGTGGATTAAGGAGTGTAATATTTTAAAGTGTAATGAGGTGAGAAATAATATTTTAATGTAGAGTGGGTAGTTGTATTTGTGTTGAGTGTGGGTCTCATGTGTAGTGGGTTGAGTATAATAGTATTATTGTTTGTTGTCACATCAACCAAAAATGTAAATGGACACTTTGTATTGGGACGGACCAAAATGGCAAAATGGACACTTATCAAGGGGACGGAGGGAGTATAATTTGAAAATTTTAGTAAGAGAAATTATAACAAATGATCCTCTAAATATTATTAAATCCACAAACGGTCCTAGATCTCTTGAAAATTTTAATTTTAGTTCTTTTTAATCCAATTTAGTTATTCATTATTAATTTAGTCTAATTTCTTTAAAATTTATCCGAGGCACATCGATTTCTTAATTATGGTGAATTCCCAGTGTACTCGTTTCAACAAGATCATACGTGTAAACATATATACGGTAAATTTTGAAAAAAAAAATAAGAAATTAGAATAAAATTGATTACAAATTATTAAAATTGGAATTAAAATAACTAAAATTGAAATTTACAAAAGGTACAATAAAATTTAGTAATAGTTAAAGGACAATTTCTAATAATTTCTACATTTTAGTAATAATTTTTTTATAAGGAAAATATCATATATCAACTATGTTAGAGAGGGAAAGAGAGAGGAGCAATTGTTTTAGAAAGAGAAAGAGAGAAGGTAGAGAGGGAAAGAGAGAGGAGCAATTGTGTTAGAAAGTGAAAGAGAGATGAAAGGGAAAAGGCAAAAGCTCCTCCTCTGTAAGAGCCTCACCCTAGGGAGAAAGTCCATCGAAACCTCCCATTTTCTTTATATTTCTAAAACTTCACACATGTCAAAATATAATTTATTTCAATTTTAATTTTTTTTAAAAATATAATTATTTCAATTTTACCTTTTAAAATGCGTGCCCCACGATTTATATCTTTAATTTGGGTTCATTGACATCATTTCATTTGGAGTAACATTTTTCAATTAAACAACACTTTCAGACAGATTATGCAGAATAAGCGAATTAACATCAAAAGGATCTCTTGAAGAAATGGACATAAAACTGGAATTTGGGCAGGCAAACTCAAATAGAAGTGTAGTGATATGTAGTCCCGAAATCATTTTCAAAACTCCTACAAACAAAGCTTAAGAAATTGGTCCAGACAACATCATTCGATGAGACTAAGCATGAATTTCCGTCTCTTGTAGGGCACAAGAAACACAACGCCTTTCACTATTAAACCATAGCCAGTAACATCTTCAGTTTGTAATACCACACCACCGCTCCAAAGAAAACAATAATAGCAGATCCACCAAGGGTTCATCGTCCAGCTAGTTCCGCCTGCCAACACAACACCATTTCAACCATTAAATCGCCATTTGTATAAGCATACACTATAAATTAGCCAGCGAGTAAAACAAGGCACCAAAGCAGAACCTGTGACGATCATATTCTCTAGATCGCTCTCTAGAGCGGGAACGAGATCTTCGGTGACTCCTCGAGTCGTAGCTGCGAGAGTTCCCTCTTTCTCTCCCACGCTCACGATCATAATCACGACTGCGCTCATGATGCCTATCACGATCTCTGTTCCTATAATCATTATCCCTTTTATCACCTTTATCACGGTCCTTGCTAGATTCTCTCTCCGGTTCCCGACTTTTACGATCTCTTGATCTGAAGAAAACTATGATCTTATTATCTTTACATTATTGTATAAGAGGGTTATGGGGGGAAAAGAAAAGAAAAGATGTTTTATGCAGTTAAAGAATCACATGAACCTTCTCTCTTCTTCGTGTGCTTTACGTTTCTTTTCCCTTTCTTCCTGGTAATGAGAAAAAAAAATCATACTTATTAGATTTATTCCATATAGCATTTCATACCGTTTAAAAAACAACAGAGAAGAAAGACATATTCTCCCACAATGAAGGTTCAAACCAACTGAGGACTTCACTGTGATCCTGGTCAATTTCAAAATCAGTTGTAACACAATTTTCGAGACAAGGTACGGACTATAAAATATTTTTCTTATTATGTTGGTAGAAACACACAATCCATTCTTCTTAATCGTCATATCATCAGAAGGTTACTTTGCAGATACCTGGACTGTAATATATGGGATAAATTTTCAATCGTAAAGAATATTGCATTTCATGTCACACTAAAAAGAACATCTTAAACAACAAAAAGCATGGTAATGTATTAGAATGCTGCAGACTGTGTAACCCTTCGCATGCAGAAACTAATAATGAAATATGAACTGGCAAGAAAAAGGCCAAGGGTAACCAGATATATAATATTTGGTCAGCACATAGCAAGTGGACATTGATCACATAACACTAGCAGAATAAATTTCACGATATGCATAACAGGCTATTTCCTATGTTACTGCACTGCCTAAGCTGAATTACTCAATGCAGAGGACAATTATGTTAAAATCAAAATAGATGCAATTAAAAAAGGACATTTTTGCTAGGATAAGAAAAACTCACAGAGAACAAGTAAACTGAGAATCTCTATAGAAGAAATACAAAGATTATCCAGGCACCTGAACGGCTGAACCAAATAATTCAGATTACCAACTTAGGTATCAAAATTACAAGTAATCTTATATACAGAGCAAATAAACAGGTGCAAGCACTAGGTGCGCAAACTAACAAATGAAACTTTCAGCTTACAAGACAAGAAAATCACTTGCAACACCAAATCTTATGAGATGCCACCTGTAGATGTTGAACCATTTCTGCCTAACAAGAGATAAAGTAAATAAGCATATAGATATTCATACCTGAAGCTCAGCTAGCTTTTCACGAATTAGCATGTACCCTAAATGGAGCTTTCCACCAAAATGATCAGCTAAACGGCGATCGCTGAAAGCCAAATGCACAAACTCTCTTGTAATAACAAACTCAAAATCATTAATAGTTAATGAATTTTGTAATATGGTAGCCCGATAGTTTGTCTAGCTACAATGGCATGATCTACAAACATAAACCAGAAAATAACGCACATTCTTTAGCGGCAAAAGTTATCCTCGTAAAACTGGGCCCAAAAGCCTGCTGGTGACAAGGAGGTATAATGGCCAGGTCAAACAATGAAGT
This sequence comes from Pogostemon cablin, assembly GCA_023678885.1. Lineage (NCBI taxonomy): Eukaryota > Viridiplantae > Streptophyta > Magnoliopsida > Lamiales > Lamiaceae > Pogostemon > Pogostemon cablin. The sequence goes on from CM042995.1 coordinate 428,309, forward strand.
ACCAGAAACTCTTGTAACTAATTTGCCATCCTAATTCTTGAAAGTACACATATGACTCAAAGAAAAATAACTAATTACCTGTCATAAACACTCAAGAATGCTCCACAAATGTCACAGACACGAAGCTTCTGATCAGTCTGAAAAAATGTAAAAATATACATCAGAGTCAGTCACATGTTAGACAGAATTCTAATCAGTATTTAATTTCAGGTTTAGAAGACAAAAAATGGCAAGAAATACTAAATTATTGAGTTTTGAAAGTGGCATCTTAATGGCAGACTTAGTTTTTTCCACAACAGAAAATAGAATGAACCACAGTGGAAATGTATCTCAGTTTATTGTTCACCAAACATTTTTTAATGGAAGTGGCTAAAAATAAAATTATAACTTGTTAATATTGTCAAATTGATAATGCCAAAGAAAATGTTACAAAAGAAAGGCAGGAACTCACAATGCGCACATCAACAGCCGTGTACTTTGAGGAATCCGTAATTGGTGCCTGTCGAGCTGGAAGCTGGGAAGATGAAGATTCGGAAAAGAGTCAGATTCAATCCAAGTTCCGAGTGATAACGTGGATATAGATAGTGGCAACTTGACAGGACAAGATGGCAAACTAGAGTCGAAGCAAGAAATCGCAATGCAAAAAAAGAATAGATACAAGTAAGATTCACGTAATGAAATTCACTGAAGTAGATATTAACTTTTTTAAGTGCTTCAGCCTCTTCTAATGCTTTTTGTGCTTCATCTACCATTCCTTGTTCACCTGAAATACAACAGACGCGAAAAAAAATAAAATGTAGGAAATCAAATGTAAACTGTCAAAATAAAAACATAACAAACACGCAAAGCGAAAGAAAACTTTATCTTGCAGTTTCAAACCAAAAGGAGCTTTTCTTCAATATTTATTACTCCCTCCATCCCGCTACAACGTACGTGTTTTGCCATTTTGGTCCAGCCCAATACAAAGTATGCATTTCCCTTTTTGGTAAATGAAACCCACAAAAATCAATTAATATCACTTAATGAGCCACACACAACACTAATACAACTACCCACTAATATCCCTCAACCATCTACACATTACAATATTATATCCCTTAATCTACGTGCAAAAAGCAAAAGCGTATGTTGCAGCGGGACGGAGGGAGTACTTTTTACAATTTACCAAGCCCTTAAAACGAACATTGATATACCCACTAAAAGAAAAGAAATCCACCCTCTGAATGAAATATTGGATTTAGAAGAATATTAAAGCCCACATGGCTAAAGAAACAATCAAACAATACTTAAATACATATCACTAAGAAAACTAATTTAAAATAATGAATAAACATACTAGCATGCGTACACCATTCAGTCAGTCACACTGTTATATTAATCTTTTGCCCTTTACATGCTTTATACTGTTTAAGATAAAATCTTACCAAGCTCTTCAGCTTTCTTAAGCTTTTCATTGATCATTTCTTGAATGTGAGAATCTGGAACTGCAGCTGGCAAAGGCGCCAATTCAGGAGTATTTGTCAAGGGTTGGGGAAGCGATGCACGATCTTTGTTGAAAGCATCCAAAAGAAGTATAGACTGCAATAAAACAACAATCAAAATCATACCCAGCAGCTACAACGTACTTATCTTTAGAAATTATGAAAATATCAAAAGAATCAGTACCTGCTTGTCTGCTCTTTTAATTCTAAGTTCTTCAACCTCTTCCAGAGATCGAATTTTCAAGTCTGTCTTGCCCTCGAGATCTTTATACCAATTATCAACTTAAAGTCATCAGATAAGTCATCCAAGTATATTTAGATAAATGAAAACTGATATACACGCATATATGTTCAGTCTGGTAAGGTAGGTAATAGCTAGAATTAATATTAATAATTAATTTTTTGTTTTCATTGGAACTCGACTAACCAACAAGAATGAATCTACTTTGCTTGCTCTACTTAGATTGATAAGTACATGAGTAATCTAACACTTGTCTCACAAAAAACTAAAGAGTACATGCCTGCTAAACATGGAAAAGAACGTTAACAGTAAACCTACCCATTTGATCGGCTTCTTTCATTTTCTCTTTGATTTGCTTCGACATGTCAACAATCTCTGGTGTCTGAATATGCCACAGGATTAACTCACTAAAAAAACAAATAAATAAAAAAAGAAGGAAAGAAAAAAACAAAATGGAAGACATTGAGAAACAGTAATATACCAGGGTAACTTCAGATACAGAAATCGCAACAGCTGATTTAGCATCTTCTTCATCAAGTCTCTTCAGAGCCCTTTCAATCTTACGATCGCACTCAACAATAAGTCTGTCTATATTATCCTCCAAATCCCTGTCATAATTATCTTGGCCCTGTGCTTTGGCTTCTTCGTATCTAAAGAAAAGTTAAGGCATCATAGGAAATATCGAACTCCACCAAGCACGAAAAATAACAATTTACACATTTTCCTCAGAATAAGGATACTCTTTCCTCAGCTGCAAAGAGTGCACCTTAGGGCATGGTCCCTTGTCCATTTTCTACACCAAAATGCATAGCAGCATAAATAAATACCACAAAAGTACATTCGCAAGAAATCAAATACCATTATTAAGCTCCAGATAAAAATAAGTAATAATTATACATATTTGGAACTTGTATGCAAAATCATGTCCATTAATAAGAGAACAACACTGCGTAACCCAGCTCCATACCAATTAACATAGCAAATTAATAAAACATTTCTCCGCTTTTTAAACAAGAAAGGAAAGCAGAGAATAAAGTCGTACAGTTAGTTGAAAAAGCTCGTGGGGGCAAAGCCCGGCGAGAAAAAGGCGGCAGACGTCACGATCGAAGTACTTTCGCGTCACCTCTTGAGCGTCGCCGTTTCGATTGGCTCCCATCAACACATCCAACTGCTTCCTCAGCGCATCCATTGTTTCTCCTTCTCCTACCCTACTACACTATGCACACCCTCAAAACCACTCAATGTGCGAACGAGGGTTCGGTTTTAAATTTGGGAAATTGAAATGAGGTTTTTCAATTCGCGACTTAACAAGGGTTACCAAGGGTTGGTTTAAATTACACACAGCCTCTTTAGGAACTGAGTAATTACTTATAAGCCCCTCATTCTAAGCTCATTCTAAGGATTAAGGACGTATAATAAAGGTGTACTCCCTCCATCTTAAAGACTGCACCCCATTTCATGGCACAAGAGAGTTAGTTGTAGCTTTTAAGGATATTATAAATTTTTTTTTGTAATAAATAAATAATAAAATATGTTAGGGGTACGAGTAAGTGATTTTTTTTTGGTAAATAAAGCGTATGGAGAAGGATGATTGTATTTGATATTTTGCCTTTTTAAGAATGTCCAAACTTTTGTAGGATAATCCAAAATAGAAAGTGTGTTATTTAAAATGGGATAGAGGGAGTATGTGATTTCCCTACTAATTAGTGGCAAGTAGTTAGTAGTTACTGCTCATTTTTTCGATAAACATGCAACTTTTTTTGTATGTATTTTAATACTTTTTATAATAAATAAATTGTTTATAGAAACTACTCCGTAATATGTTTTTTTTAATGGTAATTTAGAAATTAAAATATTCTTTCAAGAGTGTATATTGAATGCACTCATATGTGTATAACTTTTTATTCTATTTTGTATACGTGTTTTATAATAAGAGTGAGGCTTGCGTGCGAACGGGCACACGGGAACACATTCTGTGTGCCTTTAGAAATTTATTATTATGGGTAAGGGTACATTGCTTTGGTTTAAAGGATATACACTTTAATTAGTAAAAGGTACACTATTTTGTTCTAAAGGGTATATATTTTTTTTCTTTAGAAAATAAAGGGTAGATATTTTTATACTAAAGGGTATACAATTTAACACAAAATCCTAAAGGCGCACGGAGTGTTGTCCATGCGCCCAGATACACGCAATAATTTTCTTTAGAAAATAAAGGATACACATCGGTATACTAAAATGTATACAATTTAACACAAAATTCTAAAGGCGCACGGAATATGGTTCGTGTGCACAGGAGCTTTTGCCTTATAATAATTGTATATTTTTTTCACACTAAGTTTTTCATTAAAAAAACTAACATCCATATGTGTATAACTTTTTATTCAATAATGTATATATGCTTTTTAATAATTGTATATTTTTTTATACTCAAATTTTCATTAAAATAACTAACAATTAAATTGTATACATTTTTACTTATAATTGTATATGTTTTTGTTTATATTTGTATATGTTAGATTGTATACTAAAAGTTTAGCTTTTGTATGAACAATGTTTTAACAATTTATTTGAAATGAGAATCATATGATCAAACATTTTGTATATTATAAATTATTTATTTATATGTCTGTGCAAAAGTCCATTTACTTTATACTGTAGGTAATATGTTGTGCGACAACACGCGGAAGATCATATTATCGGTTCTCTTATAAAGTATAAACAGATGCTCACAACGAGATAGACAGGGACTCTCTATCGATATGGTTGTAGTGTGATTTGGTATTAGTTTATCTTGACTATAGAATCACATTAGTGCACCTAGTGTATTGACCAGGACCACCTGAGATCGTTCGTCTTATACTGGCTATATAGAAAAACTTGATTTCTGTCATTATGGATGTTCGTGCTCTTAATCCATATACAATAAACTCGACACATAAGATTGTATTTATCTCTTTGATTCATCAATGGTGAGATTTATATATTAAATTAATTAACCCGGTGAGTTGGGAAATAGTATTGTCTCTATAGTGTGCTGCTTGTTAACAATTCTGCATGTGTCCCCAAGTGTAGGGAATCAGTTGTAGTTCCACGTGTGACCAAGTCAAAAAATAATAATATCGTTCCCCAAAGATAATTATAGATCTACTATTTAATATAATTATGACTATTCTAATTTAAGACAAATCTGGCTTGTTTTAGAGAATTACTAAAATAATAAATAGCAAATAATTAAATATGGAAGGTATTCAAGAGAGAAGATAGATAGCACTAGGTAATCCAGTTAAATTGGTCAAATCAAGTCACTAGACAATTGGTTAGAATCCCTGCAGTTCTTATGAAAGCAATCACTTAATTATGTTAAACCCCTTTGGTCAAGTAAACTTAACACATAAATTTGGTTCAAATCCTCAGATGCAGAAGAATAATTCATACTCCATTTCTAGGTACTTAAGAATTAATCTCCAATTCCCACCTAACAATCTAAGATAGATATATTAAGTGTCCTATATTAAATATTCTAATAAATAAAGGTTATATGGTTAAGTCCCCTTTACCCATAACAGATTGACAAATACTCATATCTCCAAAACACAAGCAATAAGCATAAGCATGCAATAGGTATTGACATGCACTTGAATAAGGACAGATCATATAAGACAAAATATAAGTCTCAAATCAAAACATTAATAAAGGAATAAGTATACTACAGGTATCCAACCTTAAATCTAGATCATTAATTCAAACCAATTCAACCTTCAAAACCTAGCACTATCTAAGAAGTACTAGCACATGGTGTTACAAGCAACACCCATGGTTAGGTAAGAAAACAATCACATAGGTCTATTATTCAAAATAAAGAAAGTAAGAATAAGAAAAACTCTAGATATGGTGTGATCCTCCGTTCTTTCCTCCGTGATTCTGAACCTTCTTGTTCTCATTCTCAAGTAAGCAATACTGATGAACTCCCCGGGATGGGTGGATGGGATGGTGTGGTGAAAGGGTATGGAAAAATATGGTGAGTTGTGAGGAGTTAGGGTTTGGAACACCCCAAGGACTCCTTTTATAGTACATAAATGATCCCTCACGAATTCTGACTTGAAAGAGGGCTTTTCACATTAAAAATACGAACGAGCGGAAAAAATGACGAAACGACGAAACTGGGTCTGCTGGGATGCTGCACGAGTCGTGCCAGGTATGGCACGAGTCATGCGGGCGAATTCCTCGGCGCTTCTCGGCAACAGCTGTGCGGCACGATGCGGCGCGTCTCGGCAGCTCCCGGTGCTCGGCTCGACAGTCTCGGCAGCTTTGGGCTAGCGCGCTCGGTGGGCGTGCGGGCGCCTCTCGGCAGTGCTTGCGGCACGACCTGCCGAGCGTTGCAGCACGACTTGTCTCCCCTGGCCAGCACGAGTCGTGCCGGCTTCTCTTTCTCCCAACTTCGTTCAAACTTCGTTTCCGAATTTCGCTTTTGCTCTTTTTACCTCATTTTTCACCTGAAAATACGAAATAACACCTCACGTGCATCTGAAACATAAATTTATATAATTCTACCACAAGATGCTCACATACAGATATAAATCCCACAACACGGTGTTAAATCGGACTCTGAAATACGCAGATTTTCACACTAATCAAACCCCCAAACTTAAGATGTTGTTCGTCCCCAAACAACGAAAAAGAACAAATAAGAAGAAAGTTAGTGTGTAAATCTAAGGGAAAACAAGGATTATAACGACTAAGCCATTCAAAAGACACTCATCATCAACTCTGGTCATGCACTCTCATCACATGCAATAATTCATTCATAGCATACAAGTTAAGACAACCACCACCAATTACAATGCTCCATCAACTTATTCTCACTGGAAGTATATCACTCTCACTCAAGTGTAAAAGATGTACACTTATAAGGTATGGTGTTTACGCTCAAATTCAATTCAAGTACATGCGTAACCATAAGCTTGCCAAGCGTCTCAAACTCTCTACCACTTAAAGTATGATTCGACAACATGATCAAAAAGAACTTTTAATAGGATGTAATGTTGGCTCTTTAGTAAGGGTAGGAAACATATTGACAAAGTAACTCAATTAGTAGAGAATTAACACCGGAGATCTTTTGTACTGCAGATTTTTACATTTCAAGGCTATCCAGCTTCACGCTCCTCTAATTTTCTTTTTCTCTCCTTTCCTTCAAGCTTCAACATACTTTTTTCCTGTCTCTTTTTTTTTTCTTTTCTCGAGGTACCAGTTTCGAGCACTACCTCTAACATATCGGGGTACCAGTTTCAGGCACTACCCCTAAGCAATTTATTTTTCAGCTCATATTTTTCAGCTCGTAATCACTTGTACAGCTCCAAATATTTTATTTCTTCCAAATTCCATGAAAATCAACTCACACACTTTGACAGCATTTAATTCTCCACTGAATATAGGAATTTAAGGCTCAAATAGGATATCAAAGTGGCTATCTTCATAGGTTGCCTAAGAAATAAGGCTTTTAGGCTCAAAAGGGCTAACTACGGATATATAATTATTTGGTAGGAAATTATTTGGCAAAGTGACTCATAAAAATCAAAGATGGCCTAAAATCATCTCCCATTATCTAACATAACACGCAGTCTTAAGCAAGACAAAAGGCAAGTTCTAGAATACACGCACAAGAATGATACTCACCAGAAAGAGATATCATGTGTTTATGTACATGATCTAAAAGCTCAAAATCTCACATAGGTTATCAAGTTACAGAGCACTCTTCATGGTAAGCAATATCTCACAAGCACATATAGAACTTCATATCACAATATAACTTAAGTACACTTCCATCATCAATTTCAAAAGCATATGAATCTCTGACAAAACTCTAGCAAATAATCATATAAAGCACACAACCAAAAACTCAAACTATAAGTACATCTACTACTAGATAACATCCTCCACAATACAAATCAAAAGTGTAAACTGAAAATTCGAAGTTCGAAGACTTACCTGACCTTCGCACGACCTCAGCACGACTCGTGCCAGTATATGGCACAAGTCGTGCCACTTACCTGTCGGCAGCTTCTGTGCGATTTTCTTCACCCGGGTCATGCCGCACCCCTTCGCCGCTCGTGCCACACATTCAGAACCCATGCTGAGCAGCGCGACTGGCCCTCGTAGCCATTATTCATACGGCACGACCCGTGCCATGCATTGCACGAGTCGTGCCATCCTTCAACATACGGCTGGGCACTTTTTTGACTTTTTCACCTATTTCTTCGAATTTTTATCCAATTCAAGCTCAAATACTCTTAAGTCATCAGTAATATCATCAGGAAAACTCAAAATTCATCCAAAATTAAATCACTCCAAATCTAGGAAAAATAAACATGACAAAACGAAACACTTGGACAGTTGCAAAAAAATTCAAACCTTCGAAATAAATTCCGAAAATTATAAAAAAAATCAACCTCCAAGCATCACACACAAGTGAAAGAAAACTTACCTCGGTGCTTCAAGACATTGAGATACACGTCCACCCCCCAAACTTAGTTCAAACTAAGTAAGAAACTAAGTTTGTAAAAAGTGAATACTATAGATGAAGAAGCACCTAATAAAATTTCCTACACCAAACAAAAATATTAAAGCAATAAAACAGGAAGGTAAGCCCCCAACAGGCGCTCATGTTTAACGTCGGAGAGTCACGACAGAATGCAGAATATGTAGACTACTGATTAAGAGGGCGGTCTTCTTTCATCTTCACCTTCCAACACTTTCTCCCCCTCTTATCATCCACACTTACCACCTGACCTTTCTTAGGCACCATTTGATTAGTAGAATCTCCTTTCTCAAGCTTTCTCGTTTCATTCCTGTCAATCTTCCACTCAATTCAAGAATCATTCCTATCACCAAAAAGATTAAAGTCAGGATAAAATTGATCACATAATAAAGAAAGAGAAAAAGGACTTTCAAATGAGTGGGAATCCGGTGGTAAATTAGGAGGCTTCAAATAGGCGTCATCTTTTCTTCCTTTGTCTACATCCTTCTTCTCAACCTCAACTACTATATCCTCCGCCACCTTCAAAGGTGGTGGTTCTCTTGCACTCGCAACCTTAAGGCTCGCAGTAGTCGGCTTAAGCTTCCTTGCTAAATCCCTGCAATCAGATTTTTGTAAGTATTCAATGTATCCATTAGAAAGCTCATCATACCTGTCATCAAAATCAGTAGAAAGAAAGGCAAGAAGTTTGCTTCGGCTCTTTTCAACAGGATCCTTAGACAGGATCAAAGGCAAGCTCTCCTCCGCAGCTCCCTCTACTTCTTTGATGCTTCTACACTTTTGCATATCAGTAGGCCACTTCATAACTCACTCAAGTGAAAAGACAACCTCTTCATCATTAACTTGCAGCTTTAGTTCCCCCTTCCTCACATCAATGTTCGCTCCTGCAGACGCAAGGAATGGCCTTCCCAAAATTAGAGGAACTCTGTCATCATCGTCTTCTTCCATGTCTAGCACAATGAAGTCCACTGGAAATATGAACTTTCCAACTTTCACTAAAACATCTTCAACTACCCCCCGTGGGTGGGTCAAGGATCTATCAGTAAGCTGCAATGCTACAGATGTCGGCTTCAGCTCCCCCAAACCAAGCTTGATGAATACGAAATAAGACATCAAATTTATACTAGCCCCCAAATCACATAAGGCTCTCTTAGCTTGTCCTTTCCCAATTTCACATGGTATGGTGAAGCTTCCCGGATCTTTTAACTTCGTAGGAAGTGTCTTTTGTATCACAGAACTGCAGCTCTCTATCTTATTCACTGACTCGCCTCCAGTCAAACTCCTCTTCTTAGACATGATGTCTTTCAAGAACCTTGCATAGTTGGGCATCTCTTCTAAGGCTTCTGCGAAAGGAATATTAATATGGATCTTCTTTGTCTTTGGAACCCTCCAAATATCCTTCTCAAACTCCTCTCCTTTTTCTTTTTCAGCTCTTTCTGCTCTAGCTTTTTGCCACTTTTTCAACTTAACTTCAGGTTCTTTTGAACTTTCTACAGTTTCAGGCACCTAGGGATCATTCTGGATGAGTTCAGCAGTGCGAGGATCGAGATAAATGTCCGACTTTTCTGCCAGAGGGGCGCACGATTCGTGCTGCCCAGTCGCAAGTGCGTGCATCTGCGCTTGGTTGGTCCTGGCACGAGTCGTGCTGGAATTCTGCACGAGTCATGCGACCGTTCTCCTCGCCTGTTGGATGGCGCAACTCGCCTAGACGACCTATTTCTCGGCCGCACGAGTCGTGCGAGTTCTGGCACGAGTCGTGCGAAGTGTGAGCGCCGACGTGTCTGTCCCCGTCTGATTTTTTGACCTCTGTTTCAACTTCAGATCGTTCCGATGGCATTGTTTGACCTTTGTACTGTGTTCCAGTCCTTAGGGTGATAGCCATAACTTGCTCCTTTGGGTTCGTCACCGTTTGGGATGGAAACTTACCTTGTTGCTCTAGTCTCCCTACTGCAGCACGTAATTTTCCAAGAGCAATATCCATCTCTTTCAGCTTCCTTTCAGATTGCTCATTAGTAGATATCATCAGCTTAACCATCAAATTTAACTGCTCCCCTTGCTGTTCTATCTTATCTCCTTGTTTCTTCAACAACAGTGTCAACTCATCATCCACGGGTGCTTTTCCTTCAGCTGGTTTATGTGCTGGATCAAATCCTGGAGGAGATCCAACTGCATTATTTGGATTAGCATAAGACAGATTATCATTCCTTCTTTGATTGTTAAAGTTGGAATTTCCTTGGTAACTCCCTTGCTGATTATTAGGCCTGAAGTTCTGTCTATTCCTGTAATCCCCTTGAAAATTTTGTCCCATAACATAATTTGCTTCCTCCATATGATCTTCATCCTTACCAGCTTCTTCTCCTCTGCTGCCTAGTGCCATGCGATCAATCTTCTTATGCAGCTCACTGAGTTGACTCTTGCATTCTGACATCTCACTGCTGTTGACCTGAACTTCCACTTTAGCCACTTTATCAAAAGCGACTCCATCTGATCTCTCCATAGGCCAATCATATGTGTTAGATGCCATCTCCTCAAAGATCTCTTCTGCTTCATCCGCTGACTTCTTGAAGACCGATCCACCAACTGTTGCGTCCACCAAAACTCTTGATTCACTTCTTAGGCCTTGATAGAAGAAGCCTAAGTAAGTGTTTTTTGTAAATCCATGCTGTGGACCACAACGCAACAGATCCTTGAACCTTTCCCACGCTTCATAGAAACTTTCCAAGGGGCCTTGTTTAATAGTGTTATCTTTTGCTTCACCTTAAAGCTCTTGGAAGGAGGGAAATACTTGTTCAAGAACTTATCCGCCAACTGCTCCCATGTAGTACAACATCCTGCAGGAAGATTATTGTACCACTCTTTGGCTTTCCCCGTTAGTGAGAATGGGAAAAGCCTCATTCTGATAGCATCCTCCGGGACATTCCTATGCTTCTGCATCCTTGCATACTCATCGAATAATTGCAGATGCTCACTAGGACTCTCCAAAGGATTACCACTGAACTGCTATGCTTGTACAATCCGGATCAGTCCAAACGGTAGCTCAAAATTCTCTAAAGTGATTGCGGGCCCATTCAATCTAGCATTCGCAGTATGCTTCAGCTTATACTGGTCCCGCATAGGGGTTGGGACCTATTCATCAGCCATCTCTACTGTTTCAATCTCTTCACCTTCCTCCTCTTCTGTTGAATAATAAGTATCCGACTCTGAGCTAGGAATAGGTGTGGCTGGATTCTTTCTCTTATTTCTATTCAGTCTGACAAGTGCTTCAAGTTCTAGGTTGAGTGGTTCAATTTGAAGTCCACTTGACCTAGTTATCATACACCTGTTCTCACACAGCTAATCAGAATAGTTTGGATGCAACTAAAAATAAAAATAAAAATAAAAGAAATTAAATTTAACGTCTTAGAATAAAAATAAATCACAAAAAATAATTAAATAAATAAATCTAAAAATTATCCCCGGCAATGGCACCATTTGCTTGTTCACAATTCTGCATGTGTCCCCAATTGTAGGGAATCAGTTATAGTTCCACGTGTGACCAAGTCAAAAAATAATAATATCGTTTCCCAAAGATAATTATAGATCTACTATTTAATCTAATTATGACTATTCTAATTTAAGACAAATCTGGCTTGTTTTAGAGAATTACTAAAATAATAAATAGTAAATAATTAAATATGGAAGGTATTCAAGAGAGAAGATAGATAGCACTAGGTAATCCAGTTAAATTGGTCAAATCAAGTCACTAGACAATCGGTTAGAATCCCTGCAGTTCTTATGAAAGCAATCACTTAATTATGTTAAACCCCTTTGGTCAAGTAAACTTAACAAATAAATCTGGTTCAAACCCTCAGACGCAGAAGAATAATTCATACTTCCTTTCTAGGTACTTAAGAATTAATCTCCAATTTCCACCTAACATTCTAAGATAGATATATTAAGTGTCCTATATTAAATATTCTAATGAATAAAGGTTATATGGTTAAGTCTCCTTTACCCATAACAGGTTGACAAATACTCATATCTCCAAAACACAAGCAATAAGCATAAGCATGCAATAAGTATTGGCATGCACTTGAATAAGGACAGATCATATAAGACAAAATATAAGTCTCAAATCAAAACATTAATAAAGGAATAAGCATACTGCAGGTATCCAACCTTAAATCTAGATCATTAATTCAAACTAATTCAACCTTCAAAACCTAGCACTATCCAAGAAGTACTAGCCCATGGTGTTACAAGCAACACCCATGGTTAGGTAAGAAAACAATCCCATAGGTCTATTATTCAAAATAAAGAAAGTAAGAATAAGAAAAACCCTAGATATGGTGTGATCCTCCGTTCTTTCCTCCGTGATTCTGAACCTTCTTGTTCTCCTTCTCATGTAAGCAATACTGATGAACTCCCCGGGATGGGTGGATGGGATGGTGTGGTGAAAGGGTATGGAAAAATATGGTGAGTTGTGGAGAGTTGTGAGGAGTTAGGGTTTGGAACACCCCAAGGACTCCTTTTATAGTACAGAACTGATCCCTCACGATTTTTGACTTGAAAGTGGGCTTTTTCACATTAAAACACGAATGGGCCAAAAAAACGACGAAACGACAAAACTGGGCCTGCTGGGATGCTGCACGAGTCATGCCAGGTATGGCACGAGTCGTGCGGGTGGATTCCTCGGCGCTTCTCGGCAGCAATTGTGCGGCACGATGCGGCGCGTCTCGGCAGCTCCCGGCACTCGTGCTCGACAATCTCGGTAGCTCTGGGCTGGCGCACTCGGCGGGCGTGCGGGCGCCTCTCGGCAGCACTTGCGGCACGACTTGTCTCCCCTGGCCGGCACGAGTCGTGCCGGCTTCTCTTTCTCCCGACTTCGTTCCAACTTCGTTTCCGACTTCCGCTTTTACTCTTTTTACCTTATTTTCCACCTGAAAACACGAAATAACACCTCACATGCATCTGAAACATAAATTTATACAATTCTACCACAAGATGCTCACATACGGATATAAATCCCATAACACGGTGCTAAATCGAACTCTGAAACACGCAGATTTTCACACTAATCATGTGTTGTTGATTGTAGAAGGAATCCGTGCCCGCTATAGGTTGATGATGTCCCCTTGAGGAGCTGATAAGGATTATCATGTAAATCTTGCAATTGGATTAATTTCTGGCATGATAATAAGGTTGAGTGGTACTACTCTCGGATGTGATATTAATTAATGGAGTTGTCAGTAACTTAATTAATTAATGGACATTGTATATCTTAAACATGGGGAGACTGTCGGGCTCATAATAAGAAGGAGCCCAAAATGTAATTTTGGGATTAGAGTGGTAGTGCAGTAATAATATTTTAGTGGACTATATTATTATTATTGGACTTAAGTTTTAGCTTTGGGCTAAACTTGGTTACTTAAGCCCAATGGAGACCCAACTCTAATTTCTCCTCCTGGTCCCTGCTGTAGCCCATATATAAGTTATCTCAACTTCCTGGAACCCTATTCTGAATGCCATTTTTGACATGAAAGAGAGGAAGTAGCAGATTGAGAAGATCTTATAGATTGTTGCCCAACAACATCAGGATTGAACTTGGGGAATACATCAAAAGATCAAGAGGTAGTTTTCTGCAACTGATCTTCAACAACATACCCTGGTGAAAGGTAATGCGAACTTTGAACATTAATTGCTTCCGCTGATTATTAGTTTGCATCAAACCATAATGGTTCACACTAACCAAATGATCGAATGCCAACAATTGGTATCAGAGCGTCAGTTTCGTGGTGAAACTTGACACGTTAGGCTAGGATTTATGTGTTATACGTGATTCAATTGTTGTAAAGAAAGCATGAGAATTAGGGTTTGATATATGTGTGAATTATCTATGAAATCCTATGTGCTTTATGGCTGGTAATCTGCCTGTATACATTGCTGCTTGAACATGTTGAACACATACACACGGTTGTGGATGGCGTCTGGAGAAGAAGACTGGCGCACATTAGCAAGAAAGCTTGCTCGTTGATGGCACGGTGAGCATAGAGGCGCATGTTCATTGTCGTGCGAAGGATTTGTGGCGCACAGGTTATGGCGTGCTGCAAACTTGGCACACGGCATCATGCTGGAATCACACGGATTATGTTGTGCATGATGAGGGGCAGCACGATGCTGGGCACTTGGCACTTGGAGCTCACCATGTGTGGGCATACGTTCAGTACCGCATGAAGGTTTTAAGGCACTCGGTAGGCGAAGCATGTGACAGAGTTGGCACATGGCAGGGGCAGTGTGTGGTTGACACGGCACAAGGTAAGAGCCGTGCACAGAGGCTTGGCAAACTGCAAGCACAGTGCGAGTTTAGCTTGGCACACGGCACACAGCAGGAGCCGTGCATGGCAGGCATGGCACACGGCATGGGCCGTGTGCGGCAAACGTAGTGCGAGGCACACAACACACGGCACACGGCAGGAGCCATTCGCAGCAAGCGTGGCGCACGGCATGGGCCATGCACGGCAGGCATAGCGGGAGGATTGACACACGGCACACGACAAGAGCCATGCACGGCAGGCACCCCCCCAAACTTAGTTCAAACAAAGTAAGAAACTAAGTTTGTAAAAAGTGAATACCATAGGCGAAGAAGCACCTAATAAAATTTCCTACACCAAACAAAAACATTAAAGCAATAAAACAAGAGAGTAAGCCCCCAATAGGCGCTCATGTTTAACGTCAGAGAGTTACGACGGAATGCAGAATATGTAGACTATTGATTAAGAGGGCGATCTTCTTTCATCTTCACCTTCCAACACTTTCTCCCCCTCTTATCTCCAAACTTACCACCTCACCTTCCTTAGGCACCATATGATCAGTAGAATCTCTTTTCTCAATCTTTCTTACCTCATTCCTGCCAATCTTCCACTCAATTTTAGAATCACTCCTATCACCATCAAGATCACAGTCAGGATAAAATTGATTACAAAATAAAGAAAGAGAGAAAGGACTTTCAAATTCGTGGGTATCCGGTGGTAATTTAGGAGGCTTCAAATAAGCATCATCTCTTCTTCCTTTGTCTACATCATTCTTCTCAACCTCAGCTACTACATCCTCAGCCACCTTCAAAGGCGGTGGTTCTCTTGCACTTGCTACCTTAAGGCTCGCAGCAGTCGGCTCAAGCTTTCTTGCTACATCCCTGCAATCAGATTTCTGTAAATACTCAATGTATCCATTAAAAAGCTCATCATACCTGTCATCAAAATCAGAAGAAAGAAAAGAAAGAAGTTTGCTTTGACTCTTTTCAACAGGATCCTTAGACAAGATCAAAGGCAAGCTCTCCTCCGCAGCTCCCTCTACTTCTTTGATGCTTCTACACTCTTGCATATCAGTAGGCCACTTCATAACTCTCTCAAGTGAAAAGACAACCTCTTCATCATTAACTTGCAACTTAAGTTCCCCATTCTTCACATCAATGTTCGCTCCTGCAGTCGCAAGAAACGGCCTTCCCAAAATTAGAGGAACTCTATCATCATCATCTTCTTCCATGTCTAGCACAATGAAGTCCACTGGAAATATGAACTTTCCAACTTTTACTAAGACATCTTCAACTACCACCCGTGGGTATGTCAAGGATCTATCAACAAGCTGGAATGCTACAAATGTCGGCTTTAGCTTCCCCAAACCAAGTTTAATGAATACGGAATAAGGCATCAGATTAATGCTAGCCCCCAAATCACATAAGGCTCTCTTAGCTTGTCCTTTTCCATTTTCACATGGTATGGTGAAGCTTCCCGGATCTTTTAACTTCGTAGGAAGTTTCTTTTGTATCACAGAACTGCATCTCTCTATCATATTCACTGACTCGCCTCCAGTCAAACTTCTCTTCTTAGACATGATATCTTTCAAGAACCTTGCATAATTGGGCATCTCTTCTAAGGCTTCTGCGAAAGGAATATTGATATAGATCTTCTTAATATCTCCAAAAACTTCTTGAATTTTTAATCCAATCCTTTCTTAAAGAATTGTTGTGGAAACGGAATTGGATTCTTTGTCTTTGGAATCCCCCAAATATCCATCTCAAACTCCTCTCCTTTTTCTTTTTCAGCTCTTTCTGCTCTAGCTTTTTGCCACTTTTTCAACTTAACTTCAGGTTCTTCTGATCTGTCTGCAATCTCAGGCCCCTGAAGATCATTCTGGATGAGTTCGACAACACGAGAATCGAGACAAATTTCCGAATTTTTTGCTGGAAGAGCGCACAAGTCGTGCCGGCGATCGTACCGGACAGGCTCGGTGGTCGTGCTGCCTGTTTCTATCTCGCGCCGCAACACGTGCGCGGCATCATCCACTATTGATTGGCTCCTGCATGAGCCGTGCATCAATCCTGCACGAGTCATGTAGCTGTTCTCCACGTCTGTCGGATGGTGCGACTCGTCGGATTGGCTAACATCAGGGCTGCACGAGTCGTGCTTATATTAGCACGAGTCGTGCGGCGTGTCTGCGTCGACTTGCTCGTACTCATCTAATTTTTTTACCTCTGTTTCAACTTCAGATCGTTCCGATGGCATTGTTGGACCTTTGTACTGTGTTCCACTCCTCAGGGTGATAGCAATAACTTGCTCCTTTGGGTTCATCACCGCTTGGGATGGAAACTTACCTTGTTGCTCTAGTCTCCCTACTGCAGCATGTAATTTTCCAAGAGCAATATTCGTCTCTTTCTGCTTCCTTTCAGATTGCTCATTAGTAGATATCATCAACTTGACCATCAAGTTTAACTGCTCCCCTTGCTGTGCTATCAACAGTTTTAACTCTTCATCCACTGGTGCTTTTCCTTCAGCTGGTTTATGTGCTGGATCAATTCCTGGAGGAGGCCCACTTGCATTATTTGGGTTAGCATAAGACAGATTATCATTCCTTCTTTGATTGTTGAAGTTGGAATTTCCTTGGCCATTCCTTCCCCATTGCTGATTACTAGGCCTGAAATTCTGTCTATTTCTGTAATCCCCTTGAAAATTCTGACCTATAGCATAATTTGATTCCTCCATATGATCATCATCCCTATCCATTATAGCTTCTTCTCTTCTGCTTCCTAGTGCCATGCGATCCATCTTCTTATGCAGCTCACTGAGTTGACTCTTCGATTCTGACAGCTCACTACTGTTGACCTGAACTTCCACTTTAGCCACTTTATCAAAAGCAACTCCATCTGATCTCTCCATAGGCCAATCATATGTGTTAGATGCCATCTCCTCAAAGATCTCTTCTGCTTCATCTGCTGACTTTTTGAAGACCGATCCTCCTGCTGTTGCGTCCACCAGAACTCTTGATTCACTTTTTAGGCCTTGATAGAAGAAGCCTAAGGAAGTGTCTTTTGTAAATCCATGCTGTGGACCACAACGCAACAGATCCTTGAACCTTTCCCACGCTTCATAGAACTTTCCAAGGCTCCTTGTTTAAATTGTGTTATCTTTTGCTTCACCTTAAAGCTCTTGGAAGGAGGGAAATACTTGTTTAAGAACTTATCTGCTAACTGCTCCCATGTAGTACAACATCCTGCAGGAAGGTTGTTGTACCACTCTTTGGCTTTCCCCGTTAGTGAGAATGGGAAAAGCCTCATTCTGATAGCATCCTCCGGGACATTTCTATGCTTCTGCGTCCTTGCATACTCATCAAATAATTATAGATGCTCACTAGGACTCTCCAACGGACTACCACTGAACTGCTGTGCTTGTACCATCCGGATCAGTCCAAACGGTAGCTCAAAATTCTCCACAGTAATTGCGGGTCCATTCAATCCAGCATTCGCGGTATGCTTCAGCTTATACTGGTCCCTCATGGGAGTTGGAACCTGTTCATCAGCCATCTCTACTGTTTCAATCTCTTCACCTTCTTCCTCTTCTGAAGAATAATAAGTATCCGACTCCGAGCTAGGAATATGTGTGGCTAGATTCTTTCTCTTCTTTCTGTTTAGTCCGACAAGCGCTTCAAGTTCTAGGTTGAGTGGTTCAATTTAAAGTCCACTTGACCTAGTTATCATACACCTGTTCTCACACAGCTAATCAGAATAGTTTAGATGCAACTAAAAATAAAAATAAAAGCAATTAAATTTAACGTCCTAGAATCAAAATAAATCACAAAAAATAATTAAATAAATAAATCTAAAAATTATCCCCGACAGTGGCGTCATTTGCTTGTTCACAATTCTACATGTATTCCCAAGTGTAGGGAATCAATTGTAGTTCACGTGCGACCAAGTCAAAAATAATAATATCATTCCCCAAAGATAATTATAGATCTACTATTTAATCTAATTATGAATATTCTAATTTAAGACAAATCTGGTTTGGTTTAGAGAATTACTAAAAATAATAAATAGCAATAAAAATAAATATGGAAGGTAGTATTCAAGAGAGAAGATAGATAGCACTAGGTAATCCAGTTAAATCGGTTGAATCAAGTCACTAGACAATTGGTTAGTATCCCTGCAGTTTTTATGGAAGCAATCACTTAATTATGTTAAACCCCTTTGGTCAAGTAAACTTAACACATAAATCTGGTTCAAACCCTCAGATGCAGAAGAATAATTCATACTCCCTTTCTAGGTACTTAAGAATTAATCCCCAATTCCCACCTAACAATTTAAGATCAATATATTAAATGTCCAATACTAATTATTCTAATGAATAAAGATTATATGGTTAAGTTCCCTTTACCCATAACAGGTTGACAAATATATTACCTTACAAACAATAAGCATAAGCACGCAATAGGTATTGACATGCACTTGAATAAGGACAAATCATATAAGACAAAATATAAGTCTCAAATTAAAGTATTAATAAAGGAATAAGTATACTGCAGGTATCCAACCTTAAATCTAGAACATTAATTCAAACCAATTCAACCTTCAGAACCTAGCACTATCCAAGAAGTACTAGCCCATGGTGTTACAAGCAACACCCATGGTTAGGTAAGAAAACAATCCCATAGGTCCATTATTCAAAATAAAGAAAGTAGGAATAAGAAAAATCCTAGATATGGTGTGATCCTTTGTTTTTCCCTCCGTGATTCTGAACCTTCTTGTTCTCCTTCTCAAGTAAGCAATACTGATGAACTCCCCAGGATGGGTGGATGGGATGGTGTAGTATGTAGAGTTGTGTGGACTTGTGGAAATATGAGGAGTTATGGAACTTTGGGGAGTTAGGGTTTAGAACACCCCAAGGGTTCCTTTTATAGTTCAGAGCTGATCCTCCTCGAATTCTGACTTGATAGTGGGCTTTTTCACGTTAAAAACACGAACGGGCCGAGAAAACGGCGAAACGACGAAACTGGGCCTGCTGGAACACTGCACGAGTCGTGCTACATATGGCACAAGTCATGCGGCGCATGATTGCGGCATTTCTCGGCAGCAGCTGTGCGGGCACAACGCGCGTATCTCGGAAGCTCTCGGCGCTCGTGCTCGGTAGCACTTGACGGCTAGTGTGGGAGTCTCTCGGCAGGCGTGCGGGGTGCTTATCGACAGCGCCATCGGCTTTCGGCGGCACAACCTGCGGCACGATGTGGCTTCCTGGCCGGCACGAGTCGTGCCGGCCTCTCTTTCTCCCGACTTCGTTCCGACTTCGTTTCCGACTTTCGCTTTTGCTCTTTTTACCTCATTTTCCCCCTAAAAACACAAAATAACACCTCTTGTGCATCTGAAATACAAATTTATACAATTCTACCATAAGATGATCAAATACGGATATAAATCCCACATCAGGTGCTAAATCGGACTCTAAAATACGCAGATTTTCACACTAATCAGTAGGCAAAGCATGCGACAGAGTTGGCGCACGGCAGGGGCAGTGTACTGTTGACACAGCACACGGCAAGAGCCGTGCACAGAGGCTTGGCACACTGCAAGCGCAGTGCGAGTTTAGCTTGGCACACGGCACACAGTAGGAGCCGTGCGCAGCAGGCGTGGCACACTGCATGGGCCGTGCACGACAGACGTAGTGCGAGGCATACAACACACGGCACACGGCAGAAGCCATGCGCAGCAAGCGTGGCGCACGGCATGGGCCATGCACGGTAGGCATAGCGGGAGGATTGACACACGGCACACGATAAGATCCATGCGCGGCAGGCATGACGCACGACATGGGCCGTTCGCGGCAGGCGTAGTGCGAGGTTTTGGCGCACGGCAACCACAGTGCGCAGTTAGTTTGGCGCATGGCAGCTGCAGTGCGCAGTTGGCTTAGCACACGATAGACTCAGTGCATGGTTGGCATGGCGCACGGCAGGCATAGTGCGCAAACAATCGAATTCGCCATTGTTTATGTAACTGCATTAATTGATTTAATTATCTATTATTGTTATATGCGAAAGGCATGTTCTATATGATTTATTTATTTAAATTGCTTTTAATAGAAGCATGCTAAGTTGCATATTATATTTATTGAATATTATATGCATGTAAAAAAAACCCTCGTGTTAATAACTAAGTGAGAGAGGGGATTGGTAAATAATTCCCGCGGCCTCCATTATTGGTTTGTAAGTGATGTGAGTAAACTTACGCGTTGGCTATAGTGCCTTCCTCCCCATCAGATGAATATATTCACGGATCACTAGTACGAACTTCTTTATGATGATTGTAGAAAATTACCCGAGCGCGTGTGATCTTCTCCATTTGAAGGGACACAAGCTTGCGTAATGAACTTGGAATCAAATAATGGTACACACTTAGGTGCAAATAATAAGTATCCTCCCCATTGGAGTCACTGCTGTTATTTGCATGGCTAAAGAGGAACCGACTATTAATTATTTTGTCTTAAAGTCAGGTTGACAAATGAAATTAATGGGTAAAATCTTCTCTTGTAAATGTTAGGGTCTGTATACGTCCATACTATCATGGCATGCAGACTCACGGTGCTTGAGATGTTGGTGAATTTTATTTTATATTATTTTGAGGGATTCAATATAAATTGATAAATTCGAAGTGTTTGATCTGTTTATTATTTATGATTCTCAGGATTTTCAAATGACACTCAACTCACTTTCTGTTATGCTTAATGATCACAAACTTACTGGCACTGATTATGTTGACTGGAAATGAAACATGGATATTGTTTTAACTGCTGAAGATTATATCTTTGTACTTGCTGAGGAATGTCCTGCGGAGCCTACTGATGACTCTACAGAAGAGGAAATAGCTGCTTATAATAGGTGGCTCAAAGCTGATAGGATGTCTAAGTGCTATATATTGGCTTCAATGTCAAGTGTGCTTCAGCATCAGCATCAAGCTATGAACACTGCCTATGATATGATGCAGAATCTTAGTCGGGCACCCGAGTCGTCCTGCTAGGTCGGAGGCCATGTCTATGCTGATGAATACCAAAATGGCTGAGGGCACTGTTGAGAGTGGAATTTCACGTATTTTAGGTGTGCAAATTACACCGTTTTGCTTAGGAAAGTTATCGTTTTTGAATGGAATTGTGTACGTTTAAGTATTTACACGATTTTGAGGCTATTAAGGTGTTTTTGTGAGTTTTGAAGGCAGGAAATAAGGTAAAACAGGGCAGGATCGAAAGAGGAATGAAACAGACCCGGAACTGCCCAGCTCGGGAGCAGCTCGGCGAATTCCCCAAACTTACCCGTTGCTCGTCCCGAGGCAACAAAATAAAAATAAAGATAGAGAGAGAGTAAGAAAATTAGCGGGGAAACAAGGACTATGACCATATACCTGATGCGCGTTTTCTTTGCACGCAAAATTAATCCCAAGTATTAAGGATATCAATTGCAGCTTAAGCAAGCGACCAAGTGAATATCGAACCCAAAAGATGACGTATTATCAATTTAATTATTTACTAAATTAATTAAGACGAAGGCAATAAAGTTTGAGATAGAGATTTTATTATAAACTACCTAAACAATTAATTAAAATAACAAATACAATAAAATATCACTTGAAGAATACGAAAGTGGATCAAGTAGGAGAATAGGTAGCTCTAGGATAATCCAGTTTCACTCATTAATCTCCCTTTCGTGTGTTGATGTCCGACTCTGCCTTGTGGAATATGGACGCATCACTAAATCATGCATATCTACTCTATAGACACAAGTAAACATGCGTGTAACACGTGTGAATAACCTCAAAGTAAGAGATATAATTCCACCCCCCTTTCTAGGTACTATCAGTATCAATTATTTCCCTGGCCAATTGGTACTCTAACCCGATATGATCTCCCTTTATAGGTACTATAAAATTATCTTCTTTATCCTACTTAATAACCCGAAGTCAATTCAATTAATAAGTATTCATATATGATAGTTCTAATGAAGCTTCGGAGTCCCCTCACTTAGAATCATAACATGGAATCCTATTCAGTAGTGAATGCACTCAATCAATAACCAAGATATGTATTCAGACTCTACATAACAATTAATGATGCACAAAACAACCGTGAGTATGAATTAAAAAGGCACAATCATATATAAAATAAATCCACAAGTAGTGTTGTACGGAGTTTACACACGAAAGTTCAATTAATTGGTAAAAACCTTTACAACCCTAGTTCTACCAAAAAAGCTCTAGCCCATGATGTTGTGAATAACAATCATAGGTGTGGGATAGATCTTACACATATGTCCGGAAAATTAGAAAATAGAAGAAAAGAATTAGGAAAACCCTTGGTGTAGAAGCCTCCTTCCTTCTCTCTCCCGTCTCTTCAATTCATCTTGGTTCTCCTCTTGATTCCACGGACGAATCTTCAAAGTGATGGATGGATGGAGGAAAGGATGTGGATGATGGTTGGGGGGTGATCCCCCCTTGTGGGGTGTAGTATGGTTGTGGCCTCTCTTCCTCTAATCTATTGTATTGTGTGTTCCTCACATGAATAATGATGTGACCTATATATAGGTGTGTGAAGGAAATTAAATAAGGAAAAAAATATATATGGGTGAATCATGAAGGATTATGTGATAAGGAGATAAATTAGGTAATTTTCCAAAATTCTCGAAAATTCTCGCTGGCAGATGCGCGACTTCACGATTTTGAGCATAACTTATTCCTCCGATCTTCGATTTTAGTGATTCTTGAGCTTACGCGATCCTATTTTCCTTGGCTTTCTCTGAATATAAAGATATAACAAAAACACCAAGAAATGAAGGTTTAACAAGCCATGCAATGTAGCACAGCCGTTCTGTTCGGCACAGCTCGCGCGACGTCACCATCTTGATCATAACTTTCCCGTTTGAACTTCGATTGAGGTGTTCCTTATGCCAAAACGATCTTATCTTCTGTAGATTTCGAATAATGTATCACACATTTAGTTCAGAGCTCCACATGAATACAGAAAATTACACAAGTTGGACGTGCGTTTTTCAGCATTCTTGCACAAATTGCACATTTTCTCCAACTTTGCACTTTTGTTCCTTTTTTCCACCTAAAACACAATAAAACACTCCAAGTGTACATTTTTCTCACATATATTGAATATAAGACCCTTGTGCTAATATATGACAACAATATCAATAAAAAAGGTGTTCAATTGGACACTAAAACACGCTGATTTCCACTCTCATCAATCCCCCAAACTTACCCGTTGCTTGTCCCGAGGCAACAAAATAAAAAATAAAGAGAGAGAGAGAGTAAGAAAATTAGCAGGGAAACAAGGAATATGACCAATACCCAATTCAAAATACAATTGTCCTCAACTTAGGTCATGCAACTCTCATTACATGCAATAATCAATTCATAGCATACAAGATAAGACAATCACCACCAATTCAAATGCTCCATTGACATGTTCTCACGGGAAGTATATATCACTCGCACTCAAGTGTAAAAGATGTGCACTCATGGGTTAAGGTGTTTACGCTCAGATTCAATTCAAGTGTATGCATAACCATAAGCTTTCCAAACGTCTCAAACTCTCCACCACTTAAAGTATGATTCGAAAATGGGATCAAAAAGGACTTTTAATAGGATGTAATGTCGGCTTTTGGTAAGGGTAGGAAACATATGGATAAAGTAACTCAATTAGGAGAGAATTAAAACTGGAGATCTTTTGTACTGCAGATTTTTACACTTCAAGGCTATCCACCTTCATGCTCTTCTAATTTAGCCGGGTCGACACGTAAAGTTTAGCTTCGGCTTGGTCCAATATTATTCTCATTTAATTAAAATTATAATTTTAATTACTTAATTCTCTTTGGCCTTTTCTCCATATATCATCTAAGTTGAGGACAATTGTATTTTGAATGGGTATTGGTCATAGTCCTTATTTCCCTGCTAATTGTCTTACTCTCTCTCTCTTTTTTTTCGGCGCCAAGAACTTTGATGCGCATTTTCTTTGCATGCAAAATTAATCCCCAAGTATTAAGGATATCAATTGCAGCTTAAGCAAGCGACCAAGTGAATATCGAACCCAAATGACGACATATTATCAATTTTATTATTATCTAAATTAATTAAGACAAGATGGCAATTACGTTTGAGGATTGAATGATTAACTATTAAACAATTAATTAAAATAACAAATTAAATAAAATATCACTCGAAGAATTACGGAAGTAGATCAAGTAGGAGAATAGGTAGCCCTAGGATAATCCAATTTCACTCATTAATTTCCCTTTCGTGTGTTGATGTCCGACTCTGCCCTGTGGAATATGGACGCATCACTAAACCATGCATATCTACTCTATAGACACAAGTAAACATGCGTGTAACATGTGTGAATAACCTTGGAGCAAGAGATATAACTTCACCCCCCTTTCTAGGTACTATTAGTATCAATTATTTCGCCCTAGGATTGGTACTCTAACCCGATATGATCTCCCTTTATAGATACTATGAAATTATACTTTATATCCTACTTATTAACCGGAATAATATTCAATTAATAAGTATTCATATATGATAGTTGATAGGGGTTTTCTCAACACACAAAATAATCCTCAAGTGTAAGGATATCAATTGTAGTCTCGAAGATGACCAAGTTACAATATCGAACCCACGGGACGGATAAATATCAGTTTTGATTATATTCTAGTTTATTTCGGACTATGTTTGGTAATTAAATGGTGTAGTTTTTAAGTAACAACTATTAATTTAAATAGCAAGTAAATAACAAGAATAAGAGAAAGATGAGTTGTGATCAAGTAAGATAATAGGTAGCTCGTCGGGTCATCCAGTTTCACTATTAATTCATACTTTCATGTGACGATGTCCGACTCTGCCCTGTGGTTTGTGGACGCATCACTAAGCCATGCAAATTGACTCTATAGACACAAGTAGATATGCGTTTGATACGTGCGAATATCCTAGGAGCAAGATGTATAATTTACCCCCCTTTCTAGGTACTATCATAATCAATTATTTCCCGTGCACTAAGTACTCTAACCCGATTTGATCTCCCTTTATAGGTACTATAAAGTTATACTCTTCATCCTACTTATTAACCTGAATAAGATTCAATTAACAAGTATTCATATAAGACAGTTCTAATAAGACATTGGAATCCCTTCACTTAGAATTATAACATAAAACCCTGCTCAACAGTGAACGCACTCAACCAATAACCATGTTATGTATTCAGACTCTACACAATGATTATTGATGCACAAAACGACTATGAGTATGGATTAAATATGTGCAATCTTATATAAAACAAACCACAGGTAGTGTTGTACGGAGTTTTACACACGAAATACAAATTACATCATGAAACCTTCATAAACCTAGAACTACCGAGGCGGCTCTAGCCCATGATTGATCTAGGAACAATCATGGTTAGATGGACCAATCTTACTTGAACCTCCAGCGAAGCCTCTGTCACAGCCCTCCGGATGGTCGCCAATCCCCGTCTCCTTGTCTCTCTTATGATTCACGATCAAAAGCTCTTTTCTCTACTGCATGAGCCTCCTTTTATACTTGTAATCTCGTCTCTAGGGCTTGGAATGGGCTTTTCAAGTGATCTCACGCGTTTAGGCCTTGAAAATGCGGATAAGGTAAGTTTCCGCGTCTTGGTTCGACCTCAGCAACAGGTCGAACCACTCAGCAACAGGTCGAACCACAGGTCGAATCCATCTACTGGACAACTTCAGCTCCTGGTTCGACCAACTGAACAGGTCGAACCACTCTTGCTCAATGTCGAACCACAGGTCGAACCTGGCTACTGGAAATCTGCCACAACCGATTCGACCAACTGACAGGTCGAACTCCCACATTGTGGTCGAACCCTCCTTCTCGCGAACTGGTTCGACCATGGTTCGACCTAACGATCAGGTCGAACCCTCTGGTCTTTGGTCGAACCTTCCTTCTGTATGCTTCAAACGCTCGGTTCGACCTGCTGGAGAGGTCGAACCCTCCTTCAACAGGTCGAACCATCCTTCTTCTTTGGTGGTTCGCATGGTCTCGACTTCGTCTCTTCAATTCTTAGCACTTCCTATCCGATTTAGCTAGTGAAACCACTCAAATAGCTCCGACAACACCTGATTCATTCTCTTTCATGATATACATAGATTTTCCACATATTTCAACATTAAAACTCTCCAAAACTAGCACAAATACCGGTGTTAAACTTGTGAATTTACATACTCATCAAACCCCCAAACTTACATGTTGCTCATCCCGAGACAACCAATTCAATCCACAGGAGTCGTGTATAATTCACCAATACTTAGTACAACACATATCACAAATGTCACCCATTAAATCAAACAAGTATTCATTGAATCATACATATCATTCAAGTAAAATAAATCTAATCACACACCAATCGGAGTACTAAGTAATCTAACTCACAAGATAAGTATTTACTCTCTCACTCAAGTGCGTGAGGTACTTCATGGGCTAGTATAAACACTCATATTCAATCCATATTTACGCGTAACCATAAGCTTGGCAAGGGTCTCAAAAATCAACTCATAATCAACTCATGACTAGGATCACAAAGGACTTGTTTGTGGGTCGTAATGTTGGCTCTTTGGAAAGGGTAGGAAAATTTGGATATAGTGACTTAAGACACTAGTAGAGAGTTACCTTGGAGGTTCTTGATTTCTTCTTCATACGGCAATTTCTCCTCTAACTTCATCTCTTGAACTCGTAAACTTCATGAATTTTCATCCTTTTCATCGCATCAAGATCATCTTCTCTAGACAGTTCGGGTACCGGTTTTAGGCACTACCCTCCTTAATATATAAGCAATCAGCTATTAAGCTTCAAACTCCATGTATAAAAAAACAATCGGGGTACCAGTTTCGGCACTACCCCTAAACAAGATTTAACCATACTTCCTTCTTTCACTCAACCATATTATATCTTCTTTCTTCCTTCTCTAGACACTTAATCTACTCAACTCTCTACCAATGAATAGGACAAACAAGGCTCATGTGAAGGTTCATAAGGTTATTTACTTCGGCTACCAAAGAAAAAGCTTTAATTGGCGCAACAGGGCAACCAAAGGTTTATATGATCATAGGGAAGATAAAATTTGGCTAAGTAACTTAATTGAACAATAATGGCCTAAGATCATGTCCTAGTAATTCATTAATCATAAGTCTCACACAAGACTCCAAGCCAAGTTCTAGAATATGTTCATATGGATGATTCTCTCAAGAATAAATTATCATGATCAACATGATTTAAAGGCTCAAATCTTCACAAAGGTAAATTTTAGTACTCCTCTTAGCACATAATCAAGATTAATTCCACATGAATTCCACGTACTTATCAACTAAACATGCCCTTTTCAATGAAAATAACACGTGAACACATGATTGCACATAAACATTAAACTCATACCCAATCAATCTTACAAGTATCTATCATTCACATGCATTATACATTCCACTCATGCATGAATCACAACCCAACCTGTACAGATAAACAGAAGAATGGAGATGAGATGAATCGGAGAAACCAAAAGAAAACCTGAAGAACTACTCCTCCGGAGCATCATCATCCTCATCATCATCATCCTCATCCAACTTTTGCTCCACAGCTCGGTATAGGTTGTTGATGTGCCTATCCATCCTATCAACTCGATCACTTACCTTACCAACTCGCTCATTCAGTGCGGCGTAGTTAGTGTTGGCAAGTGCGAGTTGTCGGTTTGTCTCTTCCTGGCTAGCAACGAGTGCAGTCAGCTGCTCATGAATAAGGCGGAGCTGCTCTCGGGTATTAACCGGAACAGCCCGCTGCTGCTGCGCTATTGGCTCTTGCTGAGGCGCATCGTGCTGAATTGGCAACTCCTCATCCTGCTGCTCCTCATCTCGAGGCTCCTCCTCAGGCTGCTGTGGCGGTTGTGGTGGCCGATATTCTCCTTGATCAACAATCTGCTGCAGCTCCGCCCTCCTGCCATCCACACACATTTGCGACACTGTCTTCCAATCTCCACCCGATATCACTGTCACGAAGAAGGCATTATATCCGAGAGAATCCATCAGTTTGTTCCTCGCCACCCGAATGGTCGTCATGTTGCTCACATCGAAGGGGAACATAAAATCGAAGGGCTTGAGTCCCCTCGTGAAGAACCAGTCTCCATCTCTGAAATGGGCAAATCCTCCCTTCATGTATGTGAACATAACCAAATCGGGCTCTCCTCCAACTGGTGTGATGCCGGTGAAATTCAAGTTGTAATGCTCAGCCACGATCGTCAGTAACTCTCCAATATTGACCTTTTGAAACCCGATGGTCCTGAAACGATGTAGCTGTGCAATGAAATAGGCTCCCACGTTGAAATGCACCCTATTCAGCATACACCACAGGGCGTAAAGCTCTCCTCTAGACACCACTCTCCCCTCTGAGCGGGCGAACAATGTGTTGCTCAAGATACGATCCATATACCTCAAGACTGGATTCTTTATCGAGGAAGCAGGAGCCTGCCTGATCTTGTAGTCTCCAATCTCCTCGGAGATCTCCCTCCAAAACCTATTCGTATCGAACGCAGCATTCTCCAATCGAGGGATCTCCAGAGGCGTCTGAAACAGCTCATTGAAATCCTCAGACGTCCATCTCCTCATCACTCCACCAAGCTGAAAGGTACACTGATACGGGTATCCAAGCGGGTCCTTCACCATCTCAACTGAGCAAACTACTTCCGCTGTGACATGGAAGTAAGTAGGCCTCTTTATCTCCATGAATCTACGGATCCCCACTCAATCGAACAACCAAAAGATGTCATCCCCAATCCTCATTGTCGTCATCGCCTCATCATCTTGGTACCGGGTGCGAACTATCTTATCTGAGACTTCTTCTCACTTTTCTTTAATCTCATCCCAATCTTGCATCTGTATTTTGAATTTTCCGGGTAAATGATCTTGCAACCTCAGCTTCTTTGTCACTTTGTCCAAATTTGAAGGCCTATCGTGCCTCTTCTTCGATCTAACTTTCTCCGCCTTTCCTTTACCCTTACCTGATCCTTGTCCCTTCCCTGAAAGCAATACTTCAATACAACCAACAAGACAAGAAAACAAGTAATTGACTAGCATATCACATACTCTACTCAAGACTTCAAGCATCAATGCATAATCACTCAAACTATCATCTCAACACCACTTGCTTATTCAACATGCTCAAAACATCTTCAATCACACGCTCTTTAATCATCATAACATAAACAACAAGCATGCATTAAGCAATTCAAGCAATTCCATCAAAAATTTCAACAATTTAACTCATGAACCACTCCAACTATCATCAATTTGAACCAAACTAGCATGCTTATCCTAATAGATGCACAAAATTGTTGATCAATTCACATAAACCATCAAGTTCAATATATAATCAAACATTCTCCACCAACAAACATGAATTCATATGAATCAAATCAAGATATCAATATTCACCATGAAATCAAACCAAATTCAACCTCAATCCTCCTAACCACAATGAATTGCATGGAATTAACTTCAATCCTAGAGTAATTGAGTTGGAACAACGTACCTTTTGTCTTGCCCATGGTAAACAAACGATTGAATCACTCACACTCAAGAATTGCGTGCCTGGAGCCCTAATTCGCAACGAAAATTGCCTAATCCCGTGCCCAAATCAAGAATTAAGAGTGTAGTGTTGTGTAATCGGTGTGCAATCAAGTGTAATTGAAGAATTTGTGCAAGGGTGTTGAGGTTCGAAGAGGGTTCGGGGTTTGGTGTTTCGAAAAAGTGATCGAACCCTTCTGAAAAATTGAACTTAAACACGTACCTTGCTTGGTTCGACCTCAGGTTCGACCTCTTGAACAGGTCGAACCATGGATGACGAGGTCGAACCTACCTTCTGGACAAATGCTCTTCTCGGTTCGACCTGGGTTCGACTTTCTGGACAGGTCGAACCACTCTTATGTTGGTCGAACCAATCTTCTGGAAAACAGAGTGCTTTGAACTGACTGGTTCGATCTCTGTTTCGACCATCTGAACATGTCGAACCATAACGGCTTAGGTCGAACCAACCTACTGTAAGTTTCAGGTCACCGGTTCGACCTCGGTTCGACCTGTTGAACATGTCGAACCATCATGCATGAGGTCGAACCACCTTACTGGACAACTTTTGGCTCCGATTCGACTTCCTCTACTTGGGTTCGATCTCCTGGCACTAGTCGAACCTACTCCAGCTTGGTCGAACCTTCCCATCTAAGCTTCAAACTGAGTGTTCTTCAATCCCTACACAATTCAAAATTCCATACGAATCATTAGGTATCAACTAGAGCACAGTTTCATCAAAAATTGTTCCTATAAAAATAATATTCATGTGTAACTCCGCGAGATAAAACAAAACAAAACCCACTGAACATTAGGCAAGTTGTAAAAATCGACACACCAAAACCGATTAAAGTTTTTAAATATGCCGCAAAAACCAACTCCCCTAATAAACATTACAAAGAAAAGATTATACATCCGACACTTATCGAGGTAAGAACATCACACCCCCCCAAACTTAGTAGAACCTATAGTCGAAACTAAGTTTGCAAAAAGATGTAATTGCCGATAAGAAAGCACTTTCAATATAAAAATTTCTTACTCACACTAATGAAATAAAGCAATTAAAAATGGGAGGGAAAGCCCCCAACAGGCGCTCTTGTTTAACGTCGGAGAGTCACAACGGTACCAACTTAGATCAAGGTATCTTCAAAGATAACACACGCATCATCCGGCGACCTGTAATGCTTCAACCGATGCCCATTCACCGCAATAATGTCTCCATCCTTGTCAATAAGTTCAAAACTCCCCCCTCCACAGGCTCTATGGATCATGAACGGTCCCGTCCATTTCGATTTCAACTTGCCTGAGCTTTAAACGAGAGTTAAAAAGTAGTACCTCATCTCCTTGCTTGAACTCCTTGTATGAGATCTTAGAATCATGCCACCTCTTCATTCTTTCTTTGTAGATCTCTGAATTCTTATAAGCACGACTCCTAAACTCATCCAATTGATTCATGTGAGTTATCCTCAACTCCTTCACATTCTTAAAAGTCAAATTCAAGCTCCGCAAAGCCCAAAACGCTTTGTGCTGAATCTCGACAGGTAAGTGGCACGGCTTTCCATAGACAATTTGATACGATGACATATCTAACACCGTCTTATAAGCGGTCCGGAACCCTCACAACACATCATCAAGCTTCATAGCCCAATCCTTTCTATTGGTTCCAACCACTTTCTCTAAAATCTGTTTGACTTGTCGGTTAGAGACCTCCGCTTGCCCATTCGCTTGAGGATTATAGGGTGTAGTAACCCTATGCTTAACACCGTATTCCTTAAGCACCTTCTCAAGAAACTTATTGACGAAGTGAGAACCTCCATCACTCACTAGTGCTCTAGGAACTCCATAGCGGGCAAAGATATGCTTCTTCAAGAAAGATATGACCGTCTTAGAATCATTCAAGCGAGTAGGAATCGCTTCCACCCACTTAGAAACATAATCTACAGCAAGAAGGATGTAGAGAAATCCATTCGACGGGGGAAAAGGTCCCATAAAATCGATACCCCAAACATTAAATATCTCCACAGCAATGCTTGGCTGAAGCGGCATCTCGTCTCTTCTACTTATATTACCCATGCGCTGACATCTATCACAAGACGTCACATAGGTCTCACAGTCTTTAAATAAAGTAGGCCAATAGAGAGCGGATTGAAGTACCTTGGCTGCAGTCTTTTGCGCTCCGAAGTGCCCCCCGTTCGGTTGTGCATGGCAAAACTCAAGCACACTCTCCATTTCCATCTCGGGTACACATCTACGAACTATGGAATCTGTACATATCTTGTAAACAAACAGATCATATCATATGAATGTCTCAACATCTCTCTTGAATTTCGCAAGTTGATATCGGTTAAGATCTCTTGGAATTTCTCCCACAGCAATGTAATGAACATAATCCGCATACCATGGATCAACTCCTTGCGCAGCAACCACACATGTACGCTCAACCCCTTCAACAATCACAACCATAATCTTCTCATCCGGGAACATCTCCTCAGTATATTCGAAAGAATTATCACAATGCTCCCTAGTCTCCAACCTCGATAAGTGATCCGCTAACACATTTTCTGTACCTTTCTTATCTCGGATCTCCATGTCAAACTCTTGAAGTAAGAGAATCCACCTTATGATCCTAGGCTTCGTCTCCTTCTTTTCCATCAAGTACCGAGTCGCTGAATGATCCGTGTACACAATCGTCTTCATGCCAACCAAATACTGTCGAAACTTATTGAATGCATACAAAATAGCCAAAAAATCCTTTTCAGTCACCGTGTAATTCTTTTGTGCCGCATCGAAAGTCTTACTCGCATAGTAAATGGCGCAGAACTTCTTCTCCCTCAGCTGCCCAAGCACCACTCCAAGTGCTACATCACTTGCATCACACATAAGTACAGACGGTTGAGTCCAATCCGATGTGATCAAGATAGGTGCAGTAGTAAGCGCCTCCTTCAAAACCTGAAAAGTTTTAGACATTCATCATCGAACACAAAAGGAACATCCTTTTCAAGTAAGTGAGATAAAGGCTTGGAGTATTTTGAGAAGTCTTTGATAAATCTTCTATAGAATCCGGCGTGTCCAAGAAAGGACTGCACTCCTCGTTCATTGATCGGTGGTGGAAGCTTCTCAATTGCCACCACTTTCACTCTATCAACCTGTAATCCTTTGGCAGAGACATGATGCCCAAGAACAATCACATCTCTCACCATGAAATGGCACTTCTCCCAATTCAAGACAAGATTAGTTTCTTGACATCTCTTCAAAACAGTAGCAAGGTTAGATAAACAAGCATCAAAGGAGGAACCAAAAATAGAAAAATCATCCATGAACACCTCCATGATCTTTTCTATCAACCCATCAAAAATTGTCATCATGCATCTCTGAAAAGTAGCAGGCGCATTACACAACCCAAATGGCATCTTTCTAAAGGCAAAAGTCCCATAAGGGCAAGTAAAAGTAGTCTTTTCTTGATCCTCGGGAGCAATCATGATTTGATTATACCCCGAGTATCCATCCAAGAAACAATAGAAATCATACCCTGCAAGATGATCTAACATTTGATCCATGAAAGGAAGAGAAAAATAGTCCTTACACGTGTTCTCATTCAACTTCCTGTAATCGACACATGTACGCCATCCCGTAGGAATCCTCGTGGCTATCGCTTCTCCATCATCAGCTTTCATTACCGTCATGCCCCCTTCTTAGCAACTACATGCAATGGACTTACATAGGGACTATCACTAATAGGATATATAATTCCAGCATCCAACCACGTAAGGATTTGCTTCCTAATCACCTCTTGAATTACGAGATTCACTCTCCGCTGATTCTGAACACTCGCCTTTGCCTCATCAAGCAATCTGATTCTATGCATGCAATACGAAGGACTTATACCCTTCAAATCATCTAGGGACCATCCGATCGCAGACTTGTACTTCCTAAGCACATCTAACAACTCCTCAAGTTGATCATCATCAAGGGAAGAAGATACAATTACCGGATATTTTTCATTATCGCCAAGGAAGGCATACTTCAAGTGTTTCGGCAAGAGTTTCAGCTCCTCTTTCTTCTCTTCCATTGGAGTGCTTTCATTATCCAAAACAAAAATCACTCAATTCGGAGGTCGGAGGTCGGATGTGAAAGTTATACGCGAAACGGCGAGACTGCGCAAATCGGTTCGACCTAGGTTCGACCTGAGACATTCTGGTTCGACCTGTTGGGTTGGTCGAACCAAGCACCTGGGGCTTCCAGTAGGGTGGTTCGACATGAGGAGGAGTGGTTCGACCTGTCCAATTGGCCGAACCAGGAGCAGATTTCGTCCAATAGCGGGGTTCGACCTGGAGCTGAGTGGTTTGACCTATTGCTGAGGTCGAACCGATGTGCGAAAACTTACTATATCCATATTTTCGAGGCCTAAACACGTGTGATCACTTGAAAAGCCTATTCCAAGCCTAGGAGACGTGATTACAAGTATAAAAGGAGGTCTATGAAGCCACAAGAAAGGAGGAACACAACACAATACAAGAGAGGAGAAGAGAGGCCACAACCATACTACACCCCACAAGGGGGGATCACCCCCCATCCATCATCCACTTTCTTTCCTCCATCCATCCATCACTTTGAAAATTCATTTGTGGAATCAAGAGGAGAACCAAGAGGAGGATTCAAGACGGAGAAGGACATGAAGACGCCATATCTAGGGTTTATTCGTTTCCTAATTTATCTTATATTTTTCGGACATCCGGGTAAGATCTATCCAACCTCCATGTGTGTTTCTTACAACACCATGGGCTAGAGCCTTTTTGGTAGATTTAGGAGTTTTGATGGTTGTGTGAATTAATTGATCTTCTATGTGTAAACTCCGTACAACACTACTTGTGGTTTATTTTATATAAGATTGTGCCTTTTTAATCCATACTCATAGTCGTTTTGTGCATCAATAATCATTGTGTAGAGTCTGAATACATAACATGGTTATTGGTTGAGTGCGTTCACTGATGAGCAGGGTATTATGTTATAATTCTAAGTGAAGGGATTTCGAAGTCTTATTAAAACTATCTTATATGAATACTTGTTAATTGAATTGAATTCGGGTTAATAAGTAGGATAAAGAGGATAATTTTATAGTACCTATAAAGGGAGATCATATCGGGTTAGAGTACCAATCCTAGGGGGAAATAATTGATACTGATAGTACCTAGAAAGGGGGTGAAATTATATCTCTTGCTCTGAGGTTATTAACACGTGTTACACGCATGTTTACTTGTGTCTATAGAGTAGATTTGCATGGCTTAGTGATGCGTCCATATTCCACAAGGCAGAGTCGGACATCAACACATGAAAGGGAGATTAATGAGTGAAACTGGATTATCCTAGAGCTACCTATTCTCCTACTTGATCCACCTACGTATTCTTCGAGTGATAGTTTATTTTATTTGTTATTTAATTTAGTATTTTAGTTATAATCAAACATCAAACTCTTATTGCTTTGTCTTAATTAATTTAGATAATAATTAAATTGGTAATACGCCGTCCCTTGGGTTCGATATTCACTTGGTCACCTTTCGAAACTACAATTGATATCTTATACTTGAGGATTATTTTGTGTGTTGAGAAAACGCTCATTAGTCATCCAGTTTCACTATTAATTCATACTTTCGTGTGACGATGTCCGACTCTGCCCTGTAGTTTGTGGACGCATCACTAAGCCATGCAAATCGACTCTATAGACACAAGTAGATATGTGTTTGACACGTGCGAATATCCTAGGAGCAAGATGTATAATTTACCCCCTTTCTAGGTACTATCAGAATTAATTATTTCCCCTGCACTAAGTACTCTAACCCGATTTGATCTTCCTTTATAGGTACTATAAAGTTATACTCTTCATCCTACTTATTAACCCGAATAAGATTCAATTAACAAGTATTCATATAAGACAGTTCTAATAAGACCTTGGAATCCCTTCACTTAGAACTATAACATAAAACCCTGCTCAACAGTGAACGCACTCAACCAATAATCATGTTATGTATTCAGACTCTACACAACGATTATTGATGCACAAAACGACTATGAGTATGGATTAAATACGTGCAATCTTATATAAAACAAACCACAGGTAGTGTTGTACGGAGTTTTACACACGAAATACAAATTACATCATGAAACCTTTATAACCCTAGAACTACCAAGGCGGCTCTAGCCCATGATTGATCTAGGAACAATCATGGTTAGATAGACCAATCTTACTTGAACCTCCAGCGAAGCCTCTGTCACAGTCCTCCGGATGGTCGCCAATCCCCGTCTCCTTGTCTCTCTTATGATTCACGATCAAAAGCTCCTTTCTCTACTGCATGAGCCTCCTTTTATACTTGTAATCACGTCTCTATGGCTTGGAATGAGCTTTTCAAGTGATCTCATGCGTTTAGGCCTCGAAAATCAGGATAAGGTAAGTTTCCGCGTCTTGGTTCGACCTCAGCAACAGGTCGAACCACAGGTTGAACCCATCTACTGGACAACTTCAGCTCCTGGTTCGACCAACTGAACAGGTCGAACCACTCTTGCTCAATGTCGAACCACAAGTCGAACCCGGCTACTGGAAATCCACCGCAATCGATTCGACCAGCTGACAGGTCGAACTCCCACCGCAATCTTCTCGCGAACTGGTTCGACCATGGTTCGACCTAACGATCAGGTCGAACCCTCTGGTCTTTGGTCGAACCTTCCTTCTGTATGTTTCAAACGCTCGGTTCGACCTGCTGAAGAGGTCGAACCCTCCTTCAACAGGTCGAACCATCCTTCTTCTTTGGTGGTTCGCATGGTCTCGACTTTGTCTCTTCAATTCTTAGCACTTCCTATCCGATTTAGCTAGTGAAACCACTCAAATAGCTCCGACAACACCTGCTTCATTCTCTTTCACGATATACATAGGTTTTCCACCTATTTCAACATTAAAACTCTCCAAAACTAGCACAAATACCGGTGTTAAACTTGTGAATTTACACACTCATCAATAGTTTTAATGAAACTTCAGAGTCCCCTCACATAGAATCATAACATGGAATCCTACTCAGCAGTGAACGCACTCAATCAATAACCAAGATATGTATTCAAACTCTACATAACAGTTAATGATGCACAAAACGACTGTGAGTATGAATTAATAAAGTAAAGTCATATATAAAATAAACCCACAAGTAGTGTTGTACGGAGTTTACACACGAAAGTTCAATTAATTGGTAAAAACCTTTACAACCCTAGTTCTACCAAAAAGGCTCTAGCCCATGGCGTTGTAAGAAACACACATGGGGGTTGGATAGATCTTACCCATATGTCTGGAAAATTAGAAAGTAGAGGAAAATAATTAGGAAAACCCTTGGTGTAGAAGCCTCCTTCCTTCTCTCTTCCGTCTCTTCATTCCTCTTGGTTCTCCTCTTGATTCCACGAACGAATCTTCAAAGTGATGGATGGATGGAGGAAAGGATGGGATGATGGTTGGGGGGTGATCCCCCCTTGTGTGGTGTAGTATGGTTGTGGCCTCTCTTCTCTTCTCTTCTTTGTTCCAATCTAATTTTTGATGTGATCTACACCCCTTTTTATACTTGTAAGCTCTCTTTATAGACCTTGGAATGGGCTTTTTGAGTGATCACACGCATTGAGAGTGTAAAAATACGGATATGGTAAGTTTCAAAGGCTCAATTCGACCTCACAAACAGGTCGAATCGACCCCTCCAGGTCGAATTGGCCTACTGTAAGTCCCAGGTGCTCAATTCAACCAGCACAACAGGTCGAATTGATAGGTCATGGTCGAATTGACTCTTTTGCCGTCCGATTCGACCTCAATTCGACCAGCACATCAGGTCGAATTGACTTGAACAGTCTCACCGTTTCGCGTATAACTTCCATATCCGAGCTCCAATTTGAGTGATTCTTGCACTTACGCGATACTCTCTTCCTTGGCTTTCTATCCATATAAATAACTTACAGAAAATCCGACATTTGAATATGTAACAAGTCATGCAAAGTGGACAGTCATTCTGAACAGGAACAGCTTGTGCGACGTCACCACTTTGATCATAACTCTCCCATTTGGAATCCGATTGGGGTGTTCTTTATGCCAAATTGACCCTCATTTCAGTGGCTTTCCAACCATATATCACACCAATAGTTTTGATCTCCAAAACTACACAGAAAAATTATAAAAGTTGGACGTGCGTTTTCAGCATTCTTGCACCAATTACACCTTTTCTCCAACCTTGCACTTTTGATCCTTTTTCCACCTAAAATACAATAAAACACCTCAAGTGCACCTGATTCTCACATATAATGAATATAAGATACTTGTGCTACTATATAATAACAATACTCATCAAAAAGGTGTTCAATCGTCACCATCTTGATCATAATTTTCCTGTTTGGACTTCAATTGAGGTGTTCCTTATGCCAAAACGATCCTCTCTTCTGTAGCTTTCCAATCATGTATCACACATTCAGTTCAGAGCTCCGTATGAATATAGAAAAATTACACAAGTTGCACATTTTCTCCAACTTTGCACTTTTGATCTTTTTTTCCACCTAAAACACAATAAAACACCTCAAGTGTACATTTTTCTCACATATTTTGAATATAAGACCCTTGTGCTAATATATGAAAACAATATCAATAAAAAAAGTGTTCAATTGGACACTAAAACATGCTAATTTCCACTCTCATCAATAACCTTTTCAAAATACAATTGTCCTCAACTTAGGTCATGCAACTCTCATTACATGTAATAATCAAATACATAGCATACAAGTTAAGACAATTACCACCAATTCAAATGCTCCATTCACATGATCTCACGGGAAGTATATCACTCGCACTCAAGTGTAAAAGATGTACACTTATGGGTTAAGGTATTTACTCTCAGATTCAATTCAAGTGCATGCGTAACCATAAGATTGCCAAATATCTTAAACTCTCCACCACTAAAAGTATGATTCGACAATGGGATCAAAAATGACTTTTCTTTTGGATGTAATGTTGGCTCTTTGGTAATGGTAGGAAATATATGGATAATGTGACTCATATAGTAGAGAACTAAAGATGATTGATCACTTCAACTTTCATCCTCTCTTTCTTTTCAATGCAAACGATTTTCATTCCTTCTTCACCTTCAAGAACAACTATTTTTTCTTCTTTTCTTTCTTTTTTCCTCTCTTGAGGTACCAGTTTCGGGCACTACCTCTAACATCTCGGGGTATCAGTTTCGGGCACTAGCCCTAAGCAACTTATTTTTAAGCTCATAATCACTTGTACAGCTCCAAATATTTTATTCCTTTCAAACTCCATCAAAATCAACTTCACACACTTTGACAGCATTTAATTCTCCAGTAAATATAGGAATTTAAGGCTCAAATAGGATATCAAAGTGGCTATCTTCGTAGGTTGCCAAAGAAATAAGGCTTTCAGGCTCAAAGGGGCTAACTACGGATATATAATTAATCATTTGGTAGGGAATTATTTGGCTAAGTGACTCATAAATTCAAGGATGGCCTAAAATCATCTCCCATCATCTAACACACATGTAGTCTCAAGTAAGATAAGAGACAAGTTCTAGAATATACACACAAGAACGATACTCACCAGAAAGAAATATCATGTGATTAGTTAACAAGATCAACAAGGCTCAAAATCTCACATGGATTTTTAACAAGTAACAGAACACTTTTCATGGTAAGCAATATCCCACAAGTACACATAGAACTTCATATCACAATATAACTCAAGTACACTTCCTTCATCAATTTCAAGAGCATATAAATTCAATCCTTCACTCCATGAATTAAAAGCTCACATGAATCACCAAGAATATAAACTCAATCCTTCACTCCATGAATTAAAAGCACACATAAAAATTAGAATAAGGAAACGATGGCACCTGATTTTTCTCTTTCATAACATGCACGAGCTCCTCGAGTTGTTCAACTCGGTCAGGTCAAAGTCTCAGTTTACCTGTTTCTATCATCAAAACTCAAACACACTCATCATCACAGGATTCATCAATAATAAAATAGGAGAACTATAAGAAAGAATCAATTGACTATCTAATCGACTCCACACACTAGAAACTCCACTGAACACTAGGCAAATTACAAAAAATCGACACATCAAAACTGATTAAAGTTTCAACATACCGCAAAAAATCAACTCCCCTAGCAAACATTACAAAGAAAAGATTATACTCTTGGTGCTTCAATGAGGTAATAACATCACACCCCCCAAACTTAGTAAAAACGTAAGTTGAAACTAAGTTTGCAAAGAGATGTAATTGCCGATTAGTAAGCACCTTAAATATAAAAACTTCTTACTCACACGAAAGAAATAAAGCAATAAAACGGAAGGGAAAGCCCCCAACATGCGCTTGTTGAGAGTGGAAATAAGCGTGTTTAAGTGTCCAATCTAACACCTTTTTGATAGAAATTCTTGTTATATATTAGCACAATGGTCTTATATTCATTATATGTGAGAAAAAGGTGCATTTGAGGTGTTTTATTGTGTTTTAGGTGGAAAAATGGATCAAAAGTGTAAAGTTGGAGAAAAGGTGCAATTTGTGCGAGGATGCTCTGAAATGCACGTCCAACTTGTGTAATTATTATGTGTTCTTGTGGAGATCAAAACTGATATTGTGATACATGGTTGGAAAGCCACTGAAGAGAGGGTCATTTTGGCATAAAGAACACCCCAATTGGAGTCCGAAATAGGAAGTTATGAGCAAAGTGGTGACGCCTCGCGAGCTGTGCCGAACAGAACTGATGTGCTACTTTCCATGGCTTGTTACAGATTCAATTCTTGGAGTTTTTACAAGTTCCTTATATTGATAGAAATACAGGGAAGAGAGGATCGCGTGAGTGAAAGAATCACTCGAATTGGAGCTTGGATGTGGAAGTTATATGCTAAACGGTGAGACTGCGCAAGTCGATTCGACTTGAGTTCGACCTGATCAAGGTCGAACCAAGGTCGAACTGGACGGAAAAATAGCTGGTTCGACCACGACATGCTGGTTCGACCTGTTGGGCTGGTCGAATCAGGCACCTGGGGCTTCCAGAAGGGTGATTCGACCACGGTTCGACCTGTAGGGGTGGTTCGACCTGTTTGTGAGGTCGAACCATGCTTCGGGAACTTATCAAATCCGTATTTTTGAGGCCTAAACGCGTGGGATAATTAAGAAAGCCCATTCCAAGCCTATGAGACGTGATTACAAGTATAAAAGGAGGTCTATGCAGCCACAAAAAAAGAGAACATAATACAAAAGAGGAGAAGAGAGGCCACAACCATACTACACCCCACAAGGGGGGATCACCCCCCATCCATCATCCACTTCCTTTCCTCCATCCATCCATCACTTTGAAGATTCGTTTGTGGAATCAAGAGGAGAACCAAGAGGAGGATTCAAGACGGAGAAGGACGCGACGACTCTCACATCAAGGGTTTTATTCGTTTCCTAATTTTTCTTGTATTTTTCGAACATCCGAGTAAGATCTATCCAACACCATGATTGTTCTTCGTAACATCATGGGCTATAGCCTTTTTGGTAGAACTAGGGTTGTGAAGGTTTTACCAATTAATTGATCTTTCGTGTGTAAACTCTGTACAACACTACTTGTGAATTTATTTTATATATGATTGTGCCTTTTTAATTCATACTCACGGTCGTTTTGTGCATCAATAATCGTTGTGTAGAGTCTGAATACATATCTTGGTTATTGATTGAGTGCTTTCACTGCTGAGCAGGATTCCATGTTATAATTCTAAGTGAAAGGATTCCGAAGTCTTATTAGAACTATCTTATATGAATACTTGTTAATTGAATTGAATTCGGGTTAATAAGTAGGATAAAGATGATAATTTTATAGTACCTATAAAGGGAGATCATATCGGGTTAGAGTACCAATCCTAGGGGAAAATAATTGATACTGATAGTACCTAGAAAGGGAGGTGAAATTATACCTCTTGCTCCGAGGTTATTCACACGTGTTACACGCATGTTTACTTGTGTCTATAGAGTATATATTCATGATTTAATGATGCGTCCATATTCCACAAGACAGAGTCAGACATCGACACACGAAAGCATGAATTAATGAGTGAAATTGGATTATCCTAGAGCTACCTATTCTCCTACTTGATCCACTTTCGTATTCTTCGAGTGATATTTTATTTAATTTGTTATTTTAATTAATTATTTATTAGTTAATAATCCAATACTCAACTGTTATTGCCACATCTTGTCTTAATTAATTTAGATAATAATTAAATTGATAATACGCCGTCCTTTGGGTTCGATAATCACTTGGTCGCTTGCTTAAGCTGCAACTGATATCCTTAATACTTGGGGATTAATTTTGCATGCAAAGAAAATGCGCATCAGTGCTCATGTTTAATGTCGGAGAGTCACGACGGTTTACCACTTTTGAACTACTGAATCAGAGGACAGTCTTCTCGCATCCTCACCTTCAAGTACTTTCTTTCCCTCTTCTTGTCTACACTCAACACCTCGCCTTTCTTGGTCACAAAAATATGATCATTGGAATTTCCTTCCTCCCATGGTTGTCTAGACACCTCCTTGTCAATCTTTCACTTAAATTTAGAATCATCTACCTTAGAAAAACCAAGATTAAATAAGTTAGAAACCACATCTATGCTCTTGCATGATTGAATCTCCATGGGCATCTTCATTGTTTGATCAAGATAGAAAACCACATCTTCATTATCCATCTGCAGTCTAAGCTTCTCGTCACTCAACCTCTTTGTTCTTTCCCACTTCTTCTCCATTGTAAGCTCAGTATTCTGCTTATGTAATGGTACTAAAGTAACATCAACATCATGTGGAGCATTCAACGTGGAAAACGGTGCAGATTGGTGCGATTCGACCTGAATTCGACCAGGACTCCTTGTTGAATTGGACACGTAGTGGTCGAATTGTGCACCTGGAAGTCCAATCTTACCCTGTCCATTGGATTCAACCAGGATTCGACTAGAGGGTCTGGTCGAATTGAAGTGGTCCTGTCGAATTGAGCTTCTGTATGATTGTTGTCCTCGAATTCAACCTGGATTCGACCAGAGGGTCGGTCGAATTGAATATGGGCTGGTCAAATTGGGCTTCTGATGAAAAAGAGTACTTCGGAGGGCTGGATTTGACCTCAATTTGACCAGAGGGTCTGGTCGAATTGAAGTGTTTCTGGTCGAATTGAGGCTCTACTGCTTCCAAATCACATCCAAGTGTCTCATTCGACCTCCCCTGTTGAATTCGACCAGCCATGTTGGTCAAATTGGGATCGAATTGAGCTCCCGGCGTCTCCAATTTTGATTCCGGCCTCATCAGTCCCTCGTACTGTGTTCCAGACCTTAACGTGGTGGCTTTATCTTCCAATTTTTGTGTCAATTGATTCACGTTCGTGGTCATCTGCCTCATAATCAAAGTAAGGTCCTTCAACTGCTTAGATAAATCTGCATGATCAACATTCATGGTATCCTCAAGACGATCAATCCTTGCATCATTCTCAGCCATGTATCGATTGAAGGTATCTTCAACACTCTTCACTTCGTACTGCCGCATACTAGGCCCCCTTAGTGTCAACTCTTTAATCTGCTTTTGCTGGTATTCTAATATCGCCAAGTACATATGATCCTCTATCTCTCTCTACAGACTAGTCACGTGTATTCACAAAGATGTCTTCAAACAACTTTTCTGCTTCAAGTGTTGACTTAGATAACAGCGCTCCTCCTGATGATGCATCAATAAAAACACGCGACTCACAATCCAATCCATAGTAGAAGATTTTTATGTATTCAGCCTTAGACATTCCATGTTGTGGGCACCTTCTGAGCATGTCTTTATACCTGTCCCTTGTTTGCCTATTTTTGTAGCACTCACGAGCAAGAATACTCGATCGTTATAGTAGTATATCCCAAGAAAAATTATCAATTCACAAAGGAATTATGTTCGGACTAGCAAAATACGTGAGCTCATGTTCATGTCATTTTTGTAAAGATGATCGGGGGTTTTGAGATTGAT
Organism: Pogostemon cablin; assembly: GCA_023678885.1. NCBI lineage: Eukaryota > Viridiplantae > Streptophyta > Magnoliopsida > Lamiales > Lamiaceae > Pogostemon > Pogostemon cablin. The sequence continues at coordinate 472,550 of CM042995.1, forward strand.
TTACCACTAAAGCAAGTAGCAAGTAAATAAGAGAGCGAATAGAAGAAATGACAAGTAAAGATGAATAACAAGCAAAAAAAATGGGTGCTAAAGTTCAAGTATGGAAAAACATGGGATTAGAAACATCCAAGCACACTCGATTCATATTATCATGCAAAAGGAATTCAACTCAATTGATATAAACTAAGGGTGATCACGATTGTATCCTAAATTCTCTTTCGGGTTACAAAGGTTGTTGATCCATTTTAGACTCCCAAAAGCACTTAAGATCAAAGCCCAATGTTAACCCCTTCCATCTAGGTACTAGTTAGAGTAACTCTCCCTTTTTGTGTACTAAGGCCAACGAATGGATTGGTTTCCCTCATCGAATTCAAATATCCTTTCGATCAAACCCAAACTCGATGTCTAATCATGCATTCCTAATACTATAGAGGGTCGTTTCTGTCTCACTCCAAGCAATACATACATGAACATCATGTTTGCATTTAATTACCACAAATAATCCATTGATCAACAATCCATTAAACCAATAAACATTCATGAATAACAAACCATGCCATCACAACATCAAGACAATTAAACTCCATGAATAGAAATCAACATCAATTAAACCAAAAACCAATTTAATCCACATGACAATATAAATCTAATATGCTCTTCATGCTCCTAATCCCACTAGAGGGATTAGCCTATCATGATAAAAGTAACAAAACAAATAAATAATTCATTACAAATATCCATAGTCTAATGGAGATGGATCAAGATGGATGAAGGTGGATGAAGATGATGGTGGAAAATGGAAGAAATGGTGTATGATGTGTGTGTAGAGGATGGAAATTTCGGATCTCTTTACAATTGTTGAATAAAGGGGTATTTATACCCCTATAGAGGCTTCTAGAAGAATCTGGAAATTTCAGCAGGAATGTACACGGCACGAGTCGTGCTCTGCAACACGGCCATAAGGTGGCCGTGTTGTGTCTTCTGATGCTGCCGCACGGCCTCTCCTTACAGGGCCGTGTTACGTAACATGGCTCGTGTGCTGCAACACGAGTCGTGTGTTGTAACACGGGCACAGGGTGGTCGTGTTGGCTCTTCTGATGTCGGCACACGGCCACTTCTTACAGGGCCGTGTTACGCAACACGGCTCGTGTGCTGCAACACGAGTCACGTGTTGTAACACGGGCACAGGGTGGTCGTATTGGCTCTTCTGATGTCGGCACACGGCCACTTCTTACAGGGCCGTGTTCCGTACACGGCCCGTATTGGTGCATGCCCCTGTTTTCACATTTTGTTTCGGCTCGTTCTCCTTCGTTTCAACTCCGAATTTAGATCCTCTTTTTCCTATATCTTCTTTATCATGTCTAGCATCCAATAAAAAGTGAAAATCATAGGCTTAAGCTCATTCACACACATTTCAATAAAAATACAAAACACAACCAAATAACACATAAAATACGGATAAAATCATACGAAAACACATATAAAAAGACACTAAAATATAGGTGAAAATAGCTCTAATCAACCCCCCAAACTTAAGGTGTTGCTCGTCCCCGAGCAACGAAAATGACAAACCAAAAGGAGAAATTTTCACCTAGAAAGGACTAAACGAACATAAGCAATAACACATCATTAGCAATAATAACTACAAACTATGCTAAGTCATCCTACAACATTAAAATCATGACATGAGAAATTAACAAGTTCAATCAAAAGAGAGTAATAGTGTAATATAGTCCCTTTTAGTCCAAGCCTCACAATGGATATCGATGTCTCTCAACACTCTTTTGAAATAGGGTAAATCACACTCATTAATCGATTGACTCGACTCGCTATAAGCTTGCTCGCGGACTATATTCACAAACCACCAAAGTTTCAATTAATGATCAAAAAGGTCTTTAATTAGGATGTAGTGATAGGCTCTTTGGTATGGTAGGGAAGATATGGATAATAGTGACTCAACAAGTGTAAGTAATCAAAGAGATGTTCAATTTCCTCAACTTCTCCACTTTTCTTTCTTCCTTTCTTATCTTTACAATCTCAAGCACTATTCATTAACTTTCCTTTGGTTGAGCTTCTTTTGATGCATGCTTCCTTTCTTTGAATTTTGTTTACTTGAGCATTTTGATGTTGCTTTACTCTTTCTCTTGCTTTGAGGTTGCATGTCCATTTCTTACTTTTGCTCTTTTCATCCTTTTTCTTGCTTGTTTACCATTCCCTTTTTTTTTTTCTAATCAATCAATCCTTTCTAGCTACCATCTCCTCAATCACCCACACAAAGGTATATATAAGCTTGAATGGGTAACTAATGCTTGTAATGTGCTAAATTCACAAGAAATAGGCTTATAGGCTCAAAGTGGTTGACTAAGGACGATGTTCAAGGTAGGAACATATATGGCAATGACTATAATAACAAGGATGGCCCTAGATCATTTCATCAATCTCCACTAATCGGACTCGTTCCTATAGTCCTTGAGCAAATTCTAACTTATCAAACACAACCGATCCACTCATGAAGAAATACCATGTATGCATGGTTGAGGCTCAAATGCTCACAAGCTTGTGCTCGGACCTTAAGGAACTTATTACACCACATTCATCTCAAAATTGAACAAGTTAAGTAAAACATGTCACAATTTGAAAGTGTAGAGATTCTTAATCATAATTTGTCATCATTTATCACCATAACATATCATCACTCACATTAAAAAATGACTCACGATATCCCTAAACAAACCACCAAACATCCCAAGACAAGAATGAAAATACACACAACATACAAATAAGGACTCAACAAACAAGACACAACAAAAACACAAAACATGCAAAAACACAAAATACCATCATCCATAAGAAAATTAAGCACACATTCATCCCAACCTTTATTAAAAAGGAAATCCTAATTGATGAGAGTGAAAATTAGCGTGTTTTTAGTGTCCAATTAAACACCTATTTGATTGATATTGTTGTAATATATTAGCACAAATGCCTTATATTTTATATATGTGAGAAAAAGGTGCATTTAAGGTGTTTTATTGTGTTTTAGGTGGAAAAAGGATAAAAATGCAAGATTGGACAAAAAGGTGCAATTTGTGTAAGGATGACTGAAAAACGCACGTCCAATTTTGGAATTTTTCTGTGTTGTTATGGAGATCAAAACTGGTGGTGTGACACATGGTTGGAAATCCACTGAAAAGAGGATCGTTTTAGCATAAAGAACACCCCAATCGAGTTCTAAACGAAGAAGTTATAAGCAAAACGATGACGACGCGCGCGAGGTGCCGAGCAGGATTGCTGGCCACTTTCCATAGCTTATTGCACACTCAATTCTTGGTGTCTATGAATGATCTTTATATGGATTAAAAGCCAAGGAAGAGAGGATCTCGTGAGCGTAAGAATTATTGAATTTGGAACTCGGATGTGGAAGTTATACATAAAACAATGAGGAGATGCAAGTCCATTCGAGCTGAAGGAACAACACTTCGACCTCAATACATCTATTCGACCACACAAGCATGTCGAATTAGGCATAATAAACTTCCAGTAGGGTCATTCGACCTGAGCTTCAATCATTCGACAAAGAGCTCAAGTCGAATGATGGTCGAATAAGGATGAAGAGAGGGTCAGTAGCCTCATTCGACTTGGACAGCCTCCATTCGACCAAGAGCTCAAGTCGAATGGAGATCGAATGAGCAGCAAATGGCATCCAGTGGCCTTATTCGACCATGCTTGACTTCATTCGACCAGAGGTGCTGATCGAATGAAGGTCGAATGACCTCTTTTTGGCTTAAAAACGTGCTGTTCGACTTGCATTCGACTTGGGGAGGCTTCATTCGATCTACTCATGTGCATATCTACCTGTAAAACACGATGCAAGTTGTCAAGTAGTGCACACATGGGCTAAAGTGAAGATAATACACCATTCACATGGATCACATGAAGCAACAAACACATCAATGGAAAGAAGACAAAGATGGACAGCAACAATGGAGCATCAAACAAGAAGAAGTGGGAGAATGGAGTAACATGGGCAACCATGGAGGCATGTGATGTTGTTCCCCTTCCACAACTATAAATAGGGGCTGCAAGACATCCCAATTTCCATTCAATCCACACCACAAGACACACAACACACACAAGAAAGAGAGGAGGAGTGAGCTGCAAGTGCATCTTGCTACACTTGCAGCAACAGCAGCTGCAAAGTGAGCACAAATCCAGCAAGAATCAAGCATGATCGAGCTGCAAACGGAGTGAAGATCATCACCCAATAATCTACGGTTTTGCTATTTTTAATTTCGTTTTCATTATGAACATGTGTGGCTAGTTTCTTCTATCTAGTTTAGGATTTCGTGAACCTCCCGTTATTAGTTTTATGAATTATTAAGGGTTTTATATTGAATCTTTTGTGCAAGTTTATTCTATTACATGCTTTGATGTGCTTAATGGTTGTTTGATAATTCATTTAGCTTGATCAACTACTTGATTATTTTATAACCGAACGTTACTCTATGATCTACAATCCGTAATTGTTGTAGGGATTGGATTAAGTAACAAATAGAGGTTGTTCCCTCTAGATGTAATGGGATCTAGGTTGTATGATTCCTAGCCGGTTTTCATAGCCCAGTAATTCTATGTTTAGAGTTTTCATGCATCTATGAGTTCGAATCCATAGGGTCACTTGTAGATAGTTCAATCTAGTGGTCGTACCCTAGTTGATGAACGTAAGAACATTCGGGTTGATTGGTCGTACCGTCTTCCTAGGGATTTGAGTTTGCACATTAGGCTAGATGTTAAATTCTGATAATTAGTTAAATTAATAAACGGGAGGGGATCGATATCCTAAACTAGGCTTTTACCTTTTGTTATTATCTAAGCTTCTTTCAATTTTTGTTATTTAATTTTTAAATTAATTTATTACTTTTGTTATTTTGTTATTGTCACTTCAACATACCCCCTATTTATTTTATTACTTACAACACTTTAGTTTAATTAAAATTCATTTTACTCTCTTGGGAAACGACCCTACTTACCATTATACTAAGTATTTTAGTAAGTCGGAATTATAAAATATTTTGAGAGCATGACGACGGTTCATCAAATGGCGCCGCTGCCGGGGAGTAAAATTGAATTTAATTAAATTTTTGTGTTTTAGAAGACCCCTATTTTAAGAAATTTTAATTTCTGAATGATTACTCGATCTTCTGGTAAAAAACAGGTTGAATACAATCCAGAAATTGAGAAAACTGTCCACAGGATTAGAAAGGAGTCACGGAAAAAGAAGGAAACCAGTTCGTCTATTGTCGAAACCACAGAAAATCTTACCAAATCCGAACTTGCAACTGATCCACTTCAACTTGAAGAGAAAAACATGGCTGTAGTCATTGAGAAAACTTTGAATGAATTGGCCAATCCAGACATAGTCCATCAGCCACTATGCATTAACTTTCCTGCGATCACTGATAATATGGTATTTGAATTAAAATCAGGATTGATTCACTTACTTCCTACTTTTCATGGTCTTTTAGGAGAAAATCCTCACAAATTTTTGAAAGAATTCTCGGTTGTATGCATGAGCATGAAACCAAATGGAGTAACGGAGGAAATGGTCAAGCTTAGGGCATTCCCCTTTGCAGTGAAGGACATGGCAAAAGATTGGTTATATTATCTCCCTCCCGGATCAATTAATACATGGGCAGAAATGGAAAAACTCTTCCTCCAAACATACTTTCCAGCTACCAGAGTTGCTGTTCTACGAAAAGAGATATCTGGAGCCCGTCAGATGCAAGGAGAGAGTTTGCATAAGTATTGGGAGAGGTTCAAACGTCTCATATCAGCATGTCCCCAACATCAAATAAGTGACCAGTTGCTTTTGCAATACTTCTATGAAGGGTTATCAATCATGGATAGAAACATGCTTGATGCAGCTAGCGGAGGAGCCTTTATGATGAAAACACCCACTGCTGCTAGAGACTTGATTTCTAGCATGGCTGCCAATACCCAACAATTTGGCACACGAGACCCGATGGTTAGAGAAGTGAAGGAAATCCATGATTCCAAATTAGAGGAAACTTTGAATAAATTGACACTTGCTGTGGAGAATCTTGCTAAAGGAAAAGGGGTAAACCCTCCATCTTGTCAATATTGTTTAACTAATGATCATTCTACTCTTGAGTGCAGAGTTACACCTAGTGAAGAACAAGTAAATGCCCTGGGGCGACCTTATGATCCCTTTTCTCAAACATACAACCAGGGATGGAGAGATCATCCAAATCTGAGGTATGGTATGGGACAAGGGGGAAATAGGGGGCAGCAGCAATTCCAGGAGCAAAGGATGATAAACAGGCAACGAGATCACACTCAAGATGGTGGGAATCGCCAACAAGGAGTTTCAAATTCCGGAACTTCATTTGAGGAAATGATGAAGGAAATGGCTGTTAACAATCTCAAATTCCAAGAGATAACACGTTCATCCATTCAGGATTTAAAAATGTCTACCCAATCATCAATTCGGAACCTAGAGAATCAAATAAGCCAATTGGCTACAACTGTGGGCCAAATGCAGGCTCAAAACACTGGGAAGTTGCCTTCACAAACAGAGGTTAATCCTAAGAAAGTGAGCGCCATCACACTGCGTAGTGGAAAACAATTGGAAGAGGTTGTACCGCTCAAGAAGCCTGATCAGGACATGGAAAAAGAACCGACAGGAATAGTGGGAGATCAAACCGAGCAGTTTGGGGAGAAAAGATCTGATGAGGAGAAACGTAACACTGATACTGTACCCTTTGGTATCAGAAGGTCAAAGAAAAATCAGGTAAAAACATCTGACCCTACCCCTTTTGATACTAACCAATTGCCTTTTCCCAGCAGGTTCAGGAAACCGGATACCGTTGGAAAGGATAAACAAATACTTGAAGTGTTTCGGAAAGTAGAGATCAATTTACCTCTCATTGAGGCAATTAAACAAATTCCGAGATATGCCAAGTTTTTGAAAGAATTATGCACCAATAAAAGGAAACTGAAAGGAGATGAAAAGGTGGTGATGGGAGAAAACGTTTCAGCTGTCTTCCAGCAAACGTTACCTCAGAAGCGCAAGGATCCTGGCATGTTTGTAGTTCCTTGCAAGATTGGGGATTTTAAGGTGGATAGAGCCATGTTGGATCTTGGAGCATCCATCAATGTGATGCCTCGATCAGTGTTTGAAAAGTTGGGTATGGGAGAGTTGAAAAAGACTGGAGTTGTCATCCAACTTGCTGATCGAAGCCAGACATACCCAGATGGAGTCATTGAAGATGTTCTTGTTCAGGTAGATAAACTCATATTCCCTGCTGATTTTTATGTGTTAGAAATGAATGACCACCCATTGAATTCAACTCCAATTTTGTTGGGGAGACCATTCCTAAACATTTCATGTACCAAAATAGATGTGAGTGAAGAACTCTCACGATGGAATTTGATGGGCAGATCATTAAGTTCAATATATATGATGCTATGAAATACCCTGATGATGTTAACCTACTTTCTGTTGTGAGTACTATTGAGCCGATTGTCCAGGAACATTTCGAACTCACTAGTAGGGAAGCATTAGACACAGTAATTGAACAAGGAATCATGAAGGAGGACGCTGAAAGATGGGATAATGAAGATCTGAATCACTATATCAATGCTTTGCATAGTTCTTCTCAGAAGTCGAGCAGCGTAGATGTGGCTTCTGTTAAATTGCCTGACATTTTTCCAAATATTTTTCCATCTATAGTGCAGGCACCGAAGCTGGAGTTAAAGACACTTCCTGACCACTTGAAGTATGCATACTTGGGATCGGATTCCACTTTGCCGGTGATCATCTCGTCCAATTTGACGAACGAGCAAGAGAGCTTATTACTCAATGTGTTGAAGAGATATAAAACGGCTATTGGATGGACTGTAGCTGACTTAAAAGGTATCAGCCCTGCAATTTGTATGCACCGTATTCTACTTGAAGATGATGCAAAGCCTTCTCGAGAAGCTCGTCCGCCCATGATGAAGGTAATAAAGAAGGAGGTTTTGAAACTTCTGAGTGTGGGGATTATCTATCCCATCTCAAATAGTAAATGGGTCAGTCCAACGCAAGTGGTACCAAAGAAATCAGGGATAACAGTGGTTGAGAACGACAAAGGTGAAATGGTTCCAACTCGTTTGCAAACAGGTTGGAGAGTATGCATGGATTATCACAAGCTCAATAACATGACTAGAAAGGATCATTTTCCTTTACCCTTCATTGATCAAATGATAGAAAAGCTTGCAGGTTATTCTTATTACTGTTTCCTTGATGGTTTCTCTGGTTATTTTCAGATTGCACTTGCTCCCGAAGATCAGGAGAAAACAACCTTCACATGCCCCTTTGGGACTTTTGTATGTCGTCGGTTACCTTTCGGGCTTTGCAACGCACCAGCCACATTTCAAAGGTGTATGGTGAGTATCTTTTCTGAATTTGTGGGTAACATAATAGAGGTCTTTATGGATGACTTTAGTGTCTATGGAGAATCCTTTAATAATTGCCTTGGAAATCTTGAATTGATATTGAAAAGATGTGTAGAAACAAACCTTGTTTTAAACTGGGAAAAGTGTCACTTTATGGTTGAACAAGGTATTGTTTTAGGGCATGTTATTTCAAAGAATGGGATTGAAGTTGATAAATCAAAGGTAGACCTTATATCTGCACTACCTTATCCCACATCTGTGCGGGAAGTTCGTTCTTTTCTTGGACATGCAGGTTTCTACAGAAGGTTTATCAAAGACTTTTCAAAGATAGCCAAGCCACTCTGTGAGCTATTGCAAAAAGATGTGAAGTTTGATATGAATGATGCATGTAAAAATGCTTTTGATAAGTTGAAGGAGTTACTAACCACACCACCTGTGATTCAACCACCAAATTGGAGTTTACCCTTTGAAATCATGTGTGATGCTAGTGACTATGCCGTAGGAGCAGTGTTGGGGCAACGAGTTGATAAGGCTGCACACGTGATATTCTATGCTTCAAAAACTTTGGATAACGCTCAAGCCAACTACTCCACTACGGAAAAAGAACTCCTAGCTGTGGTTTTTGCTCTAGAAAAATTTCGATCTTATTTGTTGGGTACTAAAGTTACTGTTTTCTCTGATCATGCAGCTCTACGATATCTCATGAAGAAGAAAGAAGCAAAACCTCGATTGATTCGATGGATTTTGTTGCTTCAAGAGTTCGACTTGGAAATAAAAGATAAAAAGGGATCAGAGAATCTAGTGGCTGACCACCTAAGCCGGCTAATTAGAGATGAAGAAGAGCAGAAAATTCTTGAAAAGTTCTCAGATGAACAGCTGCTGGCAGTTTTGCAAAATTTGGAAAATTCACTAACACTGAACTCTTCAGTGTCAGAAGGATCTATTCCATGGTTTGCTGATTTGGCAAATTTTTTGACCTCCCATCAGTTTCCATGTGGTATGAGTAAGGTAAAACGTGATAAACTCCGTAGTGATGCCAAGTATTACATATGGGATGATCCATATCTGTGGAAACGTTGTTCTGATCAAGTAATAAGAAGGTGTGTTCCTGACCTTGAATTTAATTCAATTCTCACCTTCTGTCATAATCATGCATGTGGTGGTCATTTTAGTTCTAGGAAAACTGCTTTTAAAGTGCTTGAGTGTGGATTCTATTGGCCGACATTGTTTAAAGATGCTTATGAATTTTGCAAGTATTGTGATAGATGTCAACGTGTAGGAAATATTTCTCAACAAAATGAAATGCCCCAATATCCTATAATTGTTTGTGAAATTTTTGATGTATGGGGGATGGATTTTATGGGACCTTTTCCTTCTTCGTTTGGATTTATTTACATATTACTTGCTGTTGATTACGTGTCAAAGTGGGTGGAAGCGAAAGCCACCGGAACTAATGATTCGAAAGTGATTGCAGGTTTTCTTCGATCTAATATTTTTTGTAGGTTTGGAATTCCTCGAGCCATCATCAGTGACAAGGGTACACATTTTTGCAACAGAACAGTGGAAGCACTCCTGCGCAAGTATTCGGTGTATCATAAGACTTCCACTTCATACCATCCTTAGACGAGTGGTCAGGTGGAAGTTTCCAATCGTGAGATTAAGAGAATTTTGGAAAAAATGGTTAATCCGTCTAAGAAGGATTGGAGCTTACGATTGGAGGATGCCTTATGGGCCTATCGAACGGCTTATAAAACACCGATTGGTATGTCCCCTTACTGAATTGCCTATGGAAAGCCTTACCACCTACCTGTGGAGCTCGAGCATAAAGCATGGTGGGCAGTTCGTAAGTGCAACATGGACTATGACAAGGCCGGAGAGCAAAGGAAATTCCAACTACAAGAGCTGGAAGAATTGAGAAATGAGGCCTATGAAAATTCAGTCCTTTATAAGGCAAAAACAAAGGCATTTCATGATGCCAGAATATCAAGGAAAAATTTCAGCGTTGGGCAAAAAGTTTTACTTTATCATTCAAAGCTTAAATTATTTCCTGGTAAGTTGTGTTCTCGTTGGATTGGTCCGTTTATTGTGACTAATATTTTTTCTCATGGTGCAGTTGAGATCAGAAGTGCAAACTCTGAAAAGAGTTTCAAAGTAAATGGGCACCAACTTAAGGAGTTTCATGAAGGAATTCAGACGGTTGAGGTGGACCGAATGAAATTGGAAGATGTGATCTACAGTTGATGACTATCCACCTTACCTAAGTCGAGCCAACGACAATAAAAAAGGGCGCTGATTGGGAGGCAACCCAATTTTATCGTTTTAGTTTCAATAAATTATTTGATTGTTCTTTCTTTATTTTCTGTTTTGTTTTGCAGCTGTGATACTTGTTGCTTGAGTTGATCATGGTTAAAGCTCTATCCAAGACTAAATCAGGTGTACTCTACCCAAATACATGCTTAGTCTTTCTTATACTGTGTTTTACTTGGGGACAAGCAAACGTTTAGGTGTGGGGATGTTAGAGAGATTTTATATGATAATTGGGGTAGAGAAGTGATGTGTTGTATTTCCATGCCTTACTCTTGTTGTCCTCTTAATTTTTATGTTGATGAGGAGTTGGAAATTGAGAGTTAAAAAAAAAAAACGTTTGAGGTGATGAGGGTGATGCATGGCAAATTTTGTGATTATAGTGGCTCAAATTTTTTCAAATTTCATGGCAATTTTACCCAATTTTTGGTGAGCTTTTGAGCCTTTACGAGCTATCATCTATAAGCTCTATTAAAATTTCTTTCTTGAGTGCATTGAATTTGAATTGCACATTCTAGAACTTACTCTTTTGAATGCATTTCAAGATCTTATGATTGGTTGTGTGTGATAAAATGAGAAGGGCACTTAGTTTTAACCCTCTTGGCTTATATTGTCCCACCTGATTATGAAAAACTTTAGGGAAGCCACGTTGAGCCTAAACCTTTTCTTTGAATTATAAGCACATATATGAACCCTGAATTCCCATTTCTTTCTTTAACTCTTCCATTTGAACCCTTCATTACTTTGCAATGTGTGAATCTTGTTAAAATATCTTGTTGTTGAATCAAGAATGAAGGGGAATTTGAAGATAGAAAGATGAGTTGTTGAAAATGTTTGTCATTGATAAATATCTAAAAAACAGTGATATAAAAAAAAATGTGACACCTGAAATTTCAAAATCTTGAAAACGTTTAGGTGTGGGGATATTAGAGGGACAATAAGAGTTATATTGTGAAAAGAAAATGTGGAAATTATGGAAGTTTTGATTTGAGAAGATCACATATTGTAAAGTGGTGTCTTTAGCCATTCTTAACTCTCTTTTTACCTTACCAAGTCCTAAAGCCCCATTATAACCCATTCAAAGACCCTTTGATTATTGCACATAATCCATCTAGAAATGGGTGGAGATTTGATTTGGGAGCAAGCATATGGTAATGACTATTCTTTTCAATTTTTGAGTGATCTTGCTACCTACATCAAACATTTGAGTTGATAAGTGAATCTTTGTGAGGCTATGGATTTTGAAAAATTTGATGCCATGAAAATAGCAAACTTTGAGCAAAGAGTCATTTGTCATATTAGCTCCGAATGATCATTGGTTACTTGTCTTTTGAGGTGTATGACTTTCATTTACCTTGTTAGATATAACTTAATTTTCTCTTCTCTGACATCTTTGATTTCAATTCGCTTGAGGACAAGCAAAGTTTAGGTGCGGGGATATTTGATGAGAGTGAAAATTAGCGTGTTTTTAGTGTCCAATTAAACACCTATTTGATTGATATTGTTGTACTCCCTCCGTCCCCCGATGTATTTCACGTATTTGTGTGCGCGGAGTTTAAGAAAAATTTGACTTTTTAAGTATAAAGTAAGAAAGAGAATAAATATTTTAGTTAATTTAATGAAAAAGGTGTGTAAAGTTATTGGAATGGGTGAAAAAGTGAGTATTTTGTTGGGATATGTGTAAAAAGTAAGTATTATTATAGTGTATTCATTACCATTTTTAGTAAAAGTGAAGTGTGAAATACTTTGAGGGACGGATGGAAAAGGAAAGTGTGAAATACTTTGGGGGACGGAGGGAGTAATATATTAGCACAAATGCCTTATATTTTATATATGTGAGAAAAAGGTGCATTTAAGGTGTTTTATTGTGTTTTAGGTGGAAAAAGGATAAAAATGCAAGATTGGACAAAAAGGTGCAATTTGTGTAAGGATGACTAAAAAACGCACGTCCAATTTTTTGGAATTTTTCTGTGTTGTTATGGAGATCAAAACTGGTGGTGTGACACATGGTTGGAAAGCCACTGAAAAGAGGATCGTTTTAGCATAAAGAACACCCCAATCGAGTTCCAAACGAAGAAGTTATAAGCAAAACGATGACGACGCGCGCGAGGTGCCGAGCAGGATTGCTGGCCAATTTCCATAGCTTATTGCACACTCAATTCTTGGTGTCTATGAATGATCTTTATATAGATTGAAAGCCAAGGAAGAGAGGATCTCGTGAGCGTAAGAATTATTGAATTTGGAACTCGGATGTGGAAGTTATATATAAAACAATGAGGAGATGCAAGTCCATTCGAGCTGAAGGAACAACACTTCGACCTCAATACATCTATTCGACCACACAAGCATGTCGAATTAGGCATAATAAACTTCCAGTAGGGTCATTCGACCTGAGCTTCAATCATTTGACAAAGAGCTCAAGTCGAATGATGGTCGAATAAGGATGAAGAGAGGGTCAGTAGCCTCATTCGACTTGGACAGCCTCCATTCGACCAAGAGCTCAAGTCGAATGGAGATCGAATGAGCAGCAAATGGCATCCAGTGGCCTTATTCGACCACGCTTGACTTCATTCAACCAGAGGTGCTGATCGAATGAAAGTCGAATGACCTCTTTTTGGCTTAAAAACGTGCTGTTCGACTTGCATTCGACTTGGGGAGGCTTCATTCGATCTACTCGTGTGCATATCTACCTGTAAAACACGATGCAAGTTGTCAAGTAGTGCACACATGGGCTAAAGTGAAGATAATACACCATTCACATGGATCACATGAAGCAACAAACACATCAATGGAAAGAAGACAAAGATGGACAGCAACAATGGAGCATCAAACAAGAAGAAGTGGGAGAATGGAGTAACATGGGCAACCATGGAGGCATGTGATGTTGTTCCCCTTCCACAACTATAAATAGGGGCTGCAAGACATCCCAATTTCCATTCAATCCACACCACAAGACACACAACACACACAAGAAAGAGAGGAGGAGTGAGCTGCAAGTGCATCTTGCTACACTTGCAGCAACAGCAGCTGCAAAGTGAGCACAAATCCAGCAAGAATCAAGCATGATCGAGCTGCAAACGGAGTGAAGATCATCACCCAATAATCTACGGTTTTGCTATTTTTAATTTTGTTTTCATTATGAACATGTGTGGCTAGTTTCTTCTATCTAGTTTAGAATTTCGTGAACCTCCCGTTATTAGTTTTATGAATTATTAAGGGTTTTATATTGAATCTTTTGTGCAAGTTTATTCTATTACATGCTTTGATGTGCTTAATGGTTGTTTGATAATTCATTTAGCTTGATCAACTACTTGATTACTTTATAACCGAACGTTACTCTATGATCTACAATCCGTAATTATTGTAGGGATTGGATTAAGTAACAAATAGAGGTTGTTCCCTCTAGATGTAATGGGATCTAGGTTGTATGATTCCTAGCCGGTTTTCATAGCCCAGTAATTCTATGTTTAGAGTTTTCATGCATCTATGAGTTCGAATCCATATGGTCACTTGTAGATAGTTCAATCTAGTGGTCGTACCCTAGTTGATGAACGTAAGAACATTCGGGTTGATTGGTCGTACCGTCTTCCTAGGGATTTGAGTTTGCACATTAGGCTAGATGTTAAATTCTGATAATTAGTTAAATTAATAAACGGGAGGGGATCGATATCCTAAACTAGGCTTTTACCTTTTGTTATTATCTAAGCTTCTTTCAATTTTTGTTATTTAATTTTTAAATTAATTTATTACTTTTGTTATTTTGTTATTGTCACTTCAACATACCCCCCTATTTATTTTATTACTTACAACACTTTAGTTTAATTAAAATTCATTTTACTCTCTTGGGAAACGACCCTACTTACCATTATACTAAGTATTTTAGTAAGTCGGAATTATAAAATATTTTGAGAGCATGACGGCGGTTCATCACTAATTTGCGAAAGTAAACCTCCCACAAACATAACAAATGAAGTATCATGTTAGTCACAACAATCCAAATCAAACTCAAATCATTTCAAGTAGTAAAATGATAATGTGTAGAGTACTCCCTCGATAGGCATTTGGTAAGGAAAGCGTTAGCTCCAAGCTCCATCATGCTTCCAATACCTCTCATTCATGCTCAAACACTCAACAAACACCATTAGTTCAACAATTTCATTATGAATATGGACTATCATGCACTTCAACACCACCAATCATGCCAAAATCAAACCAATACTCATGAGAAAAATTTTAAAATTTTGCCCAATTTTACAAGAATCATACTCAAGTGGTGAGTCACACCACACAATCTCCCCCCAAACTTAAATCGAAACAAGAGTTGAGACTTAAGTTTGCAAAAAGTGGTGAGACTTACCCTTGTAGTTTCCATTTATGATCTTCTTGTAGAGAACCATACGCATCCACACGACTCAAGCTATGCCCACCACGCACTAGCACCCCCCAAACTTAACTCGAGACAAGAGTCACGAATTAAGTTTGCAACAAGTGGGGAACATGTCAACTTGAATCCATGAAGCACTTCTCTTTTCTTCAATGAGCATTTTCTCCATGAGCACAATCAACCTACAAGGCCAAAACAAACAAACAACAAAAAAATAAAAAGAATGGGTTGCCTCCCATTTAGCGCTAAGTTTAACGTCTTCAAGCTGGACGGATTTAAGCTCTTAACAGTCGGAGAAATCCAAGACCCCATCGGGCCTCATCTTCACTTTGAGAAATTTCTTGGCTCTTTTCTTTTCCATCAACATGATTTCTTCATTCCTGCTTATAATTATCAAATCATCACGAAGAATTTTGGATAGCAATGCTTCGTCTCCATAAGGCAGTTGAAGTTCTCCCTTATCAACCTTCCATTCGATGTCCGAGTCCTCGTTCCTATATATATCAAGCAAAGACAAGTTAAGATAAAATCGTCAATATAATCATGGAAAAGAGAATTAGAAGATTCAAAAGAGTGAGAATTTTCAAATCCATGAGGATCATCCGGAGGTAGGATTGGAGGCTTGAGGTAAGAATCATCCTTCTTTCTTGCCTTGTTACATGAAAATGTAACACTCTCCGTATTTGAACTCAAAGAAAGTTCTCCTCTTTCCACATCAATATGAGCTTTTCCCGTGACTAAGAATGGTCTTCCCAAGATCATAGGTGTTTGAGGATCAACCTTCATCTCCAAGACAACAAAATCCAACGGAAAAGTCAACTTCTTCACTTCAACCACTACATCCTCCACCACCCCTAAGGGCTTAATAGTTGATCCATCCGCCACTTGAAGGCATGTAGTGGAAGGCTTGAGCTCTCCAATATCCAATTCTTAAAAAAGAGAATGAGGCATAACATTCACACTAGCTCCCAAGTCACACAATGCATTCACCACCTTCTTTTCTTCAACTTCACAAGGGATAACAAACTTCCCCGGATCACCAACTTTCATAGAAGGCTCCTCATGCAATGGTTTATTTGTTTCAACTAGCTTCGCTTTCTTTCTCTCTTCAAATTTCTTCTTCAAAGTTTCAACAAACTTTTGAAATTCCTCCATCTTTTCTTTTTTAACAAATCTTTGAGGATAAGGGAGTGGATAAGGAGTAATCGGAATTCACCAATAATCACGTTCATATTCCACTTATTTTTCCCTTTTCTCCTTAGCCTTTTTCCACTTGGGCACATGTTCTTCTATCCATTTCTTCCTCTTTTCTTCTAAGTCAATTTCTACTCTTTTTGCTTCTTCTTTTTCTTCATCCACCGTGCAATCCACCAAACCTTCTTTAACCAAGCTATCCTCTTTCACCTTTATGCACATGCAATGCTCTTTTGGATTTATTTTCGTGGTAGATGGGAATTTTCCTTGTTGGTGTTGTGATCCCACGGAAGAAGCAATTTGCCCCATTTGATACTCAAATGCTCTCATCCTATTATCGGATTTCTTCTCATTTTCCTCCATTCTAGCCTCCATCTTTTTCATGAATGCTAGCAATGTCTCTTCCACCGATGCTTTACCCTCTCCATTTGGTGGCTTAGCACTCGGATCGAATCCCAGAGGAAATGACACGGCGGCTTGAGGATTAGAGTAAGAAAGATTTTCATGCTTCCTCGGAGCTTGATAATTTCCACTTGATTGATTGAAATAGTTTCCCCGAGCTTGTCCTTGATATCCTCCTTGAAAATTACCTTGATTAGAAGGATAATTACCTTGGAATTCCCTTGATGATGGAAATTCCCTTGATGATGGAAATTCCCTTGGTAATTTCTCCTATCTAAATAGGCAACATCCTCTACACTTTGCATCACATTACTCTTCTCGTTCAAGGTAGTACTCGTACTTTCCCCTTGACTCACTCCTTGAGTGATCAAATTCAATTGCTTAGTTAAAGCATTGATGCTTTCATTAAATTCTTTCATGCCTTGGCTTTGAAACACATCGCTCTTCACTTTATGCACACTTTCCACTTGAGCTACCGTTCCAAATGCACAACTTCCCATTACTCGCTCGGAAGGCCATTGATAAGCATTCATTGCAATATCTTCAAAAATTTTCATTGCTTTCATAGCATCCACTCCAAATATAGACCCTCCGGATGAGGCATCTACATGCATTCGATTTTGTTGATTCAACCCTTGATAAAAGAAAACCACTTGTTGATTCTCATGAAAATCATGTTGAGGACACTTTCGGAGCATCTCTTTGTAGTGTTCCCATGCTTCATAAAAATTTTCATCCGGGAGTTGCCTAAATTGAGTGATAAGGCTTTTCAATTGGAGAGTCTTTGAAGGAGGAAAATACTTGTTTAAGAACCTTTGCTCAAGATCTTCCCATGTATTACAACTTCCCAAAGGAATTGTATTGTACCATGCTTTAGCCTTGTCTCTTAAAGAAAAAGAGAACAACCTCATTCGAATAGCATCCTCCGACACTCCCTTCATCTTGACGGTATTTGCAACCTCCAAGAAAGTAGATAGATGAGTGTTCGGGTCTTCAAGAGGACCTCCCCCAAACTGATTTGCTTTGACTATGTTGATCAATCCGGTCTTAATTTCATAATCATTGGCTTGAACCGGAGGAACCATATTGCGCACGGCTCTCGGTTGGAAGTAATCCCGAATCGCTCTAGGCCTTTGCAACTCTTGTTGTATTTGCACATTTCCTTGCATAGCTTGGTTATTGAACATATTAACCATCTCTTGGACATTTCTACGAACATATGGTTGTGCCTCTTGTTGTTGGAGTATCCTTTGAGCTTCTTGATTGGCAAGCAATTGCATATATTCTTGATTTTGAGCCATTAAATTCCTAAACATCTCCGCTTGATTCTCTTGCACTCCTTCTTGTACCCCCCTTTGATCTTGTAATGGATCTTGTGGTAGGTTATGATTAGCATTGTCTCCCCGTTGATTCTCCATTTTTGTTCCTTTTCTAGCTTTACGCCTCTCTCGCTTCCTTTGTCGTGCGGTCCTTTCAATCTCCAAATTCAAAGGAATGATCGATTGATTTCCCTTTGATCTTGTGATCATAAAACACCTATGAAAATTCAAAGAGTGAGACCACAAACAACAATAGTAAACAAAGTAAAAATAAAATAAAAAGTATCCTTATCAAGAACAACTAAAACAATAACACAGTACTCGACTAGTCGTCAAACTCCCCTTTGGCAACGGCACCATTTTCTTGTTTGCCTATTTTTGTAGCACTCACGAGCAAGAATACTCGATCTTTGTAGTAGTATATCCCAAGAAAAATTATCAATCCACAAAGGAGTTATGTTCGGACTAGCAAAATACGTGAGCTCATGTTCATGTCATTTTTGTAAAGATGATCGGGGGTTTTGAGATTGATTTACCACTAAAGCAAGTAGCAAGTAAATAAGAGAGCGAATAGAATAAATGACAAGTAAAGATGAATAACAAGTAAAGAAAATGGGTGCTAAAGTTCAAGTATGGAAAAACATGGGATTAGAAACATCCAAGCACACTCGATTCATATTATCATGCAAAAGGAATTCAACTCAATTGATGTAAACTAAGGGTGATCACGATTGTATCCTAAGCTCCCTTTCGGGTTACAAAGGTTGTTGATCCATTTTAGACTCCCAAAAGCACTTAAGATCAAAGCCCAACGTTAACCCCTTCCATCTAGGTACTAGTTAGAGTAACTCTCCCTTTTTGTGTACTAAGGCCAACGAATGGATTGGTTCCCCTCATCGAATTCAAATATCCTTTCGGTCAAACCCAAACTCGATGTCTAATCATGCCTTCCTAATACTATAGAGGGTCGTTTCCGTCTCACTCCAAGCAATACATACATGAACATCATGTTAGCATTTAATTACCACAAATAATCCATTGATCAACAATCCATTAAACCAATAAACATTCATGAATAACAAACCATGCCATCACAACATCAAGACAATTAAACTCCATGAATAGAAATCAACATCAATTAAACCAAAAACCAATTTAATCCACATGACAATATAAATCTAATATGCTCTTTATGCTCCTAATCCCACTAGAGGGATTAGCCTATCATGATAAAAGTAACAAAACAAATAAATGATTCATTACAAATATCCATAGTCTAAATCCAAAAGAAAATCAAGAGAGATGTAAATCTTCCCCAACAATTTCTTGTAGGAGATCTTTAATACCCATGGATCTTCTTCTCTAGCTATTGATTTCTTGAGATCTCTCACACCCAATGGAAGGGATGAAGTTTTGATGGAGAATTAATGGTGATGATGGAGATGGATCAAGATGGATGAAGGTGGATGAAGATGATGGTGGAAAATGGAAGAAATGGTGTGTGATGTGTGTGTAGAGGATGGGAATTTCGGATCTCTTTCCAATTGTTGAATAAAGGGGTATTTATACCCCTATGGAGGCTTCTAGAAGGATCTGAAAATTTCAGCAGGAATGTATACGGCACGAGTCGTGCTCTGCAACACGGCCACAAGGTGGCCGTGTTGTGTCTTCTGATGCTGCCGCACGACCTCTCCTTACAGGGCTGTGTTACGCAACACGGCTCGTGTGCTGCAACACGAGTCGTGTGTTGTAACACGGGCACAGGGTGGTCGTGATAGCTCTTCTGATGTCGGCACACGGCCACTTCTTACAGGGCCGTGTTACGCAACACGGCTTGTGTGCTGCAACACGAGTCGTGTGTTGTAACACGGACACAGGGTGGTCATGTTGGCTCTTCTGATGTCGGCACACGGCCACTTCTTACAGGGCCGTGTTGGTGCATGCCCCTGTTTTCACATTTTGTTTAAGCTCGTTCTCCTTCGTTTCAACTCCGAATTTAGATCCGTTTTTTCCTATATCTTCTTTATCATGTCTAGCATCCAATAAAAAGTGAAAATCATAGGCTTAAGCTCATTCACACACATTTCAATAAAAATACAAAACACAACCAAATAACACATAAAATACGGATAAAATCATATGAAAACACATATAAAAAGACACTAAAATATAGGTTAAAATGGCTCTAATCATCCCACGCCTCATAAATTTTCTCACCCTGATTCATAAAAAATTGGGTGATCTCTTGCTTTATCCTTAAGATCCTTGAGGGTGACATGTATCTCTCCAAGAACTTCTGCTGCAGTTGGTCCCATGTAGTGCAATCTGTGGCATCAAGAGTCTCATACCAAGCTTCCGCCTTATCAATTAAAGAGAACTTGAATAAGGTGATCCGCCTAGCATTATCATTAGCTCCAGCTCCCTTTTGAGTGTTTGCATAACCAAGGAATCTTCGGAGATGCTGATATGGATCTTCAAAACAACCTCCAGAAAAGGGATTCTTTTCTACTATGTTAATAAGAGCGGGATGTATTTCAAAATCATCATCTTCCCCCTTGCTCCTATCAATCCCAAGTTACCAATTCCGTAGTTCGTGAAAATTTCACGAATGGCAATATTATCCGGATTCTGCCTTGCTCCGGCCATGTGTAGCTCAATGTGTTATTCATTTTTTTCCTTCTTCTCATTTTTCAAGCGCACAAGTAACTCAGAAAAATTCAAGGTTAGATAGAAATAAATAATCACAAGTAAAAGTCTTAATCAAAATAGAAATAAAAAACTAATAATAACAGTCGTCCCCGGCAATGGCGCCAAGAATTTGATGCGCGTTTTCTTTGCACGCAAAATTAATCCCCAAGTATTAAGGATATCAGTTGCAGCTAAGCAAGCGACCAAGAGAATATCGAACCCAAAGGACGGCGTATTATTAATTTAATTATTTACTAAATTAATTAAGATAAGTGACAATAAAAGTTGATGGATTTAATTAACAACTACTAAACAATTAATTAAAATAACGAATAATATAAAATATCACTCAACGAATACGAAAGTGGATCAAGTAGGAGAATAGGTAGCTCTAGGATAATCCAGTTTTACTCATTAATTTTCCTTCCATGTGTTAGTGTCCGACTCTGCCTTGTGGAATATGGACGCATCACTAAGCCATGCAAATCTACTCTATAGACACAAGTAAATATGTGCGTAACACGTGTGAATAACCTCGGAGCAAGAGACGTAATTTTACCCCCTTTCTAGGTACTATCAGTATCAATTATTTTCCATGTCTAGAATCTAACCCGATATGATCTCCCTTTATAGTTACTATAAAATTACCCTATTTATCCTGCTTACTAACCCGAATTCAATTCAATTAATAAACATTCATATATGATAGTTCTAATGAAGCTTCGGAGTCCCCTCACTTAGAATCATAATATGGAATCCTGCTCAGCAGTGAACGCACTCAATCAATAACCAAGATATGTATTCAGACTCTACATAACAGTTAATGATGCACAAAATGACTGTGAATATGAATTAAAAAGGCACAATCATATATAAAATAAATTCACAAGTAGTGTTGTATGGAGTTTACACACGAAAGTTCAATTAATTCGTAAAAACCTTCACAATCCTACTTCTACCAAAAAGGCTCTAGCCCATGATATTAAGAAGAACAATCATAGGGGTTGGATAGATCTTACCCGTAGTCCGGAAAATACAAGATAAATTAGAAAGCAAACAAAATCCTAGATGTGGCGTTTTCGAGTCCTTCTCCGTCTTGAATTCTCCTCTTGGTTCTCCTCTTGATTCCACGGACGAATCTTCAAAGTGATGGATGGATGGAGGAAAGAAATTGGATGATGGTTGGGGGTGATCCCCCCTTGTGGGGTGTAGTAAGGTTGTGACCTCTCTTCTCCTCTCTTGTATTGTGTTCTCTATGATGAATAATGATGTGATCTACATCCTCTTTTATACTTGTAAGCACTCCTTATGGACCTTGGATGGGCTTTTTCTTGAAAAATACGCAAAAACACGCACTTGGGGTGTAAAAATTGGATCCGAACGCGTCCCAGGTATGGAATTCGACCTAGGATTTGACCTAGGGGCTTGGTCGAATCCTGGTCGAATTGAAATCAGTGATTTTCCGCACTCCAGGCTTCCAATTTGACCTTGAAATGTGTCGTGGTCGAATTGGCTTTTTGCAGCTTGCGCAGTCTCACCGTTTCGCGCATAACTTTCACATCCAACCTCCGAATTGAGTGATTTTTGTGCTCATGTGATCCTCTCTTCCTTGGCTTCCTATCCATATGCTGAAAATGCACGTCCAAATTTCGTAATTTTATGTGTTCTTGTGGAGATTTGAACTGGTAGTGTCATATATGGTTAGAAAGCCACTGAAGAGAGGGTCGTTTTGGCGTAAAGAACACCTCCATCGGATTCCAAACGAGGATGCTATGAGCAAAATGGTGACATCGCGTGAGCTGTGTCGAACAGAATTGCTGTGCTACTTTCGGTGGCTTGTTGCACATTCAAATCTTAGACTTTTCTTGAGTTCTTTATATGTATAGGAATCCAAGGAAGAGAGGATTGCGTGAGCGTAAGAATCACTCAAATTGGAGTTTGGATGTGGAAGTTATACGCGAAACGGTGAGACTGTGCAAGTTAATTCGACCTGAGCATCAGGTCGAATCGAATGGTGGAAAAACCGATTCGACCTCGTCACTTCGATTCGACCTGGGCAGCTGGTCGAATCGAGCACCTGGGACTTACAGAAGGCCGATTCGACATGGAGGGGTGGATTCGACCTGTTGGTGAGGTCGAATCGAGCTTCGGGAACTTACCATATCTGTATTTTTAAGCCCTAAACACGTGAGATCACTCAAAAAGCCCATTCCAAGGCCTATAAGGAGAGCTTACAAGTATAAAAAAGGGTGTAGATCACATCATTGTTCATTAAAAATCATAATGGAGAGGAGACAGGCCACAACAATACCACACCCCATAAGGGGGGATCACCCCCAACCATTATCCACTTCCTTTCCTCCATCCATCCATCACTTCGAAGATTCGTCTATGGAATCAAGAGGAGAACCAAGAGGAGAATTCAAGATGGAGAAGGACGCGACGATGCCCACATCTAGGTACTTCATGCTAAATTCCAACTAAGGCTAGAGCACTAGACTTCCCTTTCTAGGTACGCAATTTTTAACCTCTTTTGTCTCATTACCAATTACCTAATAATGATGTTTTACCAAGTAATTAATATTCCAAATTGATTGTCTAACACTCTTAGGTATTATAGGCTAATCCCCTAAGACTGTCATAGGAAACAACAATTATTATGCAGAAATAAGGAATCCTATTAACTATCAATCAGTTATACCATCAATAATAATTAAAGGAATCAAAACCCAAAAACACAATCAGTGATACCATCAATCAGTGGATGGATGGAAGGTGGTGAATAATGGAGGAATAAGGGCACTGTGTGCCGCCGATGGTGGTGTGAGTGGGGATCTATTTGGTGAAGGTCAGGATTGGAGTATTTATAGGATGGAATGGGCTGGGCCAAAATAATTGACGTGGCGTGCAAAGATTAGGCCACACGGCATCGTGCGCCCTTCACACGGCTCTCACACGGCTGCATGTAATCTTGCACGGCTTCGTGTCTTCGCACGGCAGCAATCGTGCGCCAATTCTTCTCCCACGGTATCGTGATCCTCATGCACGGCTTCGTGTATCTCGCTCTAAAACCTCAAAAACTCCTCACACGGCATCGTGAGTTGTCACACGGTAGCAACCGTGTGACAAGATCTCACACACGGATGCTAGAGGGCTCACACGGCCTCTGAAAAGCCTTGCACGGCAGCCTCACATGATGCAAAACGTGCAAACTTTGGTTCACGCACGCCCCTGTCCGTGCGTACCTCGCTCGCCGCCGCGTGCGCTGTCGACAGCTGCGCGACTCTACGGTTTTGAGCATAACTTCTTCATACGACCTCCAATTTGAGGTGTTTCTTGAGTTATAATGATCTTCTCTTCCGTGAATTTCCAACCATATGTTACATGACCAATTTGGACAATCACACAGATACAGAAAAATTATGAAAGTTGGATGTCTGTTTGATGGCAAGGAGATCAATTTCATCCTTCATTCCAACTTCGCATTCTTGATCCTTTTTCCTATCAAAACACAACAAAATACCTCTCATGCACCTTTTAGTCGATAATAATTCAAATTATAAAGATTTGTTTAAATAATATCAAATATACACTCAAAGAGGTATCAAATTGGACCCGAAAATACATGAATTTTCACTCTTATCAAACCCCCCAAACTTAAGGTGTTGTTCGTCCCCGAAAAACGAAATCACAAACCAAGAGAAAATAAAGAGAGGGAAAGTCATGTTCTAAGGGAAGATCAAAACATAGACTAAGCCTACAAAATATGCAAGTTAAGATAACTACTTCACCAATTCAAGTACTCAATCCACCTATGCTCACAGGATATATATAACGTAACTCTCACGCTCATGGTGTATAAAGTGTACACCAATTGGGTTGTATATATGTTCTCTCAGATTCAATTCAAGTGCATGCGTAACCATAAGCTTGCCTATTGTCTCAACTCTCCTTTTACTTGTAGCTAGCAAATTATGAATCAAAAAAGAATTTTTTATTTGGTTGTAACGTAGGCTCTTTGGACAAGGTATGAAATTTATGGATAAGTGACTCAAACTAGGATCAATCAAGCGGCCGTCAATCATGATCTTTTATTCTTCCTCATCACTTTCTTTTCAAGCACAACTCCTCCTCAAATTCAAACTATTTATTTTTCTTCAATTCCTTGAATGGGGCACAGTTTCGGGCACTACCCCTTGCATCCTCCATAGGGTACCAGTTTCAGGCACTACCCTAAGGTGTTTAATTCAATGGAGTACTAGATTTAAGCACTACTCCATGATTTTCCTTAGATGCATATTCAAGCTCAATCACTCTTTCAACACCACTTTCATTCCTTCCCAAGCTGTTATCAAGCTCCATTAACACACTTTGAAAAACCATTAATTCTCCTTCATGATGGACAATCAAGGCTAAAAAAATCATTAAGATACTCAAAGTGGTTATTTCTCATAGGTTGCCAAAGAATGAGGTTTTTAAGCTCAATGGGGCTAACTACGGATAAACAATCATATGGTAAGGAATTATTTGGTTAAGTGACTCATAAAATCAAAGATGGCCTAATATCATCTTCATAATCCACTAGACTATTCTCAAATATTAAAGGAGACTCAAGGCAAGTTCTTGAATACACGCACAAGAATGATACACTCAACAATAAAAACATCATGCATCAATGTAATATGATTTAAAGGCTCAAATCTCACTTGACTTTTTCATAGAATGAACGAGCACTCTTCAAGGCTAAGCATACATCATAACAAGCACATCAAGAACTTCAAGTACTTAAGAATCTAAACATGTTCCCCTTATTAATCATAACCAACATCATAGGCATGATAAAAGTCATAGATCCCCATGAAATTCAGGTTATAAAATTTAAAGCTCATGTCCCTTGCTCATAAGAATTCAAAACTCATAGAAAAATTTAGAATATGGAATGAAGTAACCTGATTCAATCTCCTTCACATCTTGCAAGTTCACTTCATCACCTTTAATACCTTCTCAATCATAAAAGCTCAAACAAAACTCATCATCACAGGAAAGATAAAAATATCGGGACGACGAAAATTGATGACAGAGCACAAAAACACATTAACACGAACAAAAACACACAAGACACTTGGATAGTCGCAAAAAAATTCGAAAGATCGAATAAAATTCGAAAATTCTAAAAAAAATCGACTTCCAAGCACACAGACACTAAAAAATGCAAAGTAAACATACCTGGGTGCGGATGGAACAAGGGAAGAACATCACACCCCCCCAAACTTAGATGAAAACGTGAGCTGAATTTAAGTTTAAAAGGATGTTATTACCTTAAGTGTAAACACGCACCTTGAGTATAATTCACATAGCACAAGACATAACAAACCAAACAAAATAAAGCAATAAAATGGTGGGTTGCCTCCCACCAAGCGCTTTTGTTTAATGTTGAGGAGCTTGACGGAATGCAGACTCGGAGATGTTCGGACTCATGCAACACTTCTATATTTTTCATCTTCACCTTTAAGTGTTGTTTTGCCCTCTTTCGATCCATCCAAACCATCTCTCCCTTCTTACTCTCAAGGATCAACTTATCTGGATCTCTATCTTTACATGCTTCCTTCCTATCAACATTAAGATCAGACAAATAAGAGCCATATATATCCAGAGGGACTGGTGGAATTTGTTTCCATGTTCCTCCTTCAATCCATGACATCTCTCTTCTATTATTCCTGCAAGCATTCATAGATCTCAAACAATCTGTTATTTCATTAGATAAAATATCAGATGAAAAATCAGATTCAACAATAGTAGCAGGAGTAGATAAAGAAGGAATGTTGCTGATGCAAGATTTCACTTGATCCTTAGATGGAATCAATGGCAGCTTCTCCTCTACACTCTCATCAACATCAATGGACTTGCAGCTGGACTCTGCAGAATGACTTTTCAAACCATCAAGTGAGAACATGATCTCCTCATCTCCCACTCTAAGTTTTAACTTCCCATCTTCAACATCAATCAGAGCTCTAGCAGTGGCTAAAAACTACCTACCCAAAATCAGAGGCACATTGTTATCCTCCTCCATATCAAGCACCAGGAAATCAACAGGGAAGAAGAACTTATCAACCTTTACCAGTACATCCTCAATAACTCCTCTAGGGTGCGTAATAGACCTATCAGCTAGATGCAGTGTAACCGAAGTAGGCTTCAATTCCCCAAAACTAAGACTCTTGAACATACTTAGGGACATAAGATTTATGCTAGCCCCCAAGTCATACAAAGCTCTGCAAGTGTCATTCTTTCCAATCTGCACTGGGATGGTGAACTTACCCGGATCTTTTACCTTGGCTGGCAACTTCCTCTGAATGATGGCACTGCACTCCTCAGTCAAATTCACTATCTCCTTGTCCACGATACTACGCTTCTTGGACATGATCTCCTTCAGAAACTTCATATATTGTGGCATCTGCTCGAGTGCTTCAGCAAAGGGCATGTTGATCTGGATTTGCTTGAAAATATTTACAAACTTCTGAAACTTCTTATCAAGACCCTTCTTCAACTGCACAGAGGGAAAGGAATATGATATTTTGTCTTTGGAATCCCCAAGCTATTTCTTTCAAGTTCATCCTTTTTGTTCATTTATCTCTTAGCTCTCTCCCACTTCTTCTCAGAGACTACAGGCTGCTCAGTATCCTTGTGAAAAACCATAGTATTAGTATGCTGAGGAGGAACAGAGTCAACCGGAGCAGAAATAGGGTCACACGATTGTGGCCGTGTGACTGGCGTGTGATTGTGCCCGGACCCGTGTGATATGTCGTGCACTGTGCTCTGCTCGCCATCGTGCATGCTCACACGGACATCACCGTGTAATGTTCTAGATGGCACATCTTTGCTTGATGTCGCCCGATACCCATCGGGCACCCTATTCCCATGCTCGACTGTAATTCTTGCTGCACGGTGTTCACCCTGCGGCCACTCGGCATCGTGTGTGCTCACACGATGGTGCCCGAGTGTGCTTCCTTTATCAAAATCTTCTCGCCCGGCAGCGTGTGTGCTCACACGGTGATGGTCGGGAGCCAACAAGGTGGCTTGCGGGTGCGGACGGTTGTACCCGTGTGTGCCCCCAGACCAATTTTTCGTGTAATCCTTTGTATCAGTAATGCTGGGTCCTTCATATTGTGTACCACTTCTCAAAGTAATAGCATAACACTTATGCTCTCTCGGATTTAACTGCTCTCTCGGATTCAACTCTGTTTGAGCAGAAAATTTCCCTTGCAGTTGCAACTTACCCACTGCAGCATTTAACTGACTGATCGCTAAGTCTGTTTCTTTCTGCTTCTTCTCTGATGTCTCTTGGTTTGTGACCATCATCTTGAGCATCAAATCCATCTTATCTTCCATTGATGATCTCCCTTCAGCAGGTTTCTGAGCTGGCTCAAATCCCGGAGGTGGTGCAACTGTGCTATTAGGATTTGAGTATGACAGATTCTCATTCCTTCTCTGATTGTTGAAGTTTGAATTTCCTTAGTTCCAACCTTGTTGAAATTGACGGTAGTTCCCTTGGTCATTCCTCCCCCAAACTGATTATTCGGTCTAAAATTTTATCTATTTCTATTATCTCCTTGAAAACTATGTCTCATAGCATAGTTTGCATCCTCGAATTGCTCTTCATCTCCAGTCATCATTACTTCCTCTCTGTTTCCTTTGGTGAGGCGGTCCAACTTCTTGTATAGTTCATCAAGTCGATCATGAATAGCTGACACTTCATGATTTCCAGCTTGAATTTCTATCTTAGCCACTTTGTCAAAAGAGGCGTCTCCATCTGCCCTTTCTGTCGGCCAATCATAGGTGTTTGCAGCCATCTCCTCGAATATCTCCTCCGCTGCCTTTGCAGACTGCTTAAATATAGATCCACCCACTGTTGCGTCTACCAACACTCTCGAATCTCTTCTTAGGCCTTGATAGAAGAAGCCTAAGTATCCTTTGAAAATCCGTGTTTGGGACAGCTTCGCAACAGCTCTTTGAATCTCTCTCATGCCTCATAGAAATTCTCCAAGGATCCTTGTTTGAATTGTGTAATCCTTTTCTTTGTCAAGAAACTCTTGAATGGAGGGAAGTATTTATTCAGAAACCTATCTGCTAATTGTTCCCAAGTAGTACAACATCCTTGAGGAAGGTTGTTGTACCACTCCTTCCCTTTCCTCGTAAGTGAGAATGGGAAAAGCCGCATCCTGATAGCATCCTCTGGAACATTCCTGTGCTTCTGCGTTCTAGCATATTCATCAAATAATTGCAGATGCTCACTAGGATTCTCCAAAGGTGTCCCATTAAACTGCTGTCTCTCTACCATCCGGATCAGCCCGAAAGGCAGCTCAAAACTCTCTGTGGTGATCGCAGGTCCATTCAACCCAGCATTAGTGGTGTGCTTCAGTTTATATTGATCCCGCATAGGCATTAGGGCCTGATCGTCAGCCATCTCTCTAGTCTCAGTCTCCTCAGCTAGATTAACTCCATCAAATTTCTGTGAAAGCGTTTCCACTTCCTCTTCTTCTGATGAATAAAAACTCTCCGAATCAGAACTAGGAATAGGTGTAGTTGGCTGCTTTCTCTTCCTTCTGTTCTCTCTAACAAGTGCTTCAAGTTCTAGGTTTAATGGTTCGATTGCTCGTCCACTAGACCTAGTGTTCATACACCTGTTCTCACTCAAAAGATCAGAATTGTTTGGTTCACAAATAAAATAAAATAAAACAAATAAAGTTTAACGTCCTACAAGAAAATAAATCATAATAGAAATAAATTTAAATCTATAAACTATCCCCGGCAACGGCGCCAAGAACTTGATCGCTATTTCCTTTCACCCTCAAGTGTAAGGGATCGATTGTAGTGCGCGTGACCAAGTGAATATCGTTCTCATGAGATAGTTATAAACTTAACAAATAATTGTATTAATGACAATTCAATTGCAAGACAAATCTGGGGGTTTTTGAAGTAATGATTAATTAAACTAATAAAACTGAATTAAATAATTAAACTAAGCAAATAAAATAAATCACACAAGAGAAAATGGTTAAGAATTCAAGGATGGAGAATTGGTAATGCTCGGGCAAACAGCTTAACTATGTGACTAATTTATTTAGACCCAAATTAATTACTTGCAGACGTTTATAAGAGGATCACTAAGCCTAGTTAAATCACCTTGATCGGGTAGGATCTAACACTTATAATGAGCTGAAAATCCTAGGATCAATAAGGAATTAATTCTTTCTCCCTCTATAGGTACTTCATGCTAAATTCCAAGTAAGGCTAGAGCACTAGACTTTCCTTTCTAGGTACGCAATTGTTAACCCCTTTTGTCTCCTTACCAATTACCTAATAATGATGTTTTACCAAGTAATTAATATTCCAAATTGATTGTCTATCACTCTTAGGTATTATAGGCTAATCCCCTAAGACTGTCACAGGAAACAACAATTATGCAGAAATAAGAAATCCTATTAACTATCAATCAGTGATACCGTCAATAATAATTAAAGGAATCAAAACCCAAAAACACAATAATAAGAAGTCTCAAAATATCCTCTTCAATAAGAAAATAAACAATCTGCAGAATAATCAAATCCAAGTCTAGGGCAATCAAATCACATAGCCAAATCTGTCTTAAAGCCCTAACATTACCAACAAAGAAACTTAGCCCATGGAATTACGGGGGCAAATCACAAAGATGTAATAAACCCTAACCATTGTGCTAAATTAACAAAGAAAAATAATTAAAGATAAAGAACCCTTTTTGGAGGACTCCGTCTCTTCAATCACGATCTCCGTCGGAATCTCCGTCTCCGATCCAAGTAGCAGCTCCGATCGTCTCTCCGGTGGATGGATGGAAGGTGGTGAATAATGGAGAAATTAGGGCACTGTGTGCCGCCGATGGTGGTGTGAGTGGGGATCTATTTCGTGAAGGTCAGGATTGGAGTATTTATAAGATGGAATGGGCTGGGCCAAAATAATTGACGTGGCGTGCAAGGATTGGGCCACATGGCATTGTGCGCCCTTCACACGGCTCTCACACGACTGCATGTATTCTTGCACGGCTTCGTGTCTTCGCACGGCAGCAACCGTGCACCAATTCTTCTCCCACGGCATCGTGATCCTCATGCACGGCTTCGTGTATCTCGCTCTAAAACCTTGAAAACTCCTCGCAGGGAACTTCCCTTTTCCTACAGATTGAGTCAAAGTGTTCATATTTTCAGCAATTGTGCCCATCAACATCGTAAGATCTTTAACTTGAGTAGACAAATCCTTGTGATGATCATCAATCTTTTTCTCAAGTTTGGCCTCAAGGCGGTTCACTCTTTCATCATTCCTCGCCATGTACCTGTTCACAGTATCCTCAAAACCCGGCTTTCCTTCTTCCACCTTTGCTCCCGGATCAACACCCATCGGAGGCTGCACAGCGTTGTTCGGATTGCTCCATGAGAATTCAGGCCTCCTTGGTTGTTGTTGATAACCACCAGGGGGACCATGATTATTGTAGTTCCCTTGGTAGTTCTGGTTTCCTTGATTCGGGTACCTAGTTCCTTGAATACTTTGACCCATGGCATAGTTTGCCTCCTCCATCTCCTCTTGGATTGTTCCATCATTCATCAGTTCTTGCTGCATGATTGGTACGCGTTGAGATATATCGCTGATCTGCTTCTGTTGGGACTCAAGTAGCTTATTGATAGACGACAAGCTAGAGACGATCTCATCTTCTCTACTCGTTTTCACCATTGTATGTTCAACTTTAGCTACTTTTCCAAGGACATAAGTACCTCTCACTCTATCAGTAGTCCAATCTCTCGAATTCATTGAAATATCTTCAAACAGTCTCTCGGCCTCTACGGATGACTTAGTAAGCAATGCTCCATTAGAAGAAGCATCTAATAACACTCATTGTAGAATATGCTGATATATTGAGCCTTAGAAAGCCCATGTTAAGGACACTTCCGAAGCATGTCCTTGAATCTATCCCAAGCTTCATGAAACTTCTCTCCTCCACTGATAGTGTTAAGAGTGAAATTTCACGTATTTTAGGTCTCACATTACACCGTTTTTGATAGAATGTGGCCATGATTTTATATAGAATGGCATGGTTTTCATATCTTGCATAATTAAGATTCTACTAAGGTGTTTTGTTGAGTTTTGAAGGGTAAAACATGATCAAAAGTTCAAAGTTGGAATGAGGAGTGAAAGTGAGAAGGAATGCTGAAAAATACAGTCCATGTTGCACAAATTTCTGTATTCTTATAGAAGTCCAAATTGATCATATGATATATGGTTAGAAAGCCACAGAAGATATGGTCGTTTTGACTTAAAGAACACCCCAATTGGATTCCAAAACGAGAAAGTTATGATCAAAGTGCTAACGTCACGCATGCTGTACCGAGCAGCCACTTTGCATGACTTTTTACATATTTAAATGTTGGAATTTCTGAGAGTTATTTATATTTATAGAGAGCCAAGGAAGAGAGGAACATGTGAGCACAAAAATCACTCAATTTGGAGTCCGTATGAATAAGTTATGCTCAAAACGGTGAGATCGCGCAGTGCAGTTTCTGCAGCTCGGCGGGTAGCGAGCGGCGAGCGGCACTTCCACGTGACCAAAAGCTGCCGAGCTGGTGTCCTACGGAGCTTAAACGACGTCTAGGTGTCACCCATATGCTGCTCGGCAGGTTTGGGGGCCGCTCGGCCATCAGCTCAGCTCGAGCTAGGTGCCGAGCGGCCCAAAATCGAGCCCAGTCGGGGCCTGTTCGATGCAGCATCGTATATATACCATCAAGTCGCGATTCTGAAGCAGTATTGGTCGCGAAAACAGCCGGCAACAGTCCAAGAGAGAATTAGGGAGATCAATACACAAATTGGAGAGAACCCATCCATAATCCATCATCAATTCACACCTCCTATCACACTCATATCAGATTACAACCTGATTTCATCCTCCATCCAATTCCACAAGGGTTTCAAGTGCTAATTGAGGGAAAATCAAGCAATTGAAGAGACGGAGAAGGAACGTGAGATTGCTCCTACACTAGGGTTTCACAATTCCTATCTATTCCTTTCTATTACTTTGATTATTGTTATGAATTGCTTAGCCATGAGGATTGCTTGTAATCTCATGGGCTAATTTCCTATACAGTTCTAGGGTTTGATGGATTGATTTAATTGATTTGGGGATTTAGACTAAAGATTGGGATTTTATGCAGTTGAGCTTTTGATTTTACTTATTTTATTAAGACATGCTTTTCTGTTTCGTAACGTCTTCATAATATATTCATGACATCCGCTAAAATGCTTGGATTATTGTGTTAGCTTGTGTGCGTTCATGATTGGTATTATCTATCTGTTAGGGATTAGAGTAGCTCCGCTATAAGCACTTTAATTTCATGAACTGGTTAATCAAATACTTGATTAGTTTAGTGGAACAATGCAATTAGACAATCAAGTAGGAAGTGAATAGAACCTTGTAGTAATTCCAGAAAATATCTTGTTAGTCGGGCTTACCATCCGGAGGTATTGTTGCTTGCTTTGATTAGTATCTAGGAATAAGGCTTGGTAATATTTGCGCACCTTAGGATTTAAACCAGATTAGACTGTTAGCTTTGAATCGAATTATATTCGGTGGGATAACAGGGATATGTGGTGTATTTTCAGTGAAACTGCATGAATGAACAATCGTAAGTTTAATAACCCAAATTAATTGATCTCTACCTGATACCTTAGAACTGTTCGTTATCTCTTGATTAGAAACTTGCTTTTATTTTTCCTTGCTTTTAATTAATTTAGTTATTTATATTTCAGTAATTTAGATAATTAAATTCACAACTCCTGGATATCGGTTACTTGATTCTGATTAATTTAGTAATTTTAGGAAATAAATAATTAGCTGTTATTTTGGGTTCGATAATTTAACTTGGGTGCTTACTGCTACAATTGATATTCTTACACTTGAGGATTAAATTATAGAGCGCAGAAAAAGGCTTATCAGATAGCAAATTGGTTAATCTCTTGTTTCATCTTAAACACCTTTGACGGTGGCATGTACCTCTCCAAGAACCTTAACTTCAATTGCTCCCAAGTGGTGCACTCAGCTGCGTTTAAAGTATCATACCAATCTCTCGCCTTTTTAGTAAGCGAGAACTTGAACAAGAGGATCTTCCGTGCATCTTCATGTTCCCCTGCATCTTTTTGAGTACTTGCATAGCCCAAGAACTTGTTTAGATGCTGCTGCGGATCCTCGAAAGCCCCTCCTGAAAAAGAGTTTCTTTCTATCATGCTAATAAGAGCGGGGTGAAGATCGAAGTCCGCATTAGCCCCTCTCGCTCCTAGAAGCCTAGAATGTCCAGCCCCGTTATTCTTGAAGACTTCACGGATAGCCAGATTGTCCGGATTAGCCACATCGTTGGCCATGTCAACTTTCTCCGCTGCTGCGTTTAAATCAACCACAGTTTCAGTCGCTTCCGAGTTTAGTACGTCAACTGCATCTACTGCCTTGTTCCTATTCTTCTTCTTCTTCTTCTTCTTCTTCTTTCTCGACGACGCTCCGATCTCAGGGTTATACGGTTCTAATTCACCTACTTTTGATCTAGTGAGCATGCACCTGAAAAGATTAGGAATTAGAAAACAAAACAAGAAGTAAAATAGTCCTAATAAAACTAGAAATAATAAAAAGATATTTTATGCCGTCCCCGGCAACGGCGCCAGAAACTTGTTGGAGTATTTCTCAACACACAAATTAATCCTCAAGTGTAAGGATATTAATTGTAGTCGTGAAAGTGACCAAGTTACAATATCGAACCCATGGGACGGATAAATATCAATTTGATTATATTCTAATTTATTTCGGACTATGTTTGGTAATTTAATGGTGTAGATTGAAGTAATATGTCAATTGAAATAGCTGAAATAAATAACAAGAATAAAAGAAAGGTGAGTTGTAATCAAGTGAGATAATAGGTAGTTCGTCGGGTTATCCAGTTTTACTATTAATTCATATTTTCGTGTGACGATGTCCGACTCTGCCCTGTGATTTATGGACGCATCACTAAGCTATGGAAATCGACTCTATAGACACAAGTAGATATGCGTTTGACACGTGCGAGTATCCTAGGAGCAAGATGTATACTTTACCCCCCTTTCTAGGTACTATCAGAATCAATTATTTCCCGTGCACTTAGTACTCTAACCCGATTTGATCTCCCTTTATAGGTACTATAAAGTTATACTCTTCATCCTACTTATTAACCCGAATAAGATTCAATTAACAAGTATTCATATAAGATAGTTCTAATAAGACCTTGGAATCCCTTCACTTAGAATTATAACATTAAACCCTGCTCAACAGTGAACGCACTCAACCAATAACCATGTTATGTATTCAGACTCTACACAACGATTATTGATGCACAAAATGACTATGAGTATGGATTAAATAAGCACAATCTTATATAAAATAAACCACAGGTAGTGTTGTACAGAGTTTTACACACGAAATACAAATTACATCATGAAACCTTCATAACCCTAGAACTACCGAAGCGGCTCTAGCCAATTATTGATCTAAGAGCAATCATGATTAGATGGACCAATCTTACTTGAACCTCCAGCAAAGCCTCTGTCACAGCCCTCCGGATGGTCGCCAATCTCTGTCTCCTTGTCTCTCTTATGACTCACGATCAAAAGATCTCTCCTCTACTGCATGAGCCTCCTTTTATACTTGTAATCACGTCTCTAGGGCTTGGAATGGGCTTTGCAAGTGATCTCACGCGTTTTGGCCTCAAAAATCCGGATAAGGTAAGTTTCTGAATCTTGGTTCGACCTCAGCAACAGGTCGAACCACAGGTCGAACCCGTCTACTGGAAGTATTCTGCTCCTGGATCGACCAACTGGACAGGTCGAACCACTCTTCCTCCATGTCGAACCACAGGTCGAACCCAGCTACTGGAAATCTGCCGCAACCGGTTCGACCAACTGACAAGTCGAACTCCCACGTCGTGGTCGAACTCTCCTTCTCGAGAACTTATTCGACCATGGTTCGACTAGTGATTAGGTCGAACCCTCTGATCTTTGGTCGAACCTACCTTCTGTATACTTCAATCGCCCGGTTCGACCTGCTGAAGAGGTCGAACCCTCCTTCAACAGGTCAAACCATCCTTCTTCTTTGGTGGTTCGCATGGTCTCGACTTCGTCTCTTCAATTCTTAGCACTTCCTATCCGATTTAGCTAGTAAAACCACTCAAGCTCCGACAACACCTGATTCATGCTCTTGCACAATATATATAAGTTTTTCACCTATTTCAACCTTCAAACACTCCGAAACTAGCACAAATACCGGTGTTAAACTTGTGAATTTACACACTCATCAGACAAATAAAAAGAATAGTATCTCAAATGAGAATGATTGGACCTACAAATAGATCAAATATAATAAAATCTAAAACTAATATTAAATAAAAATATAAAATAAGATAAAATAAATTAAATTATAAAAATAGAGTTTATAAAATTATTTTTAAAAAAAACACAAAAATAGAAGAGAAAAAAAAAAGATAACAAAAAATTAAACAGTATAATGATAGGAGAATAATTGAACATGCATATAAGATCAAATAAAAGTATAAAAGACAAAACAAATTAGAGTAGATTATAAATAATATGAATGTAGAATTTGTAAAAGAGAGGAAAAAGAAGAAGCATTATAGAAAAAAATAATAAAAAGAGGATTAAAATAGACAAAAGATAGAATATTAAAATATAAAAATAGGGTTCAAAGAATTATTATAAATCAAACACAAAAATTGAAGAAAAAAAAAGATAGTAAAAAAAGATAATGATACCTCAAATGAGAATGATTTGATCTGCAAGTAAAATTAAATATAAGAATGATTAAATCTAAAAATAATATCAAATAAAAGTATAAAAGAAGATAAAATAAATTAAATTATAAAAATAGAGTTTATAGAATTATTAAAAAAAATACACAAAAATCGAAGAGAATAAAAATAAGATAATAAAAAATTAAAAAGTATAATGATACTTTTAAAGAGAATGATTGAACCTGCATATAAGATCAAATAAAAGTATAAAAGACAAACAAATTATAGTAGATTATAAATAATATAATAGTAAAATCTGTAAAAGAGGAGAAAAAGAAGAAGTATTAGAGAAAAGAAAAAAAACAAAAATATAATTAAAAAGAAGAACAAAAGATTGAATATTAAAATATAAAAATATGGTTCATAGAATTATTATAAAGCAAACACAAAATTAAAGAATAAAAAAGAACATTACCTCAATGAGAATGATTAGACCTACAAATAAGATCATATATAATAATAATTAAATCTAAAAATAATATCAAATAAAAGTATAAAATAAGATAAAATAAATACAATTATAAAAATAGAGTTCATAGAATTATTAAAAAAACACAAAAAATCAAGAGAAAAAAATAAGATAATAAAAAATTTAAAAGTATAATAATACATTTAATTAGAATGGTTGAACCTGCATATAACATCATATAAAAGTATGAAAGACAAAATAAATTAGAATAGACTATAAATAATATGAAAGTAGAATCTGTAAAAAGAAGAAAAAGAATAAGCATTAGAGAAAAAAATTACAAAAAGAGGTTTAAAAACAAGAACAAATATAGAATATTAAAATATAAAAATAAGGTTCACAAAATTATTATAAAGAAAACACAAAAATTGAAAAAAAAAGATAAAAAAAAGAATGATACCTGAGAATGATTGGATCTACAAATAAAATCAAATATGCGAATTATTAAATCTAAAAATAATATCAAATAAAAGTATAAAAAAATTAAATAAATTAAATTATAAAAATAAAGTTTAAAGAATTATTTAAAAAAATACACAAAAATCGAAGAGAAAAAAAAATAAGATTACAAAAAATAAAAAATTATAATATTATCTTTAAGGAGAATGATTGAACCTGAATATAAGATTAAATAAAAGTATAAATGACAAAATAAATTAGAGTAGATTATAAATAATATGATAGTAGAATATGTAAAAGAGAAGAAAAAGAAGAAGTTTTATAGAAAAAAATAACAAAAAGAGGATTAAAAAGTAGAACAAAAAAAAATTAAAAAGTGTAATGATATCTTTAAGAGAATGATTGAAATTGCCTATAAGATCAAATAAAAGTATAAAAAAAATAAATTAGAGTAGATTATAAATAATATGAAATTAAAATCTATAAAATAGAAAAATAAGAAGAAGCATTAGAGAGAGAAAAAAAAGAGGGAGAAAGTAAGAACTTGATTAAGTTATAAAAACATTATAGTATTGAAAAATTTTAAAGAAAAAAAAGATAACAAAAAAAATCAAAAATAATATTAAAAATTGAAGAGAAAAAAAAAGGATAAAAAAAATTAAATAGTAATTGCTAATAATTCCCTCTCAGCGAATTGTTCGCATTTACTGGGATGGAGGGAGTACATGTTTCTTAATAATTGTATACTTTTTATTCAATAATTGTATCTTATTTTTAAAATTTATATTGAATGATTTTAAAGAATGAACGGTCGTGATTGAAATCAAATATTTAGAGGGAGGGTCCTAATAAAAATAAAATTGATATATTAATTGAAATTAAATATATATTGATTAAAAATTATCAAATTTATATTGTTAAATTAAATAAATAAAAAAAAGTAAATTTTAAATAATAATATTCATCAGTATTATAATTTTATTTTATTTTATGATTGAAATCAAAGAAAAATCATATTCCTATGTATATTAAATTAAAGGCAAAGACTAGAATAGAACTGTCTTTTTTTAGAATATGTGGAACCGGATCTTTTATTAGAATTGGATTAAATTATTTCTGCCCCATGCCCATGTGATGTATTCAGCCCCAACTCAAAGATGATGGATCAAAGAAGAAGAATAGATGATAGATAGAAAATCATACCTTGTATTTTTTGTATATTCTCTACAGTTGTATTACTTTTTTCATAGATTGTGTGTTACATCATTCATGTCCTCTCTTCCCTTATATCCTAGTTGATTCCTTTCTCTCCTTCTAAATTGTTTTCTCTAATAAATGATTGACAAGTGTCCTATTCTAGAATCATCCTATAACAAATTTGATGCCTTCTTGGTGCTCTCATTCTTCATTGGTGGATGTGGAATCTTTGTCTAACGAGCAATTGGGGACCACTGCATCATATCTTTGTTGTTGCCTCTATCTTCTTCCGCCATCATCCAAAGTAGGCTCGGATAGCAGGGGTGATTTCCCGAGGTTAGTCAGTGTTTATTGACTCCCTAGCTTCTTGTGCCTGCTTATTTGGGCCGTCTTAATAATGTGTCCGAGTATTTATCTCATAACACAATCTACAAAATGAAGCTAGCTAGTACACACATTAATTCAGCTTAATTTCCATATACATCCATTTCTTATAAATTTAATTATTTCATCTCAACTCCAATTTACATATACATTATTTGCTTCCAATTTTATGGTATTTATTTATGTTTTACCTCATTTTTAAATGGTTTCATCATACTATAGCTTTATTTACTTAATTAATCTTTTCTATATTCATTAGTTCTAGCTAGCTGAATTAATTCTTATATATAATATCAAACATAAAAATTTGTCTGCTTTCAGACCAACATCATATCAGATTAATTGAATTCCAGCATGATTATAAATTTTCATCATTGTTTTCTCATCTGATTTAATTAATTTGTAATAAGCCGGAACAAGACAAATATTAATATTATTAATAAAAGCGGAAAAGCAATTTTGATAAATAAAACAATAAGCGATCGAGCAGATATAATATAGTCATAGATACTCCATAAAATATAAGAAACATAAGAAAAGAGAAGGAAATGTTAAATGTTTGCGTAAATTATATAAAGTGCATTATTAATGAGTGGATATGAAGAGGTTTAATTGGGGTGGCACTTTAATTAATAAAGTGGTGAACTTTAATCTTGGATTATCGTTATAAAAGGGAGATTTGCATTTAAGAGCGTGCAAAGAATTTAGTAATATAATTCAAAATTAATCTTAAATTTGTATTGTAGTGGGAATATTATATGATGAGATAGTAAATGTTTCCAAGGAGGCACGGGTGCTCCGACGATTTCTCCAACACAATCCCACTCCCCACCACCACCTCCTCCTCGATCTTCTCTCTCTCTCTCACATACACACACTATACATATCATATAATCTATAATGTATTCCTCCCACTAATTCAACTACTATATACTATGTACTGGAGTATAATTTAATTAACATATACGACTTCATTTCACAATAAAACATACATAAGATCTTCAATTTATGATTTTCATTTCTCATTAATTTGCCTTATTTTACGTGGTGGAATCAGGATCATGTGCAAACTTTTTTTTTATTTATTATTTTATAATTATGTGTTATAAATATATCCTATAATTTAAGGTGAAATTTAAAAAATAAACCAAATACTACATAGATGAAATTACAAACAATGAACTACTAGAATAAAATGTATTATATATTAATTATAAGAGTGAAATTATATTAATATTATTTTTAATTAAACTAATTATATATAAAATTCTAACAATAAGATAAGATATATAAGAATCATAAATAGGACTGAAATTATAATTATATTTTAAAAATTAATATAAATTTTACTACTCCCTCCGTCCCACGTATTTTTACCCACTTTCCATTTTGGGGTGTACCACGTATTTTTACCCATTCCATTTTTGGAAAAAATAAATAATATTTTATTACATACTTTTTACAATCCCAACAACTTTAATTACTTTTTTACACTTTATTCATCATTCCCAACAACTTTATTCACTTTTTCTTTTCAAATTACTAATTTATCCCTACTTTCTCTTACATTATATATTAAAAAAATAAAACGTCTTAATCTCCGTGCCCGTACAAACGGGTAAAAATACCCGGGACGGAGGGAGTAATAAATATGATATAAACCTTGAAGAAATAAATACAAACTACATTATATCTTAAGAATTAATACTAAATTCCAAAAATAATCAAACCCTAGCTAGGTAAAAATTGGATATGTAAAATGAGGTAACTAATCTTTATTCATAAGAGTAAGTTAATACTATGTAGTTTTTATTAATATGTGTGCAAAACTGCAAATAGTATAATAGATCCAAGTAAATATGGAGTCATAAATATATTGAAGCCCATTATTTCATATTCCTTGTTACCAGCTGGTTGCATGTCTTAAATCTTATTTGAACCCACGCCCTACCCTACCTACACAGCACACCCAAAGAAAGAAAGATAAAAAATAAAAATAAAAAATAAAAAAATCACCTAAACACTGTACTTGTTGCTCTCTTTTAAAATTAAAACACAAGCCCAGCATGCTAAATAAAATTAATAAGTTAATATTTTTATACGTGGAATTTTCTTGCAGAAAACTAGTATATATAAGTACTGTGCTCCTGAGTTTGTTACTGATCACCAGCACATATAATTCCATTTAATTATTGCTAAGAGGACCAAAAATTCATTCATCCTGCTTAATTATAACTTCCTATCCTTTTATAATTTTATTGATCATTTATTTAGGGTAAATATAAAAAATGTTTCGGTAAGTATGACGTTTTCCAATTTTATTCTTTTTTCTTTTGTAATTCTCAATTTTGATCTTTTTTTCCACATTTAGTCCTTTTAGCCCAAATCCAGTCTTTTTAGTCAAAATTTAATCCTTTATGTTAAAAAATGTCTAAAAATGGTCCGAAAGTGTATACATTTAGGACAAAAAATTGACCAAAAAATGACAATTTTAAAAAAATGATCAAAACTGAATTAAAAAGACTAAAGGTAAACAAAAAAATACCAAAATTGAAAATTACAAAAAAAAAGACTAAAATTAAAAAACATCATACTTACGGACTAATTTTGATATATGTCCTTTATTTTATATTTGGCAAATATCATACATATTGCTTTGTACTATATGGGCAAAGGGTTAAACTAGTGTGTGTCCTTCAACTAATGCTAAAATTTAGTTTTTTTTTTCAAATATTTATAAATATAACTCTTTATTAGGTCATGAACTTAAACATAATACAATTATTTATAGAAAATAGAGATTTTAACTGGAAATTTTATTGGGTAAACTTAAATCTAGATTTTGGAATTTGTTTGTTATTAAATTTTCAATGTTGTAAATTTTTATTTAGTGAGCCAAAATCATCCTAAAACAATTTTAGAGGATATATAAATTACTTGATTATGGAGTAAATTCCTTTTTACTTGCTGATCTTTAATTATGTGTTTTGAGTTATTTTTTTTTATCCCATTTTAATATTTACATATTTCAAATTTATCTTTTTTTTTAATCTTTACATTTTTCTTTTTGGTAGATAGGATCCACACAAATTAATTATTTCTTTCTCTATGGGTCCACATATCACACTAATACATCTACTCACTTTACATTAAAATATTATTTCGTTCACCTCACTACATATTAAAATATTATATTCCTTAATCTCCGTGCAAAAAGTAAACATAAAATTTAAAACATAACGAATGGAGTATGTCTTACCCTAAAAAAATTTATTTTTTAATAACAAAATTTACCAACGGAATTCAATCCGTTGGTAATTATCAACGTAATAGCAATAAAAATGACATTTTTCTTTAGCAATGGAATGCCAACAGATTTATTCTCTATTTTACCAACGGAATTATTACCAATAGATTATCAATGGAATTGAATTTTCGTTGATAAAATTTTACCAACCACCACTTTACCAATGAAAATTACCAACGCATTCCGTTGTTAATCCATTGGTAAATCTACTTAATAATGAAATTGATACTTTTATCAACGGAATATTCTATTAGTAAAAACAGTTTTTTTAAGTATTATATCTTAAAATTCATATTAATAATACTTTTTTTATCAATAAAAAATTATAAATAAACCCTTTATCTATTAACATATACTCCCTCCGTCCCAACAAGTATTTCACGTATTGGAGTGCACGGAGTTTAAGAAAATTTTGTATTTTTATATATAAAGTAAGAAAGAGAATATATATTTTAGTTGATTTAATGAAAAATGTGTGTAAAGTTGTTAGGAGATGTGAAAAAGTAAGTAAAAGTAAGTATTATATTGGGATGTGTGTAAAAAGTGAGTATTGTTATAATGTATTTTTTGTCAAATTTAGTAAAAGTAAAGTGTGAAATACTTTGAGGGACGGATGAAAAAGGAAAGTGTGAAATACTTCGAGAGACGGAGGGAGTAGACTTTATTGAAAAAATTAGAATAACATTTTTATTTTTAAATAAAATTTAAAAAAAATTGAATAAAGTGAGACGTTGGAATAGAAGTAGAGTAATAATTAAAGGGTAATGTATAATTGGGGGCAAAGACTAGAATAGAGCTGTCTTTTTTTTTAAATATGTGGAAACGGATCTTTTATTAGAATTGGATTAAATTATTTCTGCCCCATGCCCATGTGATGTATCCAGCCCCACCCGCATCTCTCTTCTCTAACTCAAACTTTCTCTCTCTCACTCTTAAACATCAACGAATTTCCTCAATTCTACCCGTAAATCTTAATTTCACTCTGTCTTTCAGTCGATGTGCAATGGTGGCAGCTGCGAACGACCGAGTGAGTGGTCCTCAGCCGATGAACATTTTGGATCGAATATTTTGAAGGAGTACAGGGAGAAGGATTACAAAGAAGAGGATGCAGAGAAGAAGTGGATTCTGCCGCACGAGTTTGTTGCATAGCAGATTGCAAGGACTAGGATAGCCTCCTTCTCTATGCATAAAGAGATTGGGAGCATTGGCGTCGTCTCTTTGCCGCCGAGGAGAGTGGAGCACTCAAGGTCCGGTGTTGTTTCCTTTTGCTTGGCAGAAAATGACGATGACGATGATTTGAAGCTCAGCCCTAATTATCACAATGTGGAATTTTTAATCACAACCGGGCTGGGCCCCTGTCCGCAACTCGATAGCAAGAACATTGTGTTTGGATCCGTGCTCGAGGGTGAGTTTGCATTATTGCAATTCAAATTCAATTTTCATTATACTACTTGTTTTGCTTGAATTCAATGATAAATTTAATGTGATCAGTATCTTTAAATACTGCAATGGAGTATAACTATGAATTAGTGCAACATCCATGCTATTGATAGTGGATTAGATGTTCATATTGAAGGAGGTTGTTGAATTAGAAAAACTCATATGTGGCATATGAATAGAAATTTTCCAGAAAGGATATATGCCTTATTCAATTGAATCTTTATCAATTCTTTGCATGTTTCATCAAATTGTGGGACCAGCTTATTTGCTGCAAGATATGTTTATTATTTAAAGTAAGCTTATTCAATTGAATCTGCATCAATTTTTTGTTAGTTTCATAATTCTAACTATGTCACTGAAATGAAACTACCTCATATGGTAACTACAAGAAATCTTTGTTTTGTACATGAAACATGCTCATTCGAGAAATTCGGGCACCACACATATCTAGAGTGTTGAGGTTCAGTATTGTAAAATGATGCAAGTGTTGGGTTCAACTCCATAAGAAAACCCCACTCTTAAAGAGTAATATGTTTCTGAAATGATATCAGATCTCGTTTGC
The DNA here is from genome assembly GCA_023678885.1 of Pogostemon cablin. NCBI lineage: Eukaryota > Viridiplantae > Streptophyta > Magnoliopsida > Lamiales > Lamiaceae > Pogostemon > Pogostemon cablin. Next base: position 516,946 of record CM042995.1, read on the forward strand.
TGCAAAAGAAGTTGATTTGGTTGAATGGAAGGGAGACATTCTTGCTGTTAGGTCACAGAAAAGATGAAAACTCCAAGTTCAAGAATGTAATTTAAAACTCTAATTTCTAAAATTGAATTCATGTATGGTAAATAATTTTTATAAGTTAGATTATTCGATAGAATTAATAAGATTACTTTTTAAAATTAACTAGGTCACTCTTCTGAATAACTAAGATTACTCTTGTAAAAATGGAAAATATACATAAGTATACATGGTAAAATACTTCTTTGAAAAATAATATTCGCATTCAGAAGCATTATCTTGTTACAAAATACCCATCAGGATAGGGCCCACTATTTGGTTAGTGCACAAGGGGTAGAAATAAAAGGAGAGGCCGCAGCATATTGTTGTATCTACCCTCCACGCATCCTTCATGCAGCATTAACAACTCAAAATCAGATAATAATCCTAACCTAATATTGCCAAGTATACTTCACAATCAAACCAAGATAAATAGCAAGACTACTAACAATAAATAGTTTAGAAAGGGAAACAGTTAGGCTCCGCAGAACATAACAAAATATGCATCAGCAATCGAATTATCTTTACAACACAAGTAAATTATTGCTTCTAAAAACAAAAATCTAAAATATTAGTTTCTAACTAATAATTTTCATAACATAAACCAGCAATAAACACCGGAACTGCACCCTACCTTCTCGTTTAAATAATCAACATTTAATGCAAGGTCAGAGAGTTGAATTATGCCAGCACCAAGCTGAACATCAATCTGATTGAGATCAATATCTCCTAATAAAATCTTCCCCAATTTCTATTATATAACTTCACCTCGGAAATGCCCTACAAAAGATAATAATGCATAAAACAATCTTCTTGAATCTTCTTGATTAAACATATAATAAAAAATTCATGACTTTAACCAAAACCAAAACTGCTCATAATTAATCAAGTGATTAACAAGAAGCAGAAACACCAGACAAGATCTGCACCGATGGCTCTTCTGGAAATAACAAATATCATCCACAAAAACTATTTGAATTTGAATCCTAATGAAATCAAATAATATTAATATACTATTTCAATATAGGAATAATTGATCCTAAATCAATTAATGAACCTTTGCCGGGGCCGATGATGATGCAGGGTCTCGGGATCAGTCTTGGGTAAAGATTCAAGAGCCTTGAAACCAGCATTACCTTTCCCCACCGCTAATCGTGAATCGTACAAGAATTCCAAACGCTCTTGGCTCCTGCCCAAGATTTAATTTCACAAGATATTATATTAGAAACCCTAAACACTAATTTGAACATATATGAATTGGGGAAAGGAGAAAGAGGGATAATTACGATATAAGGCCAGCCTGTTCTTGAAGCTGTCGGAACTCGGCGCGCTCGCGCTCCTCGTGAATCTGCTTTCGGAGCTTTTTCTTCTTGGCTTCGTGTTTTTGCGATGGTCTGGGAAGTCGGAGATGGCAACTATATAATTTGTGAATTTTCTGAAGTAAACCCAACAAACCCACAGACCCGCGAGATTTGTTATTTGGGATCCGATTCTATAAAATTTTCATAGGACTGGTTGCACCCAAGTCATTCTCATAATTGGGGTATAGGTAGGTCAAAAGTGGGTATAATTTTTATTTTTTTTTTTTTTTTTTTTTTGATATCGAGGTTCCGGGCTTACGCCCGACTAGTCCTCGAGGAAACAATCCCGGCCCCTCAGAACTGCCTCCAAGTAAATCGCGGTAACTACACAATGGATCACAGGTTCCTAATATCTTTAACTACTGCGCACAAGGAGTCGATCCCCAAGTGATTGCTCCATGCTGGTGATTGCTCCATGCTGACCCTCCCCCTAGCTCAGCCGCAGGTTCCCACCGAGCCGCAGGTTCCCACTGAGTTTCAGCCTCCCACACTGCCGCTTGTAGCCCTCAATATTAATTGTTCCACCATTGCGCTCCGGGGGGCTTGAACCCCTGACCTTTCAATCAGGGGCACCTCAATGTTGACCCCTCAACCACTGGGCCAACATATCATTGAAGCAGTATTAGTAGCATTAATTTGTGATGATTATGATTGTGGTGTGGACTGGCGTATTACGGGAAAAATACACTTTTGGTCCCATACAAGAAGTGTGATTTCACTTTTGGTCCCTAACTTTTTTTTTGGTACCAAAAGTTGCACTTTTAGTCCCGTCCGTTAGTTTTTGGAAGGAAAACGTTATATTAAAAAAAATCTTTTTAAAATTATTTTTTCTTCTTTTTAATCAACATCTTTCACCATTATCTTGATTAAGTAATACACTAACGAAGCTTGTGCTCGGCGTGTCCAACAGGAAGCTTGTGCACTGCTCGGTGGGTCCGCAGCGACAATAAGATGTTGGTTTAATTTGTCAAAAGCAGATAGCATAAAATGACCAAAATATTAGTGGTCAAAATTGATTATCCTTGGTGGTCATCTAAACAATAGCATTATTTAGACCATCTTAAACCAAAACCCGCCCATAAACAACATAATAAAGAGCAGATTGGCAAAAGAAAATCAAGAAATTAGTAAATCTGGTGAAAATAAAGGAATATTTATTTGTGAGGGAAATTGATGGATCACAAACAGATAGATGTTTATTGGATCTGAGTCGTCTAATTAACCAAAAGAAATCCCAAGAAATAGCATAATGAAGACTCGCACACATAAACTCTTTCTCTCACTGGGCGGCTTTGTTTTGGTGGCAGGAACCAGATCTACAGTGGCGGCGGATGGTTGCGCTGCGGCGGCGGAGCACGATGGTGACTGATCGGCTAGCAACGAGCTCCGGCAAGGGAAATGACAACAGTTCTTCGTTTTGAAGAGAAGTGGCAATCCGACATGAAGAGCTACTTACACCATTCCTCCGCTGGTGAACGTGTGGTGGTGGTGGCGAGTGGTGGACGAATCTGTAGTGGTGAAGGAGACGAACGGCGAATGTGGTTGACAGCAGATCTGTGGTGGTGGAAACAAACAGCGGATCTGTCGTGGTGGTGTACGGCGAATGTGGTGAGTGGTGGACGGCAGATCTGTAATAGTGAAGGACACGAATGGCGAGTGTGGTGGATGGCAGATCTGGTGGTGGACGACGAGCGTGGTGGCTACGCTAATTTATTCCAAATAAAAAGTAAAAATTAAAGAAAAATTAAATTTATCACAAATTATTGAAAATAATTAATTTATTAATTGACACGTCAGCTATCCGTGATATCCCGTTAATTTTTTTGACGGAAACTTAAAAGTAAGTTAACGGGACTAAAAATGTAATGTAAAGGACCAAAAGTGAAATCACACTTCTTGTATGGGACCAAAAGTGCATTTTTCCCGGCGTATTACCGAGATGAGATTACTATTGCCACACCATTAAAATTAAATAAAATAAATAATGGGAGCTAGGTGGCCATGTGTTTTTTACCGTCTTTTGATTCTCATCTTCTTCAACAGTCAAACTTAACGGTGAAATTTTATTTCCTTTTGCATCTTTCGAGAACCCCCACCCCACCCCACCCACCCCCTCCTCTCTCTAAATAAAACAATGTATACATGGAATAATTGGGATAGCCCATCACTCCGTACTCTACCGCAATAACTAGCTACATGGTGAATGCCATTGATCATACATGCCTAATATCCTACTCCACACCATCAACCTTAAGAGTATTTATTTTTGGCAAAAGCTCCTGGGTGCCCAGGGACACGGAAAGATGTTCCGTGTTCCCATGTGAACACAACTCTCCCCTCCAATCCTATTTAAACCTATGTATTGCTAGAGGGTTTAAATTATAAAGGGGCATGAAAATTATAAAGGCACACGAAATGTGCTCCGTGCGCCCGGATGCACAGGAGCCTCACTCTTTATTTTTACCTTCACTACATTTGAGTATCACTTTTATTTTTCTGTGGTCAAATTAATGTTGGGTTGGGACCTACAAATTATATCTATAATTATGAGTTAAAATTTATTTTATCCCATAACTATTTAAAACTTTAAATTTTGTCCAAAAAATATATATTTGTATCGATTTTGTTCCATAATTATGAATTTTCTTTCAATTTTGCCCAATTTTCGCCAGAATTCCCAATTTTCGTCGGATATTGGTCATGTGCAACGCACGTGACTGATGAATTTGGGATTTCCGGTGGAAATCTAGGGTTCCGGCGAAGATTGGGCAAAATTGAAAAAAATTCATAGTTATGAGACAAAATCGATACAAATATCATTTTTGGGATAAAATTTAAAGTTTAAAAAGCTATGAGACAAAAAAAAAATTAACTCTGCACAATTATGTGTGATTTGTTTGTTCTGATGTTAGCTTATGATATTTATTTCTCTATTTTAATTCTTTAGTCCATTGCAAATCTTGTTCTCACAAATAATATTTTGTTTTATGATTTATGAAGCTCTTAAAAATAGTTAAAAAAATATTTCGATTTTGTAGGTTAAAATTTTTTGGGTAAATTCCTAAAAAATTCTCCACCTTATTGGGAATTTTCAAATCTATCATGACCTTTTATTTTTGTCAATTCAATACAAAATCTATTTAATATTTTCGATTTTATCACGACTTTATATTTTGTCAATTCAATACGCGATCCATTAATTTTTAATTCTATCACAACTTTTATTTTAGAAATTACGGCCCCACTTACTTTATATTTTCAATTCAATAAAATTTATTATTATTATTATTATTATAGTGTTATTATTATTATTAATATTAATAAAAGTTATTTAAAAATTAATTAAAACACACAAGCCAGATCATTTATTTCATAAGATTTTTTTTTTGTTGTTATATTGAATTAACATGTGATTAAAAAATTATCATAGTTGGTCGACCTTTATGTAAAATTATTTTTAATCATAACGAATAAAATTCTATTATTATTTATGTTCGAACTTATCACTATTATTATATAGTAAATCCACAATTCTAATAAAAATATAATACAAATAATATTTATTAAAAATTAAAATTTTATGGCAAAGGAAATTAATATGTAACCAATTTAAATTTAAAAATAAGAATAAAAAATTTAGATGGAGTATTAATTCCATTAATTAATAACTACATAGTTCTACTTTATAATAATAATAATAATAATAATAATAATAATAATAATAAATAATGAATTTAGTTGTTTTGAAAAAAAAAGTGATATATCAAATAGCAAAAAATAAAAGTTGTGATAGAATTGAAAATAATAAATAAATCGCATATTAAATTGACAAAAACAAAAGTTCGTGAAAGAATTGAAAATATTAAATAGATCGTGTATTAAATTGACAAAAATAAAAGGTCGTGATAGATTTGAAAACCCCCAATAAGGTGGTGAATTTTTAGGAATTAACCCAAAGTTTTTTTGTCCCATAACTTCTTAAATTTAAAATTTTGTCCCAAAAAAGATATTTGTATCGATTTTATCCCATAACTATGAGTTTTCTTTCAATTTTGCCCAATTTTCACCGGAACCCTAGATTTCAGCCGGAACCCCCAAATTCATCAGTCACGTGCAACACACATGACCAATATCCGGCGAAAATTGAGAGTTCTAGCGAAAATTGGGCAAAATTGAAAGAAAACTCATAATTATGGGACAAAATCGATACAAATATCTTTTCTGTGACAAAATCTAAAGTTTAAAATAGTTATGAAACAAAATAAACTTTTAACTCCTATAATTATCTACTTTTTTTTTTACTCCATTAATAGGAGCAAAAGGTGAGAAAACTAAAAGACAAAAACAGTAAATTGTGGATTTATTTGAAGTTTAAAACATTTTTGGAGTGACGTTAATAAATCAGAATATTCAAATAATAAGTTGAATTTATTATTATGGTTTTTTTTTTTCTAAAAAAGGGTGTGTTATTATGATTGGTATTAAATTCATTGTAAATTACCCTGAATCTCATGAAACCCTAAAAAAAATTCAACGCACTTTACACTCTGTAAAGAAAATAATATATTTATTCAATAATTTTAAATTACATTTTAATTTTAAATTTATATTTTAATTTTAAATTTGTCATAAAATATTTTATATTTTATTTAAAATTATAATAATATTTCTTAAAATTTTGTAAAGTAACTTTTTTCTTATAATGTGCATGAAAAAATGAATGTGTGGAAGGAAAAGTATAATTAAGTGTGAAATTTGTTATGTATGGGTCTCATATGAAATAATTAATTGTTTTGTGTGGTCCAACTTGATAAAAAATAAAATGTAAATATTAACTTGGAACAACCTGATGAGTGTGTAAATTCACAAGTTTAACACCAGTATTTGTGCTAGTTTTGGAGAGTTTTAACGTTAAAATAGGTGGAAAACCTATGTATATCGTGAAAGAGCATGAATCAGGTGTTGACGGAGCTATTTGAGTGGCTTTACTAGCTAAATCGGATAGGAAGTGCTAAGAATTGAAGAGACGAAGTCGAGACCATGCGAACCACCAAAGAAGAAGGAGGGTTCGACCTCTCCAGCAGGTCGAACCGGGCGTTTGAAGCATACAGAAGGAAGGTTCGACCAAAGACCAGAGGGTTCGACCTGATCGTTAGGTCGAACCATGGTCGAACCAGTTCGCGAGAAGGAGGGTTCGACCACGACGTGGGAGTTCGACCTGTCAGCTGGTCGAATCGGTTGCGGCGGATTTCCAGTAGCCGGGTTCGACCTGTGGTTCGACATGGAGCAAGTGTGGTTCGACCTGTTCAGTTGGTCGAACCAGGAGCTGAAGTTGTCCAGTAGATGGGTTCGACCTGTGGTTTGACCTGTTGCTGAGTGGTTCGACCTGTTGCTGAGGTCGAACCAAGACGCGAAAACTTACCTTATCCGGATTTTCGAGGCCTAAACGCGTGAGATCACTTGAAAAGCTCATTCCAAGCCCTAGAGACGTGATTACAAGTATAAAAGGAGGCTCATGCAGTAGTAAAAAGAGCTTTTGATCGTGAATCATAAGAGAGACAAGGAAACGGAGATTGGCGACCATCCGGAGGGTTGTGACAGAGGTTTCGCTGGAGGTTCAAGTAAGATTGGTCCATCTAACCATGATTGTTCCTAGATCAATCATGGGCTAGAGCCGCCTTGGTAGTTTTAGGGTTATGAAGGTTTCATGATGTAATTTGTATTTCGTGTGTAAACTCCGTACAACACTACCTATGGTTTGTTTTATATAAGATTGCACGTATTAATCCATACTCATAGTCGTTTTGTGCATTAATAATCGTTGTGTAGATTCTGAATACATAACTTGGTTATTGATTGAGTGCGTTCACTGTTGAGCAGTGTTTTATGTTATAATTCTAAGTGAAGGGATTCCAAGGTCTTATTAGAACTGTCTTATATGAATACTTGTTAATTGAATCTTATTCGGATTAATAAGTAGAATGAAGAGTATAACTTTATAGTACTTATAAAGGGAGATCAAATCAGGTTAGAGTACTTAGTGCACGGGAAATAATTGATTCTGATAGTACCTAAAAAGGGAGGTAAATTATACATCTTGCTCCTAGGATATTCGCACATGTCAAACGCATATCTACTTATGTCTATAGAGTCGATTTGCATGGCTTAGTGATGCGTCCACAAACCACAGGGCAGAGTCGGACATCGTCACACGAAAGTAAGAATTAATAGTGAAACTGGATGACCCGACGAACTACCTATTGTTTACTTGATCACAACTCACCTTTCTCTTATTCTTGTTATTTACTTTGCTATTTAAATTAATAGTTGTTACTCAAAAACTACACCATTAAATTACCAAACACAGTCCGAAATATACTAGAGTATAATCAAATTGATATTTATCCGTCCCGTAGGTTCAATATTGTAACTTGGTCACCTTTGAGACTACAATTGATATCCTTACACTTGAGGATTAATTGTGTGTTGAGAAAACCCCTACCAAGTTTCTGGCGCCGTTGCCGGGGACGGCGTAAAAAATCTCTTTATTATTTCTAGTTTTATAAGGACTATTTTACTTCTTGTTTTGTTTTCTAATTCCTAATCTTTTCAGGTGTATGCTCACTAGATCAAAAGCAGGTGAATTAGAACCGTATAATCCTGAGATCGGAGCGTCGTCGAGAAAGAAGAAGAAGAAGAAGAGTAGGAACAAGGCAGTAGATCCAACTGAAGCTCTGAATCTTGGAGTTGCAGTTGACGTACTGAACTCGGAAGCGATTGAAACTGTGGTTGATATAAACGCAGCAGCAGAGGAAATCGACATGGCCAACGAAGTGGTTAATCCGGACAATCTAGCCATCCGTGAAGTCTTTAAGAATAACGGGGCTGGACATTCTGGGCTTCTAGGAGCGAGAGGGGCTAATGCGGACTTTGATCTTCACCCCGCTCTTATTAGCATGATAGAAAGAAACTCCTTCTCAGGAGGGACTTTCGAGGATCCGCAGCAGCATCTAAACAAGTTCTTGGGCTATGCAAGTACTCAAAAAGATGCAGGGGAACATGAAGATGCGCGGAAGATCCTCTTGTTTAAGTTCTCGCTTACTGAAAAGGCGAGAGATTGGTATGATACTTTAAACGCAGCTGAGTGCACCACTTGGGAGCAATTGAAGTTAAGGTTCTTGGAGAGATACATGCCACCGTCGAAGGTGTTTAAGATGAAGCAAGAGATTAACCAATTTGCTATCAGTGGAGGAGAAAAGTTTCATGAAGCTTGGGACAGATTCAAGGACATGCTTCGAAAGTGTCCTCAACATGGGCTTTCTAAGGCTCAATATATCAGTATTTTCTACAATGGATTGGACTGTGATTCACGAGTGTTATTGGATGCTTCTTCTAATGGAGCATTGCTCACTAAGTCATCTGTAGAGGCCGAGAGACTATTTGAAGATATTTCGATGAATTCGAGAGATTGGCCAACTGATAGAGTGAGAGGTACTTATGTTCTTGGGAAAGTAGCTCAGGTTGAACATACAATGGTTAAAGCAAGTAGGGAGGATGAGATCATCTCTAGCTTGTCGTCTATCAACAAGCTACTTGAGTCCCAACAGAAGCAGATCAACGAGATATCTCAACGTGTACCAATCATTCAGCAGGAATTGATGAATGATGGAACAATCCAAGAGGAGTTGGAGGAGGCAAACTATGTCATGGGTCAAAGTATTCAAGGAACTAGGTACCCGAATCAAGGAAACCGGAACTACCAAGAGAACTACAACAATCGTGGCCCCCCTGGTGGTTATCAGCAACAACCAAGGAGACCTGAATTTTCATGGAGCAATCCGAATAATGCAATTCAAGCTCCTCCGGGGGTTAATCCGGATGCGAAAGTGGAAGAAGGGAAGCCGGGTTTTGAGGATACAGTAAACAGGTACATGGCCAAGAATGATGAAAGAGTGAACCGTCTTGAGGAAAAACTTGAGAAGTAGATTGATGATCATCACAAAGATTTGTCCACTCAAGTTAAAGATCTTACGATGTTGATGGTACAATTGCTGAGAATGTGAACACATTGACTTAATCTGTAGGAAAAGGGAAGTTTCCATCTCAGAGTATTGAAAATCCAAAGTCGTGTAATGCCATCACACTGAGGTCGGGAACGCAGTATGAGGGGCCAATGATGCCGGAAGCAAAGATGGACAAGACTCAGCAAAGGTTCGACCAACATCCAACAGGTTCGACCTGGCATACAGATCGAACCATGGTCGAACCTGACCATTCAGAGCACTCTGTTTTTCAAAATCAGAGGTTCGACCAAAGTAATGGTGGTTCGACCTGGCGAAAAGGTCAAACCCAGGTCGAACCTCAACATCTGGAGTACCCTGTTTTGGCGCAGCAACGGTTCAACCACGTCAGTTATGGTTCGACCAATTCATCAGATCGAACCCAGGTCGAACCGGAGGATAGAAGTTATACAGTGGGGAGGTTCGACCTTGGAGGCATTGGTTTGACCTCTCAAATAAGTCGAACCCAGGTCGAACCTCAAGCGCATAAAGAGAGCAGTCTTCCAGGAGATCGGTTCGACCATTACGTACCTGGTTCGACCTCCCAATCAGGTCGAACTCAGGTCGAACCCAGTTAGAACGTGCCTATTGTTGCACCGAATGCTCTCCATGATGTGGATGCTACTCCAGTGGTTCAGAATGAGCAAAGTATAGAGATTATAACAGAGAAGAAGTGGGAAAGAGCAAAGCGATTGAGAGCCGAAAAGGAGAAAGCGGAGAAGGTTGAACGTGATGAATAGGGCATGCATTCCCAAAACAAAGATACCTCCGCTGTTTTCTTTCAAGCTCGTGAAGAAGGGATTGGAAGAGAAGTTCAAGAGGTTTTCAGAGATAATGAATAAGATAAGCTTGAACATTCCTTTCTCGGAAGCAATAATGGAGATGTCATACTATGCCCGATTCCTCAAAGACATATTGTTGAAGAAGAGGAGTTTGAATGGAATCGAAACGGTGAATTTGTCTGAAAATTGTAGCTCGATTATTCAAAGAAAGCTGCCATAGAAGATGAAGGATCCGGGAAGTTTCACTATCTTGTGTGAGATAGGAAAAGGGCCGGCACGACGAGCCTTGTGCGATCTTGGGGCAAGCATCAATTTGATGTCATTGTCAATCTTTCAAAGGCTTGGTTTGGGGGAGTTAACTCCTACGACTGTTGCTCTACAATTGGCGGACAGGTCGATGACATTTCCGAAATGTATTATTGAAGATGTTCTCGTCAAAGTAGAGAAGCTTATGTTCCCTGTGGATTTTCTTGTGCTAGAAATTGATGATGACAAGGATAATGTCCCTCTTATCTTGGGGAGACCTTTCATTGCTACTGCTGGAGCTATGATTGATGTGAAAAAGGGGGAGCTAAGATTGCGGATGGATAAAGAGGAAGTTCTATTCAACCTTGACAAAGCAATGAAAATGCCCATGGAGTCGAGATGTTATAGTATCGATGTGGTGGAGGAGATTGTGAAAGAGGATATGTCGTTGATTCTATCTAAGGATCCTCTTGAGACGTGTTTGATGGAGTCTCTTACTTATCCACCACGGAGCTCGACGGTCTCTCCAATGAGGTATGTATTGAATTTCTTAAAAACTTACTTGCTTTGAGTGATGACAGGTATGAATCGGAAAGAACTAAGGTTGAGGAAGTTAAGTGGACTCGGAAGTACTTACCTTTGGATAATGAAAGCACTCCAATAGTAGAGAAGAAAGAGGAGCTGAAACTCTTGCCGGAACACTTGAAGTATGCCTTCCTTGGCGACAATGAAAAATATCCGATAATTGTATCTTCTTCCCTTGATGATAATCAACTTGAGGAGTTATTAGATATGCTTAGGAAGTACAAGTCTGCGATCGGGTGGTCTCTGGATGATTTGAAGGGTATAAGTCCATCGTATTGCATGCATAGAATCAGATTACTTGATGAGGCGAATGCGAGTGCTCAGAATCAGCGGAGGATGAATCCCGCGATTCAAGAGGTGATTAGGAAGCAAATCCTTACGTGGTTGGATGCTGGAATTATATATCCTATTAGTGATAGTCCCCATGTGAGTCCATTGCATGTAGTTGCTAAGAAGGGGGGCATGACGTTAGTGAAAGCTGATGATGGAGAAGCGATAGCCACGAGGATTCCTACGGGATGGCGTACACCGGATTGGACTCAACCGTTTGTACTTATGTGTGATGCAAGTGATGTAGCACTTGGAGTGGTGCTTGGGCAGCTGAGGGAGAAGAAGTTCTGCGCCATCTACTATGCGAGTAAAACTTTCGATGCGGCACAAAAGAATTACACGATGATTGAAAAGGAGTTTTTGGCTGTTGTGTATGCATTCGACAAGTTTCGTCAGTATTTGGTTGGCATGAAGACGATTGTGTACACGGATCATTCGGCGATTCGATACTTGATGGAAAAGAAGGAGATGAAGCCTAGGATAATAAGGTGGATTCTCTTACTTCAAGAATTTGACATGGAGATCCGAGATAAGAAAGGTACAGAAAATGTGTTAGCGGATCACCTTTCGAGGTTAGAGACTAGGGAGCATTGTGATAATTCTTTCGAATATATTGAGGAGATGTTTCCGGATGAGAAGATTATGGCTGTGATCGTTGAAGGGGCTGAGCGAGCATGTGTGGTTGTTGCGCAAGGAGTTGATCCATGGTATGCGGATTATGTTAATTACATTGCTGTGGGAGAAATTCCAAGAGATCTCAACCGATATCAACTTGCTAAATTCAAGAGAGATGTTGAGACGTTCATATAGTATGATCCGTTTGTTTACAAGATATGTACTGATTCCATAGTCCGTAGATGTGTACCCGAGATGGAAATGGAGAGTACTTGAGTTTTGTCATGCACAACCGAACGGAGGGCACTTCGGAGCGCAAAAGACTGCAGCCAAGATACTTCAATCCGCTCTCTATTGGCCTACTTTGTTTAAAGATTGTGAGACCTATGTGACGTCTTGCGATAGATGTCAGCGCATGGGTAATATAAGTAGGAGAGACGAGATGCCGCTTCAGCCGAGCATTGTTGTGGAGATATTTGACGTATGGGGTATTGATTTTATGGGGCCTTTTCCCCATCGAATGGATTTCTCTACATCCTTCTTGCTGTGGATTATGTTTCTAAGTGGGTGGAAGCGATTTCTACTCGCTTGAATGATTCTAAGACTGTCATATCTTTCTTAAAGAAGCATATCTTTGCCCGCTATGGAGTTCCTAGAGCACTAGTGAGTGATGGAGGTTCTCACTTCGTCAATAAATTTCTTGAGAAGGTGCTTAGGGATTATGGTGTTAAGCATAGGGTTACTACACCCTATCATCCTCAAGCGAATGGGCAAGCGGAGGTCTCTAACCGACAAGTCAAACAGATTCTAGAGAAAGTGGTTGGAACCAATAGAAAGGATTGGGCTATTAATCTTGATGATGTGTTATGGGGGTTCAGAACCGCTTATAAGACGGTGTTGGATATGTCACCGTATCAAATTGTCTATGGAAAGCCGTGCCACTTACCTGTAGAGATTCAGCACAAAGCGTTTTGGGCTTTGCGGAGCTTGAATTTGACTCTTAAGGATGTGAAGGAGTTGAGGATAACTCACATGAATCAATTGGATGAGTTTAGGAGTCGTGCTTATAAGAATTCAGAGATCTACAAAGAAAGAATGAAGAGGTGGCATGATTCTAAGATCTCATACAAGGAGTTCAAGCAAGGAGATGAGGTACTACTTTTTAACTCTCGTTTAAAGCTTTTCGCAGGCAAGTTGAAGTCGAAATGAACGGGACCGTTCATGATCCATAGAGCCTGTGGAGGGGGGAGTTTTAAACTTATTGACAAGGATGGAGACATTATTGTGGCGAATGGGCATCGGTTGAAGCATTACAGGTTGCCGGATGATGCGTGTGTCATCTTTGAAGATACTTTGATCTAAGTTGGTACCGTCGTGACTCTCCGACGTTAAACATGAGCGCCTGTTGGGGGCTTTCCCTCCCGTTTTTAATTGCTTTATTTAATTAGTGTGAGTAAGAAATATATTGAAAGTGCTTCTTATCGTAAATTACATCTTTTTGCAAACTTAGTTTCGACTATAGTTTCTACTAAGTTTGGGGGGGTGTGATGTTCTTACCTCGATAAGCGTCGGATGTATAATCTTTTCTTTGTAATGTTTGTTAGGGGAGTTGGTTTTTGCGGCATATTTTAAACTTTAATCGATTTTGGTGTGTCGATTTTTACAACTTGCCTAATGTTCAGTGGGTTTTGTTTTATTTTATCTCGCGGAGTTACACATGAATATTATTTTAAGGAACAATTTTTGATGAAGTTGTGCTCTAGTTTATACCTAATGATTCGTATTTAAGTTTGAATTGTGTAGGGATTGAAGAACACTCAGTTTTGAAGCTTAGATGGGTAGGTTCGACCAAGCCAGGAGATGTTCGACCAGTGCCAGGAGGTCGAACCCAAGCAGAGGAAGTCGAATCGGAGCCAAAAGTTGTCCAGTGAGGTGTTTCGACCTCATGCATGATGGTTCGACCTGTTCAATAGGTCGAACCAAGGTCGAACTGGTGACCTGAAACTTACAGTAGGTAGGTTCGACCTAAGCCGTGATGGTTCGACCTGTTCAGAAGGTCGAACCAGTCAGTTCAAAGCACTCTATTTTCCAGAAGATTGGTTCGACCAACACAAGGGTGGTTCGACCTGTCCAGCAAGTCGAACCAAGATGAGCATTTGTCCAGAAGGTAGGTTCGACCTCGTCATCCATGGTTCGACCTGTTCAAGAGGTTGAACCTGAGGTCGAACCAAGCCAGGTACGCGTTTTAAGTCGATTTTTCAGAAGGGTTCGATCACTTTTTCAAAACACCAAACCCCGAACCCTCTTCGAACCTCTACACTCTTGCACAAATTCTTCAATTAAACTTGATTGCACACCGATTACACAACATTACACCTTGAATTTACGAATTGGGCGCGGATTTGGGCGATTTTCGTCGCAAAATTAGGGCTCCAGTCTCGATTTTTGAGTGTTTGTGTGATTCGATCGTTTGTTTACTAGGGGTAAGTCAAAAGGTACGTTCTTCCAACTCAATTACTCTAGGATTGAAGTTAATTCCATGCAATTCGTTGTGGTTAGGAGGATTGAGGTTGAATTTGGTTGGTTTTCATGGTAAATGTTGATAATTTGATTTGATTCATATAAATTCATGTTTGTTGGTGGAGAATGTTTGATTATAGATTGAACTTGATGGTTTATGTGAATTGATCAACAATATTGTGCATCTATTAGGATAAGCATGCTATTTTGGTTCAAGTTGATGATAGTTGGAGTGGTTCATGAAGTTCAATTGTTGAAATTTTTGATGGAATTGCTTGAATTGTGTAATGCATGCTTGTTGGTTATGTTTTGATGATTAAAGAACGTGTGATTGAAGATGTTTTGAGCATGTTGAATAAGCAAGTGGTGTTGAGATGTTAGTTTGAGTGATTATGCATGGATGCTTGAAGTCTTGAGTAGAGTATGTGATATGCTAGTCAATTACTTGTTTTCTTGTCTTGTTGGTTGTATTGAAGTATTGCTTTCAGGGAAGGGACAAGGATCAGGTAAGGGTAAAGGAAAGGCGAAGGAAGTTAGATCGAAGAAGAGGCACGATAGGCCTTCGAATTTGGACAAAGTGACAAAGAAGCTGAGGTTGCAAGATCGTTTACCCGAAAAATTCAAAATACAGATGCAAGACTAGGATGAGATTAAAGAAAAGTGGGAAGAAGTCTCAGATAAGATAGCTCG
Organism: Pogostemon cablin; assembly: GCA_023678885.1. NCBI lineage: Eukaryota > Viridiplantae > Streptophyta > Magnoliopsida > Lamiales > Lamiaceae > Pogostemon > Pogostemon cablin. Next base: position 532,198 of record CM042995.1, read on the forward strand.
CACCAGGTACCAAGACGATGAGGCGATGAGGACAATGAGGATTGGGGATGACATCTTTTGGATGTTCGATCGAGTGGGGATCCATAGATTCATGGAGTTGAAGAGGCCTACTTACTTCCATGTCACAGCGGAAGTAGTTTGCTCAGTTGAGATGGTGAAGGACCCGCTCGGGTACCCGTATCAGTGTACCTTTCAGCTTGGTGGAGCGATGAGGAGATGGACGTCTGAGGATTTCAATGAGCTGTTTCAGACGCTTCTGGAGATCCCTCGATTGGAGAATGCTGCGTTCGACGCGAATAGGTTTTAGAGGGAGATCTCCGGGGAGATTGGAGACTACAAGATCAGACAGGCTCGTGCTTCCTCGATAAAGAATCCAGTCTTGAGGTATATGGATCGTATTTTGAGCAACACATTGTTCGCCCGCTCGGAAGGGAGTGTGGTGTCTAGAGGAGAGCTTTACGCCCTGTGGTGTGTGCTAAATGGGGTGCATTTCAACGTAGGAGCCTATTTCATTGCACAGCTACATCGTTTCAGGACCATCGGGTTTCAAAAGGTCAATATTGGAGGGTTACTGATGATCGTGGCTGAGCATTACAACTTGGATTTCACCGGCATCACACCAGTTGGAGGAGAGCCCGATTTGGTTATGTTCACATGCGTGAAGGGGGGATTTGCCCATTTCAAAGATGGAGACTGGTTCTTCACGAGGGGACTCAAGCCCTTCGATTTTATGTTCCCCTTCGATGTGAGCAACATGACGACCATTCGGGTGGCGAGGAACAAACTGATGGATTCTCTCGGACACAATGCCTTATCCGTGACGGTGATATTAGGTGGAGATTGGAGGACAGTGTCGCAAATATATGTGGATGGCAGGATGGCTGAGCTACAGCAGATTGTTGATCATGGTGAATATCGGCCACCACCACCGCCACAACAGCCTGAAGAGGAGCCTCGAGATGAGGAGCAGCAGGACGAGGAGTTGCCAATTCAGCACGACGCGCCTCAGCAAGAGCCAGCAGCGCAGCAGCAGCGGGCTGTTCCGGTGAATACCCGGGAGCAGCTCTGCCGTATTCATGAGCAGCTGATCGCGCTCGTTGCTAGCCAGGAGGAGACGAACCGACAGCTCGCACTTGCCAACACCAACTACGCCACGCTGAATGAGCGAGTTGGCAAGGTGAGTGATCGAGTTGATAGGATGGATAGGCACGTCAACAACCTATACCGAGCTGTGGAGCGAAAGTTGGATGAGGATGATGAGGATGATGATGCTCCGGAGGAGTAGTTCTTCAGGTTTTCTTTTGGTTTTTCCGATTCATCTCATCTCCATTCTTCTGTTTATCTGTACAGGTTGGGTTGTGATTCATGCGTGAGTGGAATGTATAATGAATGTGAATGATAGATACTTGTAAGATTAATTGGGTATGAGTTTAATGTTTATGTGCAATCATGTGTTCACGTGTTATTTTTATTGAAAAGAGCATGTTTAGTTGATAAGTACGTGGAATTCGTGTGGAATTAATCTTGATTATGTGCTAAGAGGAGTACTAGGATTTACCTAAGTGAGGATTTGAGTCTTTAAATCATGTTAATCATAAACATGATAATTTATTCTTGAGAGAATCATCTATATGAACGTATTCTAGAACTTGGCTTGGAGTCTTGTGTGAGACTTATGATTGATGAATTACTAGGACATGATCTTAGGCCATTATTGTTCGATTAAGTTACTTAGCCAAATTTTATCTTCCCTATGATCATATAAACCTTTGGTTGCCCTGTTGAGCCAATTAAAGTTTTTTCTTTGGTAACCGAAATAAATAACCTTATGAACCTTCACTTGAGCCTTGTTTGTCCTATTCATTGGTAGAGAGTTGAGGAGATTAAGTGTTTAGAGAAGGAAGAAAGAAGATATAATGTGGTTGAGTGAAAGAAGGAAGTATGGTTAAATCTTGTTTATGGGTAGTGCCCGAAACTGGTACCCCGATTGTTTTTATACATGGAGTTTGAAGCTTAATAGTTGATTGCTTATATATTAAGGAGGGTAGTGCCTAAAACTGGTACCCGAACTGTCTAGAGAAGATGATGTTGATGCCATTAAAAGGATGAAAATTCAGGAAGTTTACAAGTTCAAGAGATGAAGTTGGAGGAGAAATTGCCATATGAAGAAAAAATTAAGAACCTCCAAGGTAACTCTCTACTAGTGTCTTAAGTCACTATATCCAAATTTTCCTATCCTTTCCAAAGAGCCAACATTACGACCCACAAACAAGTCCTTTGTGATCCTAGTCATGAGTCGATTATGAGTTGATTTTTGAGACTCTTGTCAAGCTTATGGTTATGCGTAAATATGGATTGAATATGAGTGTTTATACTAGCCTATGAAGTGTCTTACGCACTTGAGTGAGAGAGTAAATATTTATCTTGTGAGTTAGATTACTTAGTACTCCGATTGGTGTGTGATTGGATTGATTTTACTTGAATGATATGTATGATGCAATGAATACTTGTTTGATTTAATGGGTGACATGTGTGATATGTGTTGTACTAAGTATTGGTGAATTATACACGACTCCTGTGCATTGAATTGGTTGCCTCGGGACGAGCAACATGTAAGTTTGGGGGTTTGATGAGTGTGTAAATTCACAAGTTTAACACCGGTATTTGTGCTAGTTTTGGAGAGTTTTAAGGTTGAAATAGGTGGAAAACCTATGTATATCGTGAAAGAGCATGAATCAGGTGTTGACGGAGCTATTTGAGTGGTTTTACTAGCTAAATCGGATAGGAAGTGCTAAGAATTGAAGAGATGAAGTCGAGACCATGCGAACCACCAAAGAAGAAGGATGGCTCGACCTGAAGAAGGAGGGTTCGACCTCTCCAGCAGGTCGAACCGGGCGTTTGAAGCATACAGAAGGAAGGTTCGACAAAAGACCAGAGGGTTCGACCTGATCGTTAGGTCGAACCATGGTCGAACCAGTTCGCGAGAAGGAGGGTTCGACCACGACGTGGGAGTTCGACCTGTCAGCTGGTCGAATCGGTTGCGGCGAATTTCCAGTAGCCGGGTTCGACCTGTGGTTCGACATGGAGCAAGTGTGGTTCGACCTGTTCAGTTGGTCGAACCAGGAGCTGAAATTGTCCAGTAGATGGGTTCGACCTGTGGTTCGACCTGTTGCTGAGGTCGAACCAAGACGCAGAAACTTACCTTATCCGGATTTTCGAGGCCTAAACGCGTGAGATCACTTGAAAAACTCATTCCAAGCCCTAGAGACGTGATTACAAGTATAAAAGGAGGCTCATGCAGTAGTAAAAAGAGCTTTTGATCGTGAATCATAAGAGAGACAAGGAAATGGAGATTGGCGACCATCCGAAGGGCTGTGACAGAGGTTTCGCTGGAGGTTCAAGTAAGATTGGTCCATCTAACCATGATTGTTCCTAGATCAATCATGGGCTAGAGCCGCCTTGGTAGTTTTAGGGTTATGAAGGTTTCATGATGTAATTTGTATTTCGTGTGTAAAACTCCGTACAACACTACATGTGGTTTGTTTTATATAAGATTGCACGTATTAATCCATACTCATAGTCGTTTTGTGCATTAATAATCGTTGTGTAGAGTCTGAATACATAACATGGTTATTGATTGAATGCGTTCACTGTTGAACAAGGTTTTATGTTATAATTCTAAGTGAAGGGATTCCAAGGTCTTATTAGAACTGTCTTATATGAATACTTGTTAATTGAATCTTATTCGGGTTAATAAGTAGGATGAAGAGTATAACTTTATATTACTTATAAAGGGAGATCAAATCAGGTTAGAGTACTTAGTGCACGGGAAATAATTGATTCTGATAGTACCTAAAAAGGGAGGTAAATTATACATCTTGCTCCTAGGATACTCGCACGTGTCAAACGCATATCTACTTATGTCTATAGAGTCGATTTGCATGGCTTAGTGATGCGTCCACAAACCACAGGGCAGAGTCGGACATCGTCACACGAAAGTATGAATTAATAGTGAAACTGGATGACCCGACGAACTACCTATTGTTTACTTGATCACAACTCACCTTTCTCTTATTCTTGTTATTTACTTTGCTATTTAAATTAATAGTTGTTACTCAAAAACTACACCATTAAATTACCAAACACAGTCCGAATATACTAGAATATAATCAAATTGATATTTATCCGTCCCGTGGGTTCGATATTGTAACTTGGTCACCTTCGAGACTATAATTGATATTCTTACAATTGAGGATTAATTGTGTGTTGAGAAAACCCCTATCACAACCCAAAATAGAAAAGTGTAAACTTAACAAAGAGAACATATATTACATATTATACACACGGGTCAGACTCATTTAATTCTAAATATATACCCCAACGTCTTGCATAACTATTTACACTTTCTTTAAGAAATACTTAAAACTTTACCTTCCAACAACCTCAAACTAATGTTACTTTAATTTAAACTTGTTTCTCTTTTCTCACAGGTACAATTACTTTATATTCTTTTACTCCCTCCATCTCACACTTATATTCACGCTTTTCGTTTTCGTCCGTTTCACACTTATGTTCACCATAAAAAAAAGGAAATTTTACAATAACCAACAACTTCAATAGTTATCTTAATTTCAAAAATACCACTCTCACCTTACACACATAACGAGAAAATTGCAAAACTAGTCCAACTCGTCACGGTCCCGTTTGGGTTTGATCCCAATAGTCTTGACTTCAGTCCCAAACTTTTTTTTCGGCAAAAGTGATCCCACCGTTAAGTTTCCCGTTATTACCGTTAGCAATTTTGGTCCCACTTGACTAATCCTTAAATACTGGGACCAAAATTACAAAATTCTTACAATTTTGGTCCCAAAGCAACTATACAAACTTTGAATAAATAATATTTTTATTTAATACGAAACCCGTTAGAATTTTCTTGGTTTAATAATGTTATTATAGTTTTACAAACCTAAAAACACGTTTATATAAACACTTATAAATAGCACTACATAATCTCACAAACACAAAAACAAATTAGTCATTTGATCATCATCTCTAAATCATGAAGACAATAATCATATCTGCACTTTCATTCATACTTCTCATCACATTTTCATGCTCATCTGCAAAAGTTCTCATCTTCAACTTTTGCAGAGAATGATCACTACAATTTTCTCAAATTCTTTTCATCAAAATTCCAAAACTACTCCTCCAGTTCCAACCTTATTTACACCCCAACCAACTCATCCTACTCCTCTGTCCTCCTCTTCCCCATCTGGGAATTCACCTCCGAAACCACACCTAAACCCCGAGTCATCATAACTCCAGAACATGAATCAAATCGAGAAGGAACATATCAAGGTGAATATAGAACAGTAGAGAATAATGGCAAGGAACAATTGTAATCGAAAAAAATAAAATAAAAATTCCAGCTTGTTTGACTTACAAACTCTCGAGTTGCTTTAGCTTTGAAATCGAAAAGGGAATATCGCCATAGAGCTCATTGAATGATAAATCCCTACCAATGATGCAATCAAATTAATCTCAAAATGTATGTTAAGTAACTGTTCCAATGACTATTTGAATTTTAAGTTCTATAAGCATCAACTTACAAGCTATTCAAAGCTGTGTAATAGCCAATCTCATCCGGGATCTGCCCACAAAGCCGATTTCATCATTGGTAGTTTGAAAAACACACAACAATTAAAACTGACAACTAGATTAATTTTATAATATGAAAAGTAATCTTGAGAAAACAAGTTAGTAATTTACATTGAAACCAAGCCTTTAAACTTCCCAATAGCAGGTGAAATTTCTCCATGAAGATTCAAGCCTGGGAGATTACTGTGAAATAGGTATGCAATATATCAGTCAATAAACAAAATTTGTAATCATCCACAATTATCCATCCAACAACCTAATTTGCAATCAAACACATTACTTAATTCGATTATTGAGTAAATTGGAGAGAGAGAACAAAAAAGAAAAAAAAACTAAACCTTGAACATCAAGTTTTTGATTTCTTTTTCGGGGAGGGGTTGAAGCTGCGAAAGGGGAAAGCGAGGAAGTTACCAATAATTTTGGCGAGAAAGTCGAAATTTCGAAGGTGGTGGCGTTGTAGATTAGGTGGTGGTGACGGCAACCTGACTAGTGGCAGAACTCAACATCGTCAGCGATGGCGACTGTGTCGGCGTTCGGCTAGCGTCGCCAGTAACTTGCCGGCGCGTTGGAGGACTTTCATCTTATCGAGGATAATGGTATTGTCGTTGGTAAAATCATAATGTATGCAGCGTGGGTTGGAAATTAGGGCAGATGATATTTGGGGAAATAATTAGGGTTTCAGGGGAATTTGTCGATTTCTGATGTTGAAACTCCGACGGGAACAACGAGATGAGAGAGGGCTTCGACGGAACGGCGCGCGAGCTTTGACAGGAACGGCGAGCGATGGCCTTCGACAGGAACAACAGCGCGCAAACTCAATTTGGGAGCAAAAATTAGGGGTTAGGCTTGGTCTCATTTGGGAACCACGTGATATTTGTTTCTATTCACCCTAACGGCCACGTGAGCCGTTCCGTTAAATATAAACGACTTGGGGTTAGTATTGCAAAAAAAAATTCAGCAGGACCACTTTTGTCGAAAAAAAAAGGTTTGAGACTGAAGTCAAGACTATTGGGACCAAACCCAAATAGGTCCGTGATGGGCGGTACTAGTTTTGCAATTTTCTCCACACATAACATACTTTATAATTTATTTATTACCTAAAAATACCACAATACCACTAAAAAGTCAATAAAGTTGATAAAAAAATAACTTTTCTTAAACTCCGTATCTACAGTGTCGATAAACTTAACTATGTGACGGAGGGAGTATTACTTAAAAATATTACAATACACTTTAAAATGAACAAAATTAATTAAAAAGAACAAATTTACTTAAACGATGTGGAACAATAAATAGATAATGCCATGAATTATCCAAGAAGTGCAGCTAATGCCATGAATTTTGATACTCCATCATCCCAAAGATATTGATATATTATTTTTTTGTGTCTCACAGAAATTGACATATTTCTTTTTTAAGGATATGTGATCCACACAAAAATAATTTATTTATTTACATGGGCCCACACACATCACGCTTACTAGTCACCACTAATATAATTATCCATTATACATTAAATATATTATTTCTCTCACTTCACTTTACATTAAGGCAAAGACTTGGGTGAGACCGCCTCAAGAATCCCCTTATATGAGATGGATCACCCATTAACCCATTAAATATATTTTAAAGAGCATGTTTGGATGTTATTAAATTAGAAAATTTAAAAATTTATTTTAATTATAATTAAGCGTAGGTGGAAGCGGCCCCGAAGCATTCTGATAAGTTTCGAAGAATGCAAACGCACACTATATTTATTCAAAATTTCATTTTTACATTTTTTTTCTTTATATTTTAATAATTTTTTTTTTAATTTAATCATTATAAATTCACAAGATATGATATACAATTAATAAATAGTGATAACAGGGGCGGATCCAGAAAGTCGCACTGGGGTGGGCTAAATTTATTAAAGAAAATAAATAATAATAATAACTATTATTAAAAAAATAATTAAAAAAAATAACACGAATCACCCTCTCAAAAGTGGGTTAAGAATTGGCTAAATTTTAATATTTATTGTAATGTGCTCATAGAATATATATATAATTTGAGAAGATATTATTTTTTTGCTTCATTTGGGTGGGCTAAAAATATTTTTAGACTGGGCTAAACTTAGAATAACAAATTATTTACCTATGATATAATGGGCTCGCGGTGGGCAGCCCTGGGCTTCAGCCCGGGGCTGCCCATATGTAAATCCGCCCCTGAGTGATAACAATGTTGTGGATTATTTTATGAACAATATATAGTATAAATGAAAGTGATTTCAATTAAAACAAAAGTGAAAATATTTTTAATAAAAAGTTATAATAATTAAGAAAGAGTATTTCATGACGTCCAATTTATTAGAATAATAAAAAGTGATAACATCTCTAATAAGAAGTGATAACTAATTTAAAAAGTGTATTTCACGAACAATTTACTAGAATAATAAAAAGTGATAACTTTTTTAATTAAAAGTGATTCATAATAAAAGAAAATTGATATCCGTTTAATTAAATTATTTCACGAACAATTCACTAAAATAATAATATCAAGTGATAATATTTTTAAAAAATTGTGACAACATCTTTAATAAAAAGTGATAAATGATTATGGAAGTGAATTTCACAAATAATTTATAGAATTTATATAATGTGATTATATTTTTAATAAAAGTGATACTAATAAAAAGGAATAACTGACCAATTGAACTATTTCATAAATAATTAATAGGATGGATAAACAGTGATAATATTTTTAATAAATAGTGATATTTGATTAATGAAAAGTAATAATCATCTAATTGTATTATTTTATAAACTATTCGTGAGAGGAATAAAGTGTGATAACAATTTTAAGAAAATATCTAATTTATAAAAAGAACAATTAATTAAATAAACTATTTTATGATTAATTTGTTGAATGAATAAAAAATAATAGTTTTATAATAGAAGATGCTTGATTATGAATTTTTTAAAATTAAAAATAAAAAAATAATTTAATAATTAATAAATTATTTACTAATAAATTACATAAAAATAAAAAGGTGAACCACTGTTTACATATACTGCAAAATGGCGAGCGGCCATGCTCAACCCATTTTGAAATTCATTCTTAATTACTTCTCCATCCGCTCGAAAGAGTGCATTTTATTTTTGTTCATGTTGATTAAGGAGATTGTTATTTAATATGTAGTGGATAGTTGTATTAATGGGAGTATAGACCCCATATTTAGTTGTATTAGTGAGTGTGTATGAGTCTCATGTGTGTAAAAAATGAAATGAAATCCTCTTTGGAAAGGACGACCAAAATGAAAAAAAAAATCATCTTTCGAGTTGATGGAGGGGGTATAATTATTTAACATAGCCAAACAAGGCCCTTACTTTTATTTAATTTTTATTTAATTGAATTTAAAAGATATTTCTTTTTACGCATGGATGATCCGTCTCAAATAAGAGGATCCGTGAGACGGTTTCACCCAAGACCTACATTTACATTAAACTATTATACTCATTAATCTCCGTGCTAAAAAAACGTGTCAATTATTATGAGAGGGAGGGTTATATATATATATATATATATATCCTCTTATAATAGAGTAATGGAAGTAGGTAGATTTTAGAAAATTAGAGCATGGTAAGGAACATATTTAGTGGGATGTGATCGAATAAATAATTGTAATATATAAATTAAGTGAGATATTAGCATAGGTAGATAATCTTCCAATCTGTCCCTAAAGAATAAATTAAGGAATTAATGTAAAAAAATAGATAACCCCAAGAAGCGTGAGACAAGGGTTAATGTCTTGTTAGAGGGAGCATATATATATCATACATGTAAATATAGTTTTTACTTCACTCTCACTCTTGTTTGTTAGTACATAGTTACTCTAATATACATGCATGCATGTATATACATACATACACATGCATATGCATGCATGAATAATTATATGGACATCTATCTGCTCTGCTCTGCTCTGCTATTCAGGTATTGGTGAAGAGAAAGAAAGGCCCCCGTCTGCAGCGGGGGAGGGGAGCAGCCAGCTAGCACACTTTGAATCAAATTAAATACTCCAACTAGAATAAGAATAATGTGCATATATGGAATGTGAGAAAGTTATGGGTGCTCAAGCCCACCCTGCCATGTCATGCATCCCCACCTCTCTTTTTTTTTTTTTTTCTCTAGTTCTAACTTCTAATAATGCCTTTTCAAATATTTTTTCCGTTCCAATTTTATTTGTATCACGCTTATCTTCGTTATTCTATAAAGAAAACATGACATCAATTAATAACATTAAAAATTATTTTAGTTTCTAAAACATCACTCCCACCTAAACACATAATATAATTTATATTTTAATTTTTTTTTTTAAAATATCACAATATCCCCTAAAATTAATAAAATTGATCAAGTTTTTTTTCTTAAATTACATATCTAGGTGCGCTTAAATATGGTAACGAGGGAATATATTTATCTAATAGTATTTGATTGTTCCATAACAATAATTGAAGATTTAATTAGGGCTTTGAATTTGGCATCAATTAACTGAACATTCATATGTATCTATTTGTTGTACACACTATCAACAATTTAAAGTTACTCCATTTGGCTAGCTGTCTCCACATTCATTTATATATATTGTGATTCAACATGTTTAAAATTATGTTATTCAAAATTGGCAATCAAAGTCTAATTAAAAAAAGGAATATAAATGTTATTATGATGAGAAGCACACATGATGAGGGTAGGTTTGAAGATTGGGAATGGCAGAATTAATTCTGACAATGATATGACTTGTGTCCATCTTAAATCAGTGTGTACATATATGGGATGGCATGGCTGCCTTACATGGGATCATTATTATCTTCACTATTTCATCAACAAACCTATGTCATATTTTGTTAGGTTGTAAAGGCCACTTCAAATTTAGGAATTAGTTAATCCATATTTTAAACCTAAATTATACTAGTTCTCAGGATAAAATTAAAATATAGTAACATTATTTATAATAATAAGTAGTATTAAACAAACTACATTGAAATTATAATTATAAAATAAGAATCAACATTGAATCTTAAAGATAATTAATGATTAAATCTTATGATAATTTTATAGAAAATTTTGTGGAACTGTCCTCTGAAATATTTTTTATATAGTACTCAATTGTTTTTACATCGTATACCTCATTTATCAGAGTTCAGATTCTTTGTAATATATTTTTTTTTTTTGTCATATGATACAAGATGAAAAAACTACACTCCTGATTAGATGTAATAGTGAATTTACATGTGCACTTGCATGTAATAACATATAGAGTAATTATTAGTGGCAAAGGAAATAGATCTCATGCTCTCATGAGCCTTAATTGATTTTATGTGTAATTTTGGTGTGACATCTATTTGTATCATTTTATTGGATGAGTAATACATAAAATACAAGAGAGATATTATACCCTAAATCAATCATTAAACCCTGAGAGTAAAGAATTAGATTTATTCACATCGAAACATGTCATTCAATAAGAAGTGTTATATGAGATGTCACACTAAAGTGTAAATATCACTCAAAAGTGTCACAGTACGTCCCGTTGACGACGAACTCTTGCTTTTATACAAGATCTAATGATGAACTCTTGCAATTAATTAGGCGGTACTAAGTTATTATGTTGAAATACCGAAATATGTAGAGAAATGTTATTAATTGGATAAAGTTCAGAAGGTGATAGTAAATTAGTATATACGTCATTAATTAAGGAATGTGAGAGGTAGATACTCCATATTATAAAACTAAAGGATAGGAAGAATTCAATACGAGAACGAGAATCTTGGAATTGTATGAAGGATATATAATTATAGTTAATCTAAACAAGATCTAATGATGAACTCTTGCAATTAATTAGGCGGTACTAAGTTACTATGTTGAAATACCGAAATATGTAGAGAAATGTTATTAATTGGATAAAGTTCAGAAGGTGATAGTAAATTAGTATATATGTCATTAATTAAGGAATGTGAGAGGTAGATACTCCATATTATAAAACTAAAGGATAGGAAGAATTCAATACGAGAAATATGATTATAGTTAATCTAAATGAGATGTTGAAAGGAGGATTGAAGCCGTAGGATATTTTGTTGTTTGTAGGCTTGCAAAGAGTTGGGTCCACTCAATCCAATAAATATGAGCTTGTCCTTTGGGACATCCAAAGACATGTACTCTCTCTGTTCCGGTCAAACAGCTATGTTTGATCACAAAAAACTCTCACAAAAACTACAGTAAATGCATCTCTTTCGGCGGGACGGAGGGAGTATGATTTTACTTTTTGGGCTCACACTTGGCCTCAAACTAGAAGAGTCTAACCCACACTTATAAAGCCATACACATCTCTACTTGTAATCAATATGGGACTTTGATAGACAAACAACACGTAGATATGCCGTCACATAATTATGCAACCAAAAAATTGAAGATTTTTTATTATATATATATACATATATAAGTATTGGTATAAACTGAGAATTGAAGAATATATAATCTGATACTGGTGTTTGTGTGTACGCACCTTTTGTTAGATTAGTTAATGTTAGTCATTGCAAACCCTAATAATTTATTTATAGAATTAATTAGTGATACACGGTTGGAGTTAGAATTTAAAGAGGTACGTATAGTGATTAAAATATTTAGAAGTGTATTTACGTTTGTTTACCAGTCAAAACATGTATAATTATTAAATACTACATAATTTATGAACAATGTTGCCAGCTTTTAGTGGTGTTGAAATCCCAAGTTTAACCCTAGTCAGTTTGCGTTGATGATAGGGGGTTTTCCGTCATGCACCTCCATTTGAGAGTTGAGATTAGAGAGAGTGTGTGTGTGTGTGTGTGTGTGAAAGTGTGCAGTGCATATATATCTGGAAATGAATTAGATTTAATGATTTATATATCCTTTGATATTTTGGACCTTTCCTCTTCTCTTGCAGAGTATATCTTCTTGTGCAACCAAACTCAAAGGCAAAGCTTTGGTGTGTTTGTTATAGTAGTGATATGTTGATGCATGAACTGAAGTGATGCTAATTATTTTTATTAAAGAAAACAAATTCCTAATATAATTTGGAGTGAGTGATAGTATAGTATATAAATGGGGGGGTTCGTGGTTAGGCTTACCTCAGGAGATGCAAATGGGTGGTGGTGGTTTGAACTCGGAAGAAATATCATCAATATCGGGTTTTGGTGATTCTGCTGTTGCTATTCCTTCTCTAAACCATCTTCCTGTGGAAGCTCCAGTACCATTTTCCAATATTCTTGAAGCTCATGCTTATAACACAAACACGACTATGATATTATTTAATCATGGTGATTAGATTAGATTAGATTAGATTAGATTAATTTAAAGGTTATTAATTGTGGGGTTTGCCGCAGATGATTGGAATATGAAGGAGGTGAGTGGTGCAGGTTTGTGATGCAGCAGTGATGCCGTAACCCCCATTCCCATTCAGCCCATTCCTAAACTGGAAAACTTTCTGGGAGTGGGAGCAGCAGACTCCATATACCAAGCTGAATCCGACAGCAGCAGTTCCATCGGCCTCTCCATGATCAACAACTGGCTGCGGAACCCCGCACCACCGGAGAACACTACTCATGAGGTGGGTGCAGCACAAGCACAAGCACAGGCGCTGTCCCTGTCCCAATCGGACACCAAATCAGTAATAGAGTCCACAAGGAAATCTATAGACACCTTCGGACAAAGAACCTCAATATACCGAGGTCATAAATCATTAATTCTTTTAATTAATGTAATGTACTCCTCCATTTATATATAATTGATTTAGTATGTATGTATGTGTTGCAGCCGCAGTCATAGATGGACAGGGAGATATGAGGCACATTTATGGGATAATAGTTGTAGAAGAGAGGGACAGACCCGGAAAGGAAGGCAAGGTAATTTCTTCCCTTTTTAACTATCTCACTCTTGTCTCCTTGTGCCCATCAATCAACCAATTATACTGCAGTCTACTTGGGTAAGTAGGTACTACAAGAGTTTTTATTCCAATGATCACCTGAACCAGCTGCATCATTAACTATGCATGTAAATTGTTTGTAGGTGGTTATTGTAAGAAATAATTCCTAATGCCTTAACCCTATTATGATAAACTGAGATCATGAATATAATGCGGAAGCGTACCTTATCCAATGAGTCTCTAGGCGGAACACGAACTCAGGATCAGTGGTTATATGGCCTTCCTCAACTAAGCCTCCTTATTCCTTATGGGGACCGTAGTAATCCCTCCCGATGGGGAGAAGGGAAGACGATGTGCGGCTTAGTATATTGGGGACCATAACCTGGGAGCCTTTATATACTACTTGATTAGACCACCCATAATCACCTAATCATGTAGTATTGGGTATCTACTCAATAAGCCCATATCATTTATTATTATAGCCCATGGACCTTTAACCTTAATTGAATCACTTAATTAAGTCCATAAAATAATTGAATAGCTAATATAATTGCATAATAATATATTGCCCACAATTAGATTATATTGGAAATTAATAAATTTCCAACAATCTCCCACTTGGGCTATATATTTTCCCAAAGCAATTATATCAAGAGACCTTAGTTGCGCAACTTTATGCTATTCCTCTTCAGGCTATACTTAACAATCTGGTCCATTTCATATACTAATATAGAACTACCGCAGCATTCACCACATTACAAATCGTGGTTAAACCCCGACAATTACCATATCAATACACTCAATGACATAGATCAAATATGGTGAGTAGCATGGAAATTACATGTCAAATGTGATCAACATCATGTCTATTTCCAACTGGTCCTACTTTAATCCTTAGTGAGATCAATTCATAATGTAAAATATTACAAAATGAAAAATTAACTTAAGTGAATTCACAATGAATTCAAATCCATCAACTCAATTCTGCAGAAAACCGAATTATCTAAAATCAAAGTGTCTTAAAACTTTAAAGAGCAATAAATATAGGCTCCCACTTAACCAATGTATTCTAAAATCATATAACACCCACATGAGTAGCTAGCTCATAAAATTACAGGGCGTTGAATACATGATTGGCGAATCCGTATTTAGAGTCTATCATAGTATGCTCTACCAAAATTTATCCATAAGAACACTTTCTTTAACAACCAAGAATGCTATGTCAATATGCTTGACTTATAAGAATTCTTGTCGTTAATACTTTACTGCGAACTAACTGTCACAATCAACTTTATGTGACAAAGCTTCGCAACTTTTATTTCATGTTTGAATGCCCCTTAGTATGCTACTATTTCTGTTGTCATGCTTAATGAGCTACAATTGTTTGTTTAATGCTTTTACATGTACAACTCTCCCGACCAACAGAAGATGTAGCCTAAAGTGGATCTTATACCGTATTGGCATCCAACAAACTCAAGATCAGACTACTTTATGATCTCTAACAAATCTAATCTTGTATGTGCAAGCATGTTATCCTTAGTTCTCTATAAATACTTTATAAAGATCCATACTATAGTTACTTAAATGTCTACTTAATATACCAACAACATATGCCAAATTAGGTCTTGTAGAGACCTCATCATACAATAACTTCCAACAATCAAAACATATAGAATGTTTATACATTTCTTAAATCTTTAATTTAACTTTAGGGCACCTGATTGAGACTGCACTTGTCTCCCTTACTTTAACTTAAACATTCTCCCACTGAATCACATAATTATCTACATTTGTCTCAAAACCAAATGAGACAATTAATTCATGATGATACTTGTGATTCCTTTACGGAAAAGCTTTCTTAAATGCATAGATGGATTTCCTTTTGGTTCTTAAACTTATAATATCGTATCATGTTGCCATCAAGGAACTTTATCTTTACATCCATCTAAATGATTCAAGATTAAAATGTACTAATAATATCACGATTATCCCAAAACAATGCCTTCCTTCCCTTTAGAGTATAATCCTTTATCAAGATGCAAACCTAATAATCTTGTATTGATTTATACTCATAACTTATGGCATTAACCCACTTTAAACTATTTGGACCTTACATGGCTTGATGAACATTGTTTGAATGTTCTACCATTAATTCCATAGTGTCCTTTTTATTTAGGAGAAAACTACATAATTATCCGAATTGATTTTCTCCCAACTCTAGTGGTTTTCTTAGTGACATTAATTCTTGAGGTTGTTGATTTTATTATACCTTAAATATTATTGACATTGTCCCATTGATATTCTGAATTTACATAATTTCTAAAAGTTTAAGTAGGGACCGTATTGACTCCCCCTCAAAGACAATGTCTCTAATATTATTCTTCCCCCAAATCAACATCCTCACAGAATACCGTATTACCCGTCTCAAATATGATCCGATTAATTGGATCATAAACTTTTATTTTTATTCATAACCAATAAAGTAGCTTATATTTATTTGAGTCCAATTTTCTTTAGTAGATCACAATGATCTAGCTTTAGTTGGACATCACCATATGTGAAACTCAAAGAGTTCTCATAACTACTTTGGTTGGAACTTTATTGAGACCATAAGCTGCAATCTTTAGTATTTCTCCAATTAGTAACCATATATTGTGGAGTACTATTTTTGTCTTTTAACTACACCACAACATCATTCATACTAAGTAATCTTAATGTGATGTATTATAAAACAATTTCACAAGCCTTTAGGAGAAAACGAAAGATTATACTTTAGTTTCTTTTTAACAGCTTTCCAAACGGATTTTTCTTTGTTGCCCTTATACTTTATTGAGATTAAGTTTGAATTATTAGTCTCATTCTTATTGTGGAAGTTCACTCATCAAGTATGATTTTGTTGTTGTTATATGAAAAACTTAATTAGCAGACTTCTTAATTATACAGAGAATTAATGCAAAATAATTTTTTTTTTTTTATGCTCGCATTAAACTTTATAATCTTTCAAAAAACTTTATAGTCTTTCAAAATTTAACTAAATTAGAATCATCTAGAAGATTCGAGCACAATATTAGTATCAAGTCTTTGGACAAAAAATACTAATTTAAATGATGCTCTCATGCAGTAGTCAAATACTGACAATAAAACTGTCAAGCAATAGCCTTCCTGTGGGCCGACTTATTACTCACATGTCAAACCAAATAATTGTCACGTATTTACCACCACAGGTACTTGCGTATTTCTGCCAAATATTAATCTACCTGTGGGCCGATCAATACCCGCATGAAGATACACTCATACAACATTATTAATTGGGGACCCATCACAAGACACCTTGTGCAACATTAACCTCGTCTGTGGACAAAAATTAACTGCAGGGGTAATCTTGGTGTAATAATCAAGTATTGACAATAAGTTCTGTCAAACAAGAGTCTATCTGTGGACCGACTAATGTTCACATGAACAATCCAAATAATTATCACATACTTATTATCACATGTATGTTATTATTCTGTCAAACTGTGCCTACCTGTGGGCCGAACACAGAACACATAAATAATACCACACCCATCTATGTAATTTCAATAAAGTCGCACTTCACACACAGAGGCTGCTGTGGCAACATGAGGCTTTGATTGACTAGATTGAAGGTTTACTAGACTAATTAAACAAATATTTAAAATAAATATTTATGTTTAATTGACAACATTAAAAATGTCTCCCCAAATTTAATTAATTAAATTATCAAACTTTACGAGAATATTTGATGATTCCCACATATTTCTTAATGAAAGATTTATTTAACTTAATTAGGGATTCCAAAATCCCAATTTAATATAAATTAAATTAGGCAAACATTTTCTTATAAATTATTGGGATATAATATCAACTTGCCTAAACAAAATTCGATAATTAACTTACCCAAATATTAATTGGATATCAAATCATATATTCCATAATAAGAAAATGAATACACGTGAATATCGCACATATTATTTCCACATAAATGGCATATATCCGTCTATATATGTACTAATATCACTTGTGATAATCATTACATAATCACCCGTATGAAAGTTAATCAGAATCAACCAATCTGATTCACACTTTCCAAATTTAATAAAATTACACAATTACTGCCATATCTTAAATTATTACCACAAATAATTCAATAAAGCAACACAATTGTTGCGATATTCAAGGTGAGTCTGAATCCAAATAGATGGCAGCAATATAAGCATTGCCTCAAATAAATTTAATAATACCATCATTAACCATAATCATGTGCTTAAATAATCCGCACATATTTTCTGTAGTTCTCAATTCGTTAAAGTGGTATTTATAAGCAGTTATATAATCAATAATAATACCACACCAAGCATCGTAAATCATAGCAGATACTTTCAAATGGCAAAGGCTAATAGAATTTCATTATCCGACATGGAAATCAAAGCATCAATAATCCTGTTCCAATAATGGAATTGAGAATAGTATCCAACAAACCATTAAACTAATAAATAATTTATATGGAATATGAGTACTTAATAGTAAACAAATATATTAAAGCAATACTATAATGTTCCATTCTTTAAGATTGATTAAAAAAGCAACTGGATCAATTCACTAATGGAAAATTTTTCCGATCCACATGCTCATATACATTCCTGTGATTAATAACATAGACCGATATGAATTCATCAATGTGTATTCCACATAAACATACCGAGGCCTAAATCTTGTAAACAACATATGTACATGTAATGCATTTATTCTTCAACTGTCCAAACATGCTGAAGCACACATGTGTGCCGTCCTCAACATACACATATACCCCTTAATAATTCCAACTTAAATGATGTAGTATTCCAAATTAAACCATGAAATCATAGGTAAACTCATGTGACCCTTTTAATGGAAAAGTAAATAAATTATAGATCTCATAAATAAATTAAAATATCCACGGATCCATGATCAACCGAAGTCAAAATTTGTGAACATCAAGAAAGTTTAATCTCCAGAATTGAATTATGATATTGAAGAAAGATTCAACCACAAACACAAATATTTGAATCTGATCACAACACTTTCAGATCTCAGATAATCATGAATAGGGTGGCTCTGATACCAATTGTAAGAAATAATTCCTAATACCTTAACCCTATTATGATAAACTGAGATCATGAATATAATGCGGAAGCGTACCTTATCCAATGAGTCTCTAGGCGGAACACGAACTCAGGATCAGTGGTTATATGGCCTTCCTCAACTAAGCCTCCTTATTCCTTATGGGGACCGTAGTAATCCCTCCCGATGGGGAGAAGGGAAGACGATGTGCGGCTTAGTATATTGGGGACCATAACCTGGGAGCCTTTATATACTACTTGATTAGACCACCCATAATCACCTAATCATGTAGTATTGGGTATCTACTCAATAAGCCCATATCATTTATTATTATAGCCCATGGACCTTTAACCTTAATTGAATCACTTAATTAAGTCCATAAAATAATTGAATAGCTAATATAATTGCATAATAATATATTGCCCACAATTAGATTATATTGGAAATTAATAAATTTCCAACAGTTATGACAAGGAAGATAAGGCTGCTCGAGCTTATGATTTAGCAGCTTTCAAGTACTGGGGAACAACCACCACTACTAATTTTCCTGTCTCTAATTTATATACATATTTAATTTACTCCAATTTTTATCACTAGGATCCCAATCCCATGCATGCAACTATGAAAAAGAGATAGAGGAAATGAAACACATGACAAGACAGGAGTATGTAGCATCATTGAGAAGGTACAGTCATCAATCATCATGAATATATGAGCTGATTGTAAAATGTCAATAATTTCCAGAAAGAGCAGTGGATTCTCTCGTGGTCAGGTATGTTTTTAATTACTCCAACAAATTAAACTAACAAACACTACTTTTTCAACTACTAGCTATATAACACCACTTTGCCTTTGCACTAGTAATTATAGTTAACGTCATGTGTTGGGGTCTCATCAGTAATTGCTGACATAATGTGTAATAAACCAGACATCATCAGCATGGGAGATGGCAAGCAAGAATTGGAAGAGTTGCTGGGAACAAAGATCTCTACTTGGGGACTTTCAGTAACTTATCTCTCTATAGCTCTCTCTATATAAAACATGTCCTCATCAATTTCTTAGTTTTAAGAATGAATATATATATTTGGTTTCATTCAAGGCACACAAGATGAAGCAGCAGAAGCTTATGACATAGCAGCAATCAAATTCCGTGGCTTAAACGCAGTCACCAACTTTGAAATCAACCGTTATGACGTCAAAAGCATACTCGAGAGCACCACTTTGCCTATCGGGGCCGCTGCAAAACGCTTAAAGGATGCTGAAAATGCCGAGATGGAAGCCAACTTGAACCTAAACCTTACAGACGGCCAAATCACCGCCTATGCAAACGCCACCCCTCACGGATCATGGCCCACCATTGCTTTCCAGCAACCTTTGTCCATCAACTATCCCTATCCTCATCAACCCCGCCTCTGGTGTAAACAGGAGCAAGATTCTGACATCTCCCATGGTTACAACGACAACATTAACCACCAACTTCAACTGGGAAACACGCAGAATTTCTTGCATCATTCTGTTCTGCACAACATCATGAGCTTGGATGAGCAAAGTACATATGCTGGATTGGGGGATCAAGCCAGCAACATTATGATGGGGACTGTGATAGTTCAAGATGGGAATAATCAAAGCCACGGAAATGCGGCTTATCATGATGATCATGGGATGATGCTTGGATCTGCCGATCAGGATCAGGCTTATAATCAACATGCAAGGAATTTCTATTACCAATCCCAGCAATCATCATCAAATGGAGTACTAGGAAAGATGGTGAGTCTGTATGATCAAGGATCACCCTGGATTCCAACTGCTGTTCCGACTCTCTCTGCAAGATCCAACAATGTGGCTGTCTGTCATGGAGCCCCAACTAATTTCACCGTATGGAATGACACGTAGAAACTACTGATATTCAATATGATCAAAAGTTGAACTAGACCTGCTGTTATTCAGATCGATGTACACATGACTAGCTGACTTCTTAGTTTTATTCTTTTTATTATGGTTTTCTTTATAGGCTTTCAGACATTTCAAGCTCGATCCACACATGTATGTTTTGTCTACAGCTTTGCTGCTTGGAGCGAGCAAATTTCGTTAGGACATTGAAACTGGAGTTCATCAATAGCCAGTGGAAACTGTTTCTGGCTATGAATTTTGGGAACTCTAGTTTGGTGTTGCCTCGGATAGTAGTACACAAAAACAAAAACAACAAGAAACATAACATTTCATTTCAATTTTCTATTTTAGCTAGTCTCTTGAGGCTTTTAGCATTCTGTAGATTAATTTTTCTAATATTTTCTTTGCCAGGTTACAACTTACAATACTATTATTCATTCTTCTCAACATTAATTTATAATGCAACTTTATCACGTAGACGTGTAAATCAATTGAAAATACTCGAAATAAATGCTAACGTAGGAAACAATGTGAAGATGTTTTGATTAAAATGAAGTAATAATTATGGGAGTTTTGTACAAGAAATTCAACTACCTAATTTAAAGGCGTCAACAAATAAGCCCAAGCAAACACCAGCTTTCAAATAATTAATCATTACCACAAGTGACTGCAATCTGGCAGTAGGGAGTGGGGGCTTTTTGTACATGAGCATCCCAATACCCTCGATGGCAGCAACTACAACTCCAGCCACGAGTACATCCCAGTCGCCTGTCTGCCCTAGAATCGTTGCAAGAGCATTGGCTGTGTAGAACCCGAGGAGGAGGAGAAATACTTTCATGGGGAAGTTCTTTCTGGCAGAGTTTAATTTAGTCAATAGCTCCCTACCACCAGCACTCACTATCCTGCCCAAACGAGTTTCACCGAAATCAGAGTTCTCTCCGCTGACGTTCCCTCCGCTGACGTTCCCTCCATCATTGTTTGCTGTGAATCCATCAGTGTTCAAAGCAAATGCAACTCTCCAGCCACATCTACACGGCAGGGAACTGTTTTAACACACAAACCCCAAGTGCCAAGAGGATCCATCAGGAGAGAGGGGAAGCACAAATGCACAAATGTAGGAGAATGGATCAATTCCAAGAATATAGCAGAGGACAGTAGTATTTCTAACAAATTACTACAAGAAATATACCTGTTTCTGTAAGAAGTTAAATCAAATTTTGGAGCATGTTTCGTTAAGCTCTTTGCATAAATAAAATAATTAATGCCACAACAATGACTAGACATAGACTGCAACAATGTTGTATCCATCTGAAGGTCATCAACTGCAAGAACATAAAAAGAAAATACAAGCCCATCAAAATGCTGGACTAGAAAAGAAATCGTAGAAATAAACTAATGTAATCAATGACCCTCATGCCACAATAACATCATTGAAATATTTATACAAATAAGGAACTTTCCAGAGTAAAAAGTCATTAAATGCTATTGAATTAGAAATATCTCTTGTTTACTCTTCTTTAAATACAGATATCGAAATGCAGATTCTAGATTGTTCTTGAGACTGCACAGCAGGGTCTTATCCCATTACTTCAGGGGCATGTAGAGTACAAATGGACAAGGAAATGCATTTTTCAGTAATATAAATATGATATGAAAATGTAGATATTTGAATGAGCATTGTCTCATACAGTAAAGATAAAAGAGGTACGATTAAGCATCCACTGGAAAGTATTATTCCAGATTTAAACATGTTGAGATTTCAGAATTCAATACCCATTCATTAGTGCACCGAATGTATAACATCAAGATAAATGCTAAAATAATGAGTCTGCAATTAAATGAAAAATGTATAACATCAAGATGAAAACCTATTCAAGCTTAAAGGACTTGCCCAAAGCAAAGTATTGGTTTATTAGTACAGACATTCAGAATATCATTCTTCACTTCACAAAAATAATTTAATCGGACATACCATCCGAACAACATAATTAGTAATCATCAATACTTTACCTAGTTATTTATGACATAAAAGATAGTGGTCTAATCCTTTTTTTTTCTTTTTTTTTTTCTTTCAGAACCATTATCAAGCTAGTGGGAAGTTTCATCCATCTTCCTCTGTCAATAGTAATCCCTATGTCCCATTACACTCTTCACCCTCCAAAAATAGAAAAAAGTTTCAAAACAAATAACCTTTCTAAAATATAGTATTTTCAAAAATGACTCTCTACTAATATACATAACTAACTTTATCATTTATATATAATTTAAAAAGACCACAATACCCTCAAAAGTAAAAAAAGTTGGTAAAAAAAACAATTTTTTTAAAACTCCTTATCTAAATTAAAAATAAAAAGTTTACCGGGACGGAACAAACTCCTTATTTTTGTCAGAGTGCCCAATAAACACCGGTGTTCAATTGTAACAAACTCTTCAAAGAGCACTAGATATATATAATCACAACAAACATAGGACTACCATAACTAATAATCATAGCAGAACAAGCTTCATCAGATATAATATGCTTTCATTTTGAAATTAAATAAGGAGTTAACAATCAAGCCTCTAGTAGTTAAGAGTAAAACTTTATGGCTTAGCCTCCAAGAATTACGATAAGACATCAGTTAGTACGAGTAAACAAGATTTAACATTCCACAACATTATCACAGCTTATAAGGTAAAATAAAATAAAATCCTGCATTATCAAATTCAAGAATGCCTTTATGAGATTATAAAGTGTTCAAATGATATCATTTAAACTTGGAAAACAGAATTCCAAAGTCCAACGAATATCACATCATTAACCAGCTCTTAAAAAATATATATAAATATTCACATGAAACGCAGAAAAAAATAGAAGTTTCAAGTACCTGCAAAATAATGCAACAATTATATAACGGGCAGATTTCAGGGGCAAAGCAACGCAGATGGATAGAAGACAAAAAATTGGAGCAGGTCGAATCTAAGCTGAACTTGAGGGAGATTCACCGGCTAGAGGCTATTTATCAAGATTAAAGACTCAAATTTTTTAGGGGTGGTATAGATTGCAGTTGAGCTGATAATCGAAACCCACAAGCAAGAATTCGTGTTGTGATGATTGAAGAACGGAGTGAGAGTGTTCGTTAAAAACCGACCCTTTTCTAGCATAAGCAGGTTCACCTGTCAGACTCGCGATGACTGCAGATTATACACAAACCACAAAATGATAGCTCCACAAAGTCGCATTCATAAAGAGCGCTTTTAATTCTTCTTGCTCGTTTTTCTCCACCAGGATCTAAAATCAATAGTATATAGTATTAGAAATAATTAAATAATATAACTAATTTTTTAAGAAAATAAAATAAAGCTGCCCATAAATCAACCGAAAAATCCCATAAATACTGAAGAAACTCAACAGAGGAGGAATGGCAATTGTGTTTGTAATCAAAATATTTGTGCTACTCTTTGCAATTCCAATCTCCTCAGGAAACGAAGCCTATCTTGGCAGCAACAGTAGTAATGGGAGTGTCAATAGCAATAACAGAGAAGCTATCTTGGCAGCAACAGTAGTAATGGGAGTGTCAATAGCAATAAGAGAGAAGCAATAGAGATAAATGGAACGCCGGATGATCTGGTGTGGGTGGTACAGCTATCTGATCTCCACTTCAGCGTGCACCATCCTGAGAGGGCCCGAGACTTCACCAAAATTGTCGGCCCGGCCCTCTCCTTCGTCAAGCCTTCTTTGGTTATCCTCACTGGCGATCTCACTGGTGGGTTCTGTAGAAATTAATTTATTCTTATACATGCATATATAATTAGGAGTTGATTGGATGTGATAGAGTGGTTTTGGGTTGATGTTCCTGCCCTTTTTGCTATTTTGGGTTCTGGCTATTACTTTTATTGCTTAGTTTTTTTCATTATGTTTGAATGATAATTTGATCTTTGGGACTGCCCAAAAAAAATAGTTTCAAAATAATTGGTTTCTATTACAGGTATCACCTAAATAGTTAAAAGAGTATTTGAGGGTTGTTTATGAATTCTTGAGGTTTATAAACTGTATTGAGTTCAAACAAATGAGCATTCAGATAAGCTATAACTAAGTACGCATATATTAGTACCTTTCAAGAGCAGACGCTAACATGATACAGATTTGACTGTATGTGTTTGTGACCACATCAAGTTTTCCTTTTTAAGGGATACAATGTGCATACCAGCAACTATTTCACGTGTACAATAGTATATTCTTATTTAATTAGGGAAATTAATTGGTTCCTTAACAAGATGCTAGGGATATATATTTTACATGTGAAAAGTCTTATGTTGAAATAAAAAAACCTTCTTCCATGCTTTTACTTAAGTTGCTTCATCATTTGTGTGTAATCTTTGGTTAATAATTTTGTTGGGCTTCCTTAGTTTATCCTGTTGACTTATTTAATGTTTCAAGCTAATATAGAAGTTCACCTTTCTGTATCTATCAGATGGTAAAAGTAGGGATTTATTGACTATGAAACAAGATGAAGAGGAGTGGATCGAATACCAGAAAGTAATGAAGGATGTAGTCCTCAGGAGTGGGCTTGACAAGAGGACTTTTTTTGATGTTCGAGGAAACCATGATAACTTTGGTGTTCCATTAATTGGTGGACCCTCTGATTTTTTCTCAAAATACAGCATCAACAGTCAACTACAAAGAAGTGGAAAGGTCAATAGCATCACAGTTCAGGTTGGTGACTACCTTTTTATTAGTTTGCAGAGATTATTCTTTAGGCTTGTATTATTGTGATGCTTTGATTATATTCCACTGATAGAGCTCAAGAAAATTTCACATTTCCTTGAAAATTTTTCTTATTCTTAAGTGTACGTGACCCACCATGCAGACCAAAAAAAGTTGGTGACTACCTTTTTATTAGTTTGCAGAGATTATTCTTTATGCTTGTATTATTGTGATGCTTAGATTATATTCCACTGTTAGAGCTCAAGAAAATTTCACATTTCCTTGAAATTTTTTCTTATTCTTAAGTGTACGTGACCCACCATGCAGACCAAAAAAAGGAAGATTCTTTTCGTTGGGTTTGACAGCACAATGCTTTGTGGTTTACGGGGCCCAACCAACCTGTTTGGACACTCTACAGATGAGATGTTAGAAGAATTAATTTCCGAGCTCTCACAGTGGGATTCTCAATCAGCTCAACCAATCACCAAAATATCCTTCGGACATTTCCCGCTATCATTTTCTGCAGCGACAAAGTCTGGAAGGACCTTGCAAGAGATATTCACCGTTCACTCTTTGGCTGCCTACTTATGTGGGCATTTGCACACAAAATTCGGTATGAACTTAAAGCGGTATCATCATTCTGGTCTGCATTCAATAGACTTAGTCCAGCTGAATGGTCATCGAAGACTTAGTGAGGATTCCTCTAATTGTTCCCGGGTGGCAGCAAGTTCTAAGGGATTCTGGGAATGGGAAATGGGTGACTTGAGGAAGAGTAGAACGATGCGCATTTTGCCAATTGATAGGGGTCACATTTCATTCGTGGATGTCGACTTCCAGTCAGGGGCCAAGAAAACTATTATATTGCCAACATTTCCTTTAGACTCACATTTTACTTCAACATCTTCACAAAGCTATAAATGTGATATAGATGACCCATCTCCTTATGGGGCCATCAGAGCTCTGGTTTTCTCCACTTCTCCTATAGTATCAGTTCTGGCTAAGGTATATGATTCTAACCCTGAAAAGCTCATTACCGTGTTGGAGACACCAATGACAAAACTTGCTGGGTCACGTGGTGACCTATATCTGGAACATTCAAGCTTTTGAGGATCCATCTCCTGAGAGATACCTACTTCAAATTGAAGTAACTGATATCATGGGTAGATCAACTTCAACTGAACTCAGGCCATTCTCTGTAATTGGAATTCCTGCCAGATTCACCTGGAGTTGGAAAGAATTTTTTGTGATGGGATGTCAATGGGACTCCTTGTACTACCCGATTCTTTGGGGTTTTTATTGTTTTATTTTTTCAATTCTAATCATTCGAAAGGTGCTCCTTTCTTTTTCAAAGAAGTGCTACACGTATAAAATATTTAAAGCCAACAGATCCTTCAGGAATGGCCTTTCCTGGATCTTCATGGAACTATATAAAATTCCTGTAGCATGGTTCTGTTTAATAGCTTACTTGTTTTACCTTGTATTATGCCCTTGGTTACTCGGGCAAGTTCTTACCCAAAGTGGAGAACGGGTATATATGACTTACAGAGGTTGGGTTTCAAGATCTAATCATTCAGGAAAGCTGGAATTTCTTGGAGATCCAGATGTAATGGTGGTGGTTCTTCCACAGTGATGATTTTGGTGTTGGCTGCTGAAAGTGGGCCACATCGTGATTATCTTTTTTCTCTTTCAAGTAAGAAAAACGATGACTCGGATGGAGAACTTAAGGAATCTGATCTGCATCACAATTGCGTAAATATGCGCTGGCTTAGGAAATTGTTCCTTGTGGTTTCTTTGGCAATTGTTTGGAAGCATTTTAAGGTATGATTTGCTTGTTATTTCATCCTCCCTTTGGTAATGTCAAATTTGTTTCTTTCCATGTTTAGGTTAGGACTATTTAGAGATAGTTAGTCTCTCTTAATACAGTCCTCTATGCCTTAGGAATCTACATGTTTACCGTAATTAATGCAGTATCATTCTTCTATTTTACCCTTAGGGATCTTTTATAAAATTTGTTATAATATAGCATATGCAGTGGATTAGCAGTTCATTTCACTGGGGAGTACATGCAATACTGTTATGCTGTTTTTGTTTACAGAAGTAATATTCAGTGGTATGCAATATTTCAGAACTGCGTTGCTCTCATGAAAGCATATGAGATGAATCCGATCATCCATTTCCCAATCTACAGCCTCGGGTTACCTATATTGTTGGCTTATACTATCTTGAAAACCGGTAAAAACTTGAGCGGACCATCGCCAACGCTATAGTGCAGATGCTGGTGGTTTTGTTTATGAGTTTAGGCTGAAAGGTCCTTTGATGATATAGTAATGATGGCGTCTACCTTTTCCCATTGTACTAAGATGTACTTTACAGAGAACGGGTATGATCAAGAAAGAATTTGAGAAACATTTATTTTCACTCCAAACAGAAATTTGCTTGCTTCTTAGCATGTGAATCATTTTCTCCATAAATGTCTTGAGTTATTTCCTTCCTAATTAGCATTAAGAATACAGGCAAACCAACAAACATAGAAATATTTTTTGATGCTCCGTACCAACAAACGTATAAATATTTCTTGATGCTTCGTAAGAAGTTGAGGAACTTTATGTCTGGCTCTACTCAACTCACTCATAGCACAAATGTTGACTCTTGTTTCCCAACAAGACAATCGAACCTTAACGTTAAGATGGATCATATTATACCCAAAAACCAGGAGAGAGAGAGAGAGAGAGAGAGAGAGAGAGAGAGAGAGAGAGAGAGAGATTTAACTTATGCTTGAAGTGAAGGGTATGTGCTTCAATTGTTTCATTAAAAGAGGAAGCAGTGAGGTTTTTAATTACATGGAGTCATGGACCAGTTCATAATACAGGATTCAAATTTAATCGTAATGTTACAAATAACTGACCCCATATTCCCTACTTATGTTACGTATGCGAACCATACACACAATGTATGATAATCATTCATCTACCCAACAATGATAAATAACCCAACTATATATACAACACCACTATGCATGTGTGGAGATTTCAAATAAAGGTTACATAAGGTCCACAGAAACTTTATACAAATTATTTTTCACTACACTTCTTCGTTCTCTTCCGTTTGCGCGTCCCTTTCACATTATATGCTCCTTTCTAAGGCAGAAACAGAAATGATTCCGGAATTACCAAGAAGATTTTACACCATGCTGCTTCATATTTTGAGTCCAGCCAGTGAAGATATTGCTGGTTCACCGGTGCTGCTGGCACATCTCGCAAACAGTGGATGCTCTAACATTGGCGTATGTGCAGTATTCACATGACCAACGGCCTGAATCATCTATGTTTCGGGAACTGCTTGATCGGGATGTTGTTCCTTTGCCCTTACCACCACTTTTTCCTTTGCTACTGCTACCTACATTCTGTGAACAACCTGCCCGACCACATGCAGCATCGGAGTCTACATCGGATAGACCATTTTCCAAAGCTTGAACAAGATTTTCAAAGTAATTCTTCGTCACACTGCAGTTATCAAAATTGAAGGGGAAATATAGTTTAGGTATGGGCATAAATTTCTTTCCATTTCCAATTGCTTTGCCCATATGGAGCACTCTTTACAAAAGTAACAAGAAGAAAGTTGAGTATCCCATCTCATAAAGCTGCATACATAATGTATAACAGAAACATTACCCTGCCAGAATAAGTTTATCGGGAAATGAGAGAAGGAAATAGGCTTCAAATTTATTACCCTGACAAGGTTAAATCGAGAAACACTACAAAGGTAGCACTCCCTGATATTAAAGCCATCTTTTCATAGAGTGCCAAAGTAGAAAAATATTTCAAGGCAACAAATGATGTAGCACAATCAGGAGTATATAGTCAAAAAGACTAACCTTGTCAATCCTGCCAACTTTGTTCTAAAATCATTGAAGTCTTTTGAAGGACCTTCAGAGTTGAGGAAGCCCTGAAATTCCTTCTCCGCACACTGGTGAAGCCGTTCCAAACCAGACTCCGCCTCACCTAAGAAATCCAGAAATAAATATATGGTGCACACAAAAGACATTAATACGACCAAAAAGATCCAGATCGAAGAATTTTCTACCTTGTAGATACTCAAAAAACTGCTTCTTAGCATGTTCCAGCTCATCTAAATAATATCCATATGCATATGTCCATTTTAAAACTCGTCTACATTCAACAATCTACAGAAAGCATAATGAAACAGGTAAGAGAGAATTATATAAACGCCTTACTTGGAAGAGATCAGAGAATCAAAAATGTGTTTGTGGTCCCAACAAGCAGATAAATTATAAATAACAACTCCTAAATAGCGCTTCTTGCAGATGAATAGGCTAAAACTACCAGATAGCAGTACAAAAGAAAAAAAACAAAAGACATCAAGACATGCATGTCAGGCACAAAATATAGGAAGCATCGAAAACTTTACTCTAAATCACAAAAGACATCAAGACATGCATGTCAGGCACAAAATATAGGAAGCATCGAAAACTTTACTCTAAATCACAATCGTTGGCTTTTATAGAAATGGAGATGTGCTGCAAACTTTGAAGTTAAATATCTCTACCTCAGCTAAGACTAGGGGCTACAAGATAAAGATGTCACTGAAAGCTAGTTTTATGACAACACTAAACACAGAAAATGAAACAGATTTCACAGCATAGCTATTAAAAATATCTTTCCCTTTTTATCTTTTACCAGACTAAGCAAGTCCAAGCATGTATACCTTCAACATGAATGCAAGTGACAAGTTTTTTTCATAACCAACCAATGCAAGCTCTATTTTATATGATGACAGATAAATCACAAAATGACTAAACTGTGCTATCCACATTCCACCCACTATAAAAATATTTTCATCCTGAAATTTACCTGCTGCCAAGCCTCTATAATGAACTTAAGCTGAGATTCAGGCTGACACTGTGTATCGCTCAGCTTTTCTAGCTGCAAAAATACAATAAAGTAGTATCCATGAACTTATACACGTATTAAAATCTTTTATATATAGGCATCAGATTCATGTTCAACAATAAGTGTGTTGATTGTATATATCATTGCATAACAAGCCCAGTATATTTCTTGTTTAGAACTGATCAACATAAAATGAGCTCAGCAGTCACCTTATGAAGCAAATTTTCTGGTTGCGGTCCTACATTATTACCACCAAATAATTGAAATTTTATAAGTGGAGGCGCATACCAAATCGCCTGGGTTTCGAGGTTTTCTGAGGTTAAGGCCGATGTTCAAAAAACCCTCGCCTTTTGCGCCTTTTGTGTGCCTTTTTTAAAGGAAAAAGGCGTGCCTCTGGTACAAATGCACATATGATGGTATTTTTTATTATTTTTCCTAAAGTTGTTGTTTTGGAAACACATTTTTATAAGTTAAGAGTAATAATTTGACTTTTATTTATACATATTAGTTACGGTTTTTTAGTTCTTTTCATATTTTCACTCCAATAGTTAAGGTTTCCAGAGAGAGAAGCTCCCATCCTTCCCAGCCTCTCCTCTCCCACCGTTGCTGCCCCATTGAATCTTTGACATTTGATATTTTTAGCTCATAGAGTCTTTGATGTTTGATATTTTCTTAAACTTGATGAATTCTACGTATTTGTTTATCTTGATAGTCTATTTGTGTTCAGTACTTGAATTGTGAATTTCATTATGACATTATTGTGTATGGGTTTTTAATTTGTTATTACGTTATCTATGAGTTATTATGTCTTATTAATGCCTGGTGATTTTGACCTTTATTTAGTTGGGAAATTATGTGTATAGTAGGATATATTAATGTATATATGTTCTAGAGTGATTTGTACCTCAGGCGCGTGCCTCAGGCTCCAACAAGGCCTTTGCGCCTTTCTGCGCCTTTTGCTTTTAACAACTATGTGGCATCCAATTTTAATATTATTGTCCAAGGATTACATATACATTATATAAAAAGGAAATAAGTTAGTACATTTGAATTTACAGAAGAACAAATTAGAAAGAAATATTGTCCTCTCTTGTACTTAGGTGAACATAGCACTCCAAAATCTAAGTTGACAAGACTTAAAAAATGGCAAGAATAACTACAAAGAAGAAAATGAAGCTTTCACGATGATAAAGGAAGCTGGTATGAGAAGATGGTTTGTGTACCTAAATGCACTTTAGTTTAAATTATGCTATAATGGCTATATCGAGTTGTTCATATACATGCATCATCTATGTTTTCAGGTGTATCACCTTCCAAACCCCTTATTTTTATTTTTATTTTTTATTTTTTATATTTGGTGAAAAAATGAAGTTGCTGCCTCGCCATTGAAAATTTCAAGTGCACTTGTGCCTTCATGCGTAGATGTGCAGATTTGTTAGAGATAAGAATAGTTCTTGAGTGCAGAGATTTTCTTTGCAAATTCATAGATCCATAGTGACTTGTCAAAGAGAAGCATATGATTTGTACGCCCCTCTCAATATCAAACAGGAAAAAATCTTTATGACTATTTGCCATACCACATACAGAAACTAGCTCACATGACCATAATATGCTAACAAAAAGAACATACCATTCACCTCTCAATACGCATATATGCTTTTAAGGTGAATAAAGAAAAAAGAGTGGAGAATTTTCTTACATGTACTGTTTGCATTTGATGTAAATTCTCAATAGCTCGTTGCCTAGACTGCAGAGAGAATTTTATTTAATAAGACAAAACTTATGTTAAAGAGGCGAAAAGGCAAAACCAACGAACAAGTTGGCGTGATAAGATAGTAAGATACAAAATGAAAACACACAAAAAGGTTTGAGCAGAGTCAAGAATCAGCACAATAAAACACAAAACCATGCACTATGACCAAATTATACTAAATGCAATAACTAGCTAAAAAGATGAGGTTTTATTATTCGTAATAAAGTGAAACATAATCCAGATTGCTTCAAAGAAAGACTGAAAGAGCAGTGCTTTTACCTCGGATTGCTAGTATACCATAGGAAAGAATTAAAAATTTTTGGGGCATTGTAAGTTACATTATGGATGAGGCCACCTTACCCATGGCACTCAAGATCTGATAGATGATATGTACTACTTGGCAACATGCAAGGAATGAAAAGGCATATCTCCTGCGGAACTAAGATGCAAATGATGAAAATTGCAGGCCAACTCAATACATACGTGAACAGATGAACAAATATAGTATAATTTTCAATAAACATCAAGCCATCTAAGCCACTGTGAAATCATATATTAAAATGCTAAGGCC
Source organism: Pogostemon cablin (assembly GCA_023678885.1). Taxonomy (NCBI): domain Eukaryota; kingdom Viridiplantae; phylum Streptophyta; class Magnoliopsida; order Lamiales; family Lamiaceae; genus Pogostemon; species Pogostemon cablin. The sequence goes on from CM042995.1 coordinate 564,730, forward strand.
ACACATCATGGAAAATAATCATTACATACCGACTGGTTAGTAGCCCATCTCTCATAGTAATGTGTGTATCTTTCTATAGAATTTTTTGCCATCTCTCTTCGTTTTTCAGCCTCATCATACTGTGACAATTGCTCAAGTTAATCAGATATAGTAATATTCCAGCAACAGGACAAAAGAAGTAATCTTACCAATCCGTCTTGTTTGGCTGCTTCATAGCGGTTACATGCGTAAAATCCACCAGTTCTTTCACCATGTTCTGACCATACACCAAGGCACAACCTGAAAGCACATCCCTATCAGATGACATACACTGAAAAGATTGGTCTTAACTACTGATTACTGAAGGTAGAGAATCACGTGGTGGAGATAAAAACTTAGAAACTTCTATCACGTCCATTTGACTTTTGATCATGCAAGAAACTTAAGGCCACAAAGACAACAGCACAATCGATAAATTCTTAACAGACACACACACATATGGAAGCATAAAAAAGTATATAGAGTAATTGTCTGATAGATATTTGTCACGCATACCAGCAAAACTCAAATTTACATGGTGGTGTGCATGTAATATGCATGCAACCCTGATTCTTTTCAATTGGCCGCTTGCACTTTGGACAAGGTTTTGAATTAGCCAATATCCTGAAATAACATCATAGTGTAAGAGCACAATTTGCACTGTATGCACAGGGACATTTACATTAGCGTTAATAATAAAGTAGAAAAGAGTGAATAAACTAATAAATCATATAGCTAAACATAGAGAACAATATCTCTCAGTAATTACTGTAAACATACCAATTCATATTTTCAGATTCAGCACTATTTTTCATAATCCACTTAGCCACAGTTCCACAGTCAACTGGGCGATGTGCTTCTTCAACGCACTGAGAGGGGTTTATAATTATCAACTTGTAGGATTTACAGAGTAATAGTGAAATACTAAAATAAAAAAAGAAAAAAATAAAATAAAATAAAATCCAGATAAAAGCTTACATTCCAGCAAAAACTGTGGGAGCAACGGCATGTGACATCATAATTTCCACTACCCGCAATGTAATCTACAGCATAATCACAGCCTGGTGCCGGGCACCACTTCTTTGTCTGTCAACGAAAGAATTAGAATAAGAAAGAACTCAAGAGTTCAAAATATGTGTCAGCAAAAGAAATGAGAGCAACGGAAAACCAAATCATTCTCGGAGGAACTCAAAACAATTATTCGAAAGATTGAGAGCCACCAAAGAAAGAGATGTATATGAGCAGTTACTGGCCTTAGCCCTGGTACGAACAGTTATGGACTCTAAGGAGTTTTTAGATGCTAACAGCAGTTTGAGCCTAAAGCTGTATTCACAGCATATTTAGTGAAGAAATTGAACCCCAGACTAGGGAGAGATACAGTAATATGTGTTATTAAGACCTAAGGGTAGAGAGAAAATTGGTGAGAAAACAAATAAGAGAGGCTCAAGTAATTTTATCCATTGAAATAGCTCAACAGGAGATAGAACATTCATGCATTGGAGCTTCTGTGAGATTCGCCAAAAGACAGATTTTGCAGTGAAATCAGCAACCATATCCAAATGCCTACATAAGCAAATATACAAAACAAGAAGGTTTGCGTCTAAAAATTTTCTTCAAGACAACATTTTAAAGATTGCCTTGCACATTCTGCTGTCATGATAAGAGTGATAAACAGGAGGGAGTGAAAAATAGAAATTGAGGATGAATATGCCAGATTACGAGGACGTTCTACAGTTCTAATGTTCTACTTTATTTTCTTGGTATCTATCAGTTCATCGGCTAAACTCCAACTGAGACAAAAAATATTAAATTGAAATTCTATTGGTTTTGACTTCATATTAATACAAAGAAGTACTCTAATAAAGACCAGTCACTACATACTTGAAAGTCATTTCCAATTTCATTTTCCAGAAGGACGAAAAGGGAATGCACATAAACTATGTTGAAGTTCTGAATTAATAAAAATAAACCAAAAAAAAAAAAGACAGAGAAATTTTTAAAAAATTAAGTTCACGTTGCTTAGAGAGGGTTTAGGTCATCTAAATATAAAGAAACTTTTGTACCTTCCTGTTATCTTCAACAAATGATCTCAAAAAGTAGCGATTATATCTCTCCTTGTCATCTTTGGAAGCCAATTTATTCACCATATCCCTCCCGACAGCTGCACCACAAGATGGATCAGGACAACGCAACATCAAACACCCAGGTCCATCATTAATGGCTGTGTCTATGTATCCTGTGAACAAAGGTTGTAAGTAGAGTTTAGAAAATAAGAAACAAACATATTCTACAAAAAAACATAGGCATTCTGAATACTAATAACCTCATTTACATAATAGATGATTGTATTATCCCCAGTATCCCACACGCATCCCAACCCCAACCACTCCACCAGAACACAAACATTAAAAATACTTTTAGCTAGAGAACTGATAATAACCTTGCCAACATGTAACACAAAAGGGATGGCCACAGGCAGCAGCACTTATCATATTTCGTGGATGGTTTTCGAAGCAGATCCCACAAGTCAACTACATCAGAGAGAGAAAAAAAAATATGTTGCATATTATAAAATAACAAGAAGAATCCATTTGAAAAATCAATACAATGTTCCAGAAAATTATGCGTTCCAATTGAAAACACAACCATCTACATCGCACAGTCACCTCTTCAACATCAGGAAGGGGAATACCATTCTCCAACAAACCAACAGTCTTGCGGACATTCTCTTCATCAGCAAACCATTCATCGTTCACTTTACTAACACTCCTGTGAGTCAAGAACATATCAAGGAATTCTTCAGCAAGTTAAAACCTTTATATAGTCTCTAAGCTCATCCAGAAATCCAGAGGGAAAACACCTAATTAATGTTTCTATGTCTAGCACCAACTCCATTCAACATTAACAATTATTTGCATCCGAGCAGTGAAATATATATAAACCGATCATTCAAATTGATGTATTTTAGCCCTCAAAGACATTCTGAAGACGTTGACATGTAAAAAACATATTGAACATGGACAGAAAATGGATGGAACAGATGCAATTTACTGCACTTATATTTTGTTGTCTTCTATAGTTCTTCTTTCAATTAAACTCTGATGTAAGATTAACAGAAATTTTTTTATCTTATCTCAAAAGGAAAAGGGGAAGCTGAAGAAGACGGCGGGAATAAAAATTTATGAAATAGCTTCTGCTCCCTTTGCATTCTATCCACATATTACAATATATTTAACCAGTTGCGCTTTTAAAACTGTGTGTAACAAGTTGACCAGCTTAGAGTGGAAACAGATAGAGTTAATGAGGAGCAAAATGACCAAACTTGAGAAATCAGGGGCTATGAAAGTATATTTACATGCAAGTTTATGAAGCAAAATGGTTTTGAACAAATTGAGGGGACGAAATGACAAAAACTAGGGAAAATGGGAGGTCACCAAAGTAGTTATATCAGAATTTAAGGTGCAAAATGGTTATTTAGAGTTGATGGGGTTAAAACAACCAACTTTGACAAGTTCAGCAACAAATACATCCGCCAAACAAATTTTCTAGCGAGACCCTTGAAAGAGGTACCAGTTATATTGATGTAGCAAAATGCCAGCAGCGACCCTTGAAATTGAGAGGACAGTTGATATCTGAGTAATACTATCATCTTGGCATTGCCGTATATCATCTTCATTTAAAATGGTAAAGTTCTGGCATAAAACAGTAAAAACACTTTAAGTAGCCATTCATTCAAGGCTTCAACAGCACTAATATAAAATACAAATATAAAAAAGTAGCATAGCATCTATAGATGCGTAATCAGAACTGCAAATAAAGGTGTCTAAGTAAACTTAGCATTTTATCTTCTATAACAAGGTTAAAGTAGAAGAGGGGAAAATCAGAATGTCAATCTGTCCACATCAGAACCCAAGAGAATCTCAAATTTGGAGTTATCAGCGCCACACTAATTAAAATTCCATGGAGCAACCCACCTCAAGTTACAGCTTCAATTAAAGTTAAATCAGATTAAAAATAAGGAGTGATACTTTTTTGGGGGGTGAACTAAATAATGGGACAAACCAATAAGGAATGAGTGAAGGATTTTACATGACAGAGGGAGTAATACTTTTGAGAGTAATGTGTTTCAATAACAAAGTAATGCTGTAATACGTTTATCTCTAAACGGTGTAACTCATTCTACTAAGAAGAACCAGTATTCAAGAACCAAAATTTTTACTAATGTTTTACGAAGTAGAAAATACACAAAATGTATTACTTTTGAGTAAGTAAAGTGTAATAACAGCATCACATTTATCTATTGGAGGTACTACCGGTCCTACTAAAAAGAATAACAGTTGAGAATGGCATTCAAAGGTGGCATTGAGAGCAATGTGGCTGGGCTAAACAAAAATGGGTGAGTTGCACAGACCGCAACTAGTGCACAGGAGACTCGCCTTTAAAATAAAGAGTGTTCCTTAAGATATTTCCCAATGTAAAGTAGCCATCCTAATCCTCATAGATAACTAAATTAACTCTCTATTAAATCAACCGAGATTCCAGAATAAAAAGTATCTTAATTTCGCCAAGTAACATTAGAAGCATTGCCTAAGACACGGATTTCTATTATAAAAAAAAAAACATCTTTTAGAAAACGTCGCAGGCCAAAACTTCTTCCTCCAACAATCAAATAAATGCACGATCAAGAAATGAACTACTACAACTCAATTTACCCCACTGCCCCAACCGGTCAAAAGTTTAAATGAAGCAGGTAACAACATTCGCCCTAAACAAAGCAAAGCTGGATGAATTTAACAGTTTAGCTCAATCGTAAATGGGTTTCGATAAAAACATCTCAAAAGAAAATCATCACCACAAAATAATTAGAGGAAAATGACCTGTGCCCGATGGTGATAGTGGTGAGAGGAAAGATCATCTGAATCGTCGGAGTCCGGGTCCACGAATCCATCATAGTCAATAACGACGCCATCTGTGTCAGAATCAGCTCCGCCGTCGTCATAGAATTCCTCGTAATCGTCCGAATCTTCGATCATCTCAGCAGCCATCTCATTATCCGATTCCATTTCTCTCTATATCTCCCCAAAAACTATACCGAATGATAATCAATCAAATTTTTACGGGAAATACAATTGTTCATGCGCAGGGATAGAGAGGAAATTATATATGGCAAATGATGGTGGTGATTCCTTGCTTTTATGAATTGTATGGATGGAAAAAGAGATAGTATGACTTTAGTTGCGTAGTGTACAACTTAACTTTGCCTAACGTTTATGGTCCATTAAGGTTCTCTTTCGGACTTAAAATTTATCTCTCTAACAAATAAAATAATTTCGCATATAGTACTTGTGTAAAATTATACAATGAATAGTTTATTAGCAAAAACTAAAATAATTTCGCATATAGTACTTGTGTAAAATTGTACAATGAATAGTTTGTTTGTCAGCAAAAATTAACATTTTAATAAAAGAATCATACTCTCCCCATCGCACTATCGGTTAATTACTCATTCACGTTTTTCTTATTTATTTAATGGTTAGAAGTTGTGTTTTCCCTGACACATGCGTTTAGTCTTTAGTATTCTACTTCGTCATGTTGAAAAGTGATTATTTGCTTCTTCTTTTTTTTAGATTAAAGTTTGAGTGGGAACATAAGTACCCTTATTTGTGTTATTATATATATATATATATATAGATTAATAGTCTCTGTAAAGAAATTTGATATTTTCATTTTAAGAGGAGTTTGAAAAGTAAAACTTAAAGGAGTATTTTAACATGTTGAATAAAATTACTACCCACTATTATTCTTTTTTAACATGTTAATGTTAGGATGCACCAAGAGTTGGTTGTAAGATTATTATGGTATAGTGTCATTAATAATTAATAATTAAATATATAAGATACTCCCTCCGTCCCTAGGTAAGAGTCTCATTTTACCATTTTGGTTGTCCCACCCAAAGGATCTCATTTCCTTTTTTGGACACATGGGACCCACCAACACCCACTAATATAATTAAAACATGGGGTTCACACACCCACTAATATAACTACCCACTACACATTAAATAATAATACTCCTTAATCCACGTGCCCAAAAGCAAATGAAACTCTTACCAAGGGACGGAGTGAGTATTTATTATGATCAAATATCTTAAATAAAGATATGGTTTAATTAAATAATATATATGAGATAAATAATGTCATATATATTTATGGATAACAATCACATTGATAGAATGTGATTTGATAAAGATTTAATATCTCAATCTGGTCATCTCTCCACCTATTAAAGAGACATAATTTTTTTAATTCTCTATCACATTAAGTCTTACGTACTGTGCCATAAAGAAAGGGGTGAGGAGAGAGAAACCAGTTCCCGGCCTAATTCGTAGGAACGTATCACATGAGGACCGCCATTAATGTCGTCTCAAGGTAAGTCTTCTAATCGTGTTGATGAGGTGTGAAAATCATGAAGATTAAGATCCATGTCAATTAATAAATTAATTGCTTATGCTGAATTATGCTTACATGTGGTATCAGAGCATGGCTTTGGATCTCATGATTTTCATCAATTAATATTTTATGAATTTGTATATGATTGAATAATCCCCTTATCATATGACTAATTGAATGAAATTATCAAAACATGCATATATGTTTTTCCGCTGCAATTTGTATGAGAAAATTGATGATGAATTGATCTCGATCATATTATTGAATTTTGGGCAAAATTATGTTTATAAAATTAGTTGGAATTATATTTATGAAATTAGTTGGAATTGATTCTCGTATCATAATGATTACTTTGGGAATCAAGCACTATCCCGTTAAAAATATTATGATAAAGTAGTAATGTCATATTTAATTAGAATATGATGATTACATATTTTGAAGAATTCTGAATGTCATATTTAATTAGAATATGAATCGCGTGGGAATCGACTGTCCATAGGATTCTTTGATCGAAAGAAATCAAAAGGGGGTATGTTGCTGCTATTTTTTTTGAAACGATTAAGAAGCACCGAAGTAATGTCTAAACCCAATGATTTAAAATAAGAAAAGGATCTAAGAACAAGGAAATACCCTTTAAATTGTCTCGATCGTCTCAATAACTGGATCGGGCTAAAGAATCGAAATAGAATTTGAAATGGTTTAAACGAAACAAACAAAGGGGAGTCAATGGAGCATTATGAAACTGCGCAAAGAGTTAAGCAAACTTTACAACGTTATAAAGAGCTTCAGGACATTATAGCTATCCTTGGGTTAGACGAACTATCCGAAGAGGATCGTTTAACCGTAGCAAAAGCGGCAAAATTGAGCGTTTCTTATATTACATATTTTGAAGAATTCTGAATGTCATATTTAATTAAAATATGATGATTACTTATTTTGAAGAATTCTGATATTAATTAACAGTATCATGTATTTATACATATTATTGATACTAGCGTTTTAACCCGTGCGATGCACGGGGAGACGTTATGATAAAAATAATGTATTTGTTTGTAATTTATAAAAAGTTTAAAAGAATGAGCTTTGGTTATTGAGAATTATACTAAATTATTTAATTGCATTTAAGGTAAGATATTGTGAGTGCAATCCCGTATATTACTATTGATTTAATTTTTAATGTATTAAAACTAATATGATGAATTCCTTATTAATATAATATATTAGCATGTATACGAAAGATGTTTATATCTACAATAATAAAATTTGAAATTGAAATTTTGTTATAAATATTGGTATAGCTTAGGAAATTTTTGTAAAATTTAAACAATTGATTTTGAACCTACTTAATTTCCTCTTTTATCAATTCATTTTTAAATAATGGGTTATATAGTGTTACATATATCAAAGGTGGCATTGGGATATTCAAAATAATAATATATCAAAATAATGAGAAAATAATAATAATGATAGACCGTATCTTTATAGTTATACGTTCTTTTCAAATCAATTAAATTTTAGATTATTACTTTTTAGCAGATAAAACTAAATTTTAGTAAAAAAAAATTAATAATAATATAGAACCCATTTTAGATAGGGTTGTCAATTTTACCCGTCGGGTCGGGTTACCCGCGGGTACCCGGGTGATCGGGTAAGGATAGGGTAGGCAAAATCGGGTAGAGGATCGGGTAATACCCGCACCCGAAAAAAAATCAGCGGGTGAGGGTAGGGTACGGGTTCACATGTTATACCCGCGTACCCGACCCGATACCCGACCCGTTTACCCGTTTAGATATTTATATATATATATATATATATATATATATATATATATATATATATATATATATATATATATATATATATTAATATTAATATATATATATACTAATTTAATATTAATATTAATATAATTACTTTAAACATTATTACATTGTCTATTCATCATGATTTTGATATACTTATTTGGTGGAAGACTCAAGGGATTAAGTATCCTACATTGCCTATTTCTCATGTTATTATATTTACTATGTTAATTTCTTGTTGTTGTACTTGGATGGAATATTATTTTCTATTATGGACTTTATTTTTATTTTATGTTTAATTTGATGTTTTGTGTTGATCACTTGATTGTAAGAGGAAAAAACTTATATCATGGGAAGTTGCGGGTCGGTTCGGGTCGGGTTGGCCCGCTTTAGTTACTGCGGGTATCCGTATTTTACCCGTGTTATATATCCGTCTATTATTTTATTGCGGGTATCCGTATACCCGCGGGTAATCCGTTTATCCGATGGACAAACCCGTATCCTACCCGCTGCTAACATTGAGGGTAATAGGGTAGGGTACGGATAGGGTAATTGGGTAGCGGGTAGTAGGTGGATTTGTTAAACCCGTACCCTACCCTACCCGTTTACATCCCTAATTTTAGAACGTCAAATTTAACCACTTTTATACCTTTTCAAATCATATAAGTACAACTTTCTCAATAGTTATACGTCATTTTCAAAGAAGAATGTACCTGAACAGAGTAAAGCAATTATAGGAAATAAATGTCTAATCGCACATTTTTGCTAAAGTATTACACCAATCATACCCACAATTTAAGGTATGAGATTATTCTCATGAGCCATTTCAAGCTCTTTTTTTAAAAAAAAAAAAGTGGCCAGGTTCACTAACTAAATCATGAACGGGCGGAATGAAAAATTTAAAAGAAAACTCCTGAAGTTATCCATGAAATATTGAGGGGTTTAAGTTGAATAAAATTTTATTAGGGAAAAAAAACCATGTAGAGATTTCAAAATGTATCCAACATGTTAGGGGTTTAAGCTAAATGTCACTGATCATACCAACTTTCACATAATAAAAAAGTATCCAACATATTCAGGTTCCATTTTACTTTAAACACATGTTACGTGAGACTAACCATGCCAAATCTTCCCGTAAAAAATAGTCACATAAACCATCCTTAATGTCAATCTTCTTGAGACCCAACAATAATACCATTCATGTAAAATTAACAAAGAATGTATCCTCTCTAAAGTAAGACAAATACGCGCAAATCAAGACAAATGCATCAATAGCCTAAATAACAATAAATAAAGCATCATAAGAGTATTTATAGCCTGAAATGAACAACTTAGTATACACATAAAGAACATAACTTTAACATCTAACATAAACTTTTGATATATGCATTTCTCAACAAAACTGATATTAATTGATCCTAACGAAACAACTAATATTATCTTTTAAATGAGGAGGTAAAGTAGTTTCAATAACCACTAATTTTTTAGTATAAATTCAGTCGTTATCAAAATAAAATGAAGTTCTCCACAAATAAGTTTCGAGCAAATTGGGTAAATAAAGTTTACATGAAACTTAATCTTCCCAACATACGTTGCACTAAATACCTGACGAATTGAAAACTTTGGCACACTTCTTTGTAGATCATCATATCTTTTCTAAAAGGTTCTTCACCATATTACCCATACTCGTTACTATCTGCAACACAATAGTCTTCAACCTTCATGAAGAACCTTTATTAGAATATGAGGTGACGTGAAAAACATCCAGTAGCCAAAATACAATACAGAAATATGAGTAAAATACTTTGCGATGAATTTAGATAAATATGATAGATTAAATAAAATCGTGCTACATAAATAGACTTATAAATATTTAAATCACACTCGGAAACGTGATGGATTCTTTCCTTTGTTTCTCTCTACATCTACATCATTCACAAAATATACTTCAACTTTCAACAGGTTATATTACAATTTCAAAATCATATATGAAACTGGTTAAGCAAGAGACAAACAAAGGGGAGTCAATGGAGCATTATGAAACTGCGCAAAGAGTTAAGCAAACTTTACAACGTTATAAAGAGCTTCAGGACATTATAGCTATCCTTGGGTTAGACGAACTATCCGAAGAGGATCGTTTAACCGTAGCAAAAGCGCGCAAAATTAAGCATTTCTTATATTACATATTTTGAAGAATTCTGAATGTCATATTTAATTAAAATATGATGATTACTTATTTTGAAGAATTATGATATTAATTAACAGTATCATGTATTTATACATATTATTGATATTGTTGGATTGTATACTAAAAGTCTAGCTTTTTGTATGAACAATATTGTAACAATTAATTTGAAATGAGAATCATATGATCAAATGATTGCATCTTATAATTTATTTATATGTTCGATGCAATAGTCCACTTACTTTATACTGTAGATAATATGTTGTGCGACAACACGCGGAAGATCATATTATCGGTTTCCTTATAAAGTATAAACTGATGCTCACAACCGAGATAGACGGGGACTCTCTATCGGGATGGTTGTAGTGTGATTTGGTATTAGCTTGTCTTGGCTATAGAATCACATTAGTGCACTTGGTGTATTGAGCAGGACCGCTTGAGATCGTTCGACTTATACTGACTTATAGGAGAACTTGATCTCAGTTATTATGGAAGTTCGTGCTCTTAATCCCTATACAATAACCTCGACACGTAGGGCAGTATGTATTTCTTTGATTCATCAATGGGTGAGATTTACATGTAATTAAATCAACAAACTCGATGAGTTGGGAAGTAGTGATGTCTCTATGGTGTGCTGTTGATTGTAGAAGGAATCCGTGTCCGTCATAGGTTGATGATGTCCCCTTGAGGAGCTCATAAGGATTATCATGTAAACCCTGCAGGTGAAATTTATTCCGGCATGATAATGAGGTTGAGTGGTACTACTCTTGGATGAGATATTAATTAATTGAGTTGTCAGTAACTTAAATTAATTAATGGACATTGTATATCTTAAACATGGGGAGACTAACGGGCTCATAATAAGAAGGAGCCCAAAACGTAATTTTGGGATTGGTATGGTAGTGCAGTAATAATATTTTAGTGGAATATATTATTATTATTGGACTTAAGTATAAGCTTTGGGCTAAGCTTGGATACTTAAGCCCAATGGAGGCCCAACCCAATTTCTCCTCCTGGTCCCTGCTGTAGCCCATGTATATAAGTCACCTCAACTTATCTGGAACCCTAATCTAATTCATTATTCACGTGTGATGAGGGTTGAGAGCAGATTGAGTAGGTCTCGTAGATCGTCGCCCACACGACGTCGAGATCGGACTTGGGACATACAGCAGAAGACCGGAAGGTCGTTTGTTGCTGCAGTTCATCATGTTCCAAAATTCATATAAAATCGTACAGTTCTTCGATTTTCATGTATTATATACTGATGGAAATCCGTCGAAGAGAGGATCGTCTGAGCATAAAGATCACTCAATTCCGACATCAGAAGAGGAACTTATGGCTATTATCGTGGGACTGCGCAGACTGCCAGCGAGAATTCAACCTCTACATCAACCCTTGGTGAAAGGTAATGCGTTTCATGTTTACTTGCTTCCGCTGCTTGTTAGAAACGCATGGTATCCCTAACGGGTCACGTTAACCAAATGATCGAACGCCAACAATTGGTATCAGAGCTTCGGTTTCGTGGTGAAGCGTGACACGTTAGGCTAGGGTTTATGTGATTAATTTTTTGGAATTAGGATCTCATGTTTAGGGTTTTGGTTTTATTGCGCAAACCATGAATATCCCTATGTAATATATACCCTATATCATATCTATTCGTCCATGGTTGTGTGTGAGAGGATTCGACGAAAAATGTTCGTCAATTTCACATGCAAGGAAGAAAGAGAGGGCAAAAATAGAATCACGCTTTTGAGAGAAAATCCAGCGTAGTGATATTACAGAGGCAATAACCAGAGTTTCAACGGTCGGATTGATCTGTAATTTGGTCAGCACGTTCAGACATTGTGGATGTACATTCTGAACGGTGGAGATCGAATTTGGAGTTTTTTTTTCTTGCTGGGAGTACGCTGAAAACAGAAGCAGATATTTGGGCGATTCTGTTTTGCGCAGTCGAGGGAAAAGTGTCGTTTCTAACAAACTAATCGTTGGATCGAGCTGTAATTTGGTCAACACGTTCAGACCTTGTGGATGTATATTCTGAACGGTGGAGATCGAATTTGGAGTTTTTTTTCTTGCTGGGAGTACGCTGAAAACAAAAGCAGATATTTGGGCGATTCTGTTTTGCGCAGTCGAGGGAAAAGTGCCGTTTCTGACAAACTAATTGTTGGATCGAGCTGTAATTTGGTCAACACGTTCAGACCTTGTGGATGTACATTCTGAACGGTGGAGATCGAATTTGGAGTTTTTTTTCTTGCTGGGAGTACGCTGAAAATAGAAGCAGATATTTGGGCGATTCTGTTTTACGCAGTCGAGGGAAAAGTGTCGTTTCTGACAAACTAATCGTTGGATCGAGCTGTAATTTGGTCAACACGTTCAGACCTTGTGGATGTACATTCTGAACGGTGGAGATCGAATTTAGAGCCTTTTCTTGCTGGGAGTACGCTGAAAATAGAAGCAGATATTTGGGCGATTCTATTTTGCGCAGTCGAGAGAAAAGCGCCGTTTCTCACAAAATAACCGTTGGATCGATCTGTAATTTGGACAGAATGTTCAGGACTTATATTAGTAGATTATGGACGGTGAAGATTGGATTCTGAGATTCTTTCAGTTTCGAACTACGAACGACAGTTGGTGTAGTTTGGTGTTGCGCGTTGGGCTGAACTTGGTTCCATGCAAGTAGGCCCTTGGACGAGCGACAGTCCGGGCGAGGGGCGCTCGTCAAGGCACTTGGGGCGCTCCCTGACATGATTGGCGGTGGGATATGACGATGGACGTCTTGGGGCACAAGCAATCCTGCTTGTTGCGTAAGGCATCGATTCCACAGTAGGAGTGTCGGACAAGACATTAAAATTTAGAGGCGTTTTTATTCCTAATATATATAACTGTCATAATTGATTTAATTGTCTATTATTGTTATATATATATGGATGCCTGATCTCTATGATTTATTGTCTTATATAGAAGCATGCTAGATTGCGTATTATATTTGGTATATTATATGCATGTATTGCTAGAGTGTTGGATAAGACATCCAATTTTAGGAAAACTAATTCCTAATATATAACTGCCATAATAGATTGTATATTATTGTTATATATGGATGTCGAATTAATTCCTAATATATGACTGCTATAATTGATTTAATAATCTATTATTGTCATATATGAATTTCGAATTAATTCCTAATATATAACTGCTATAATTGATTGTCTATTATTGTTATATATGGATGTTGAATTGATTCCTAATATATAACTGACATAATTGATTTAATTATCTATTATTGTTATATATGGTTGCTCGTCGATATCGATGATTTTGATAATCTAGACGATATGACGATCGATATCGATAGCTTCGAAATTTTGATAATCTTGATGTTTTTCGAATATTTGATAATCTAGTCGATATCGATGATTTTGATATACAAACCAAATTTTCATGTAATCTCTCCGCCCATTTCAATCTTTACATATGTATATTTTTTTGCGTTTCATTTCAATCTTTACGTATCTCTTTTTGGCATATGACCCACCTAAAATAATTAATATATTAACATGGGACCCACATACAATAATAATACACTTACCCACTTGCATTAAATATTAGTACTCCCTCCGTCCACCCGAAAGAGGATCTTTTACTTTTGTGCACATGGATTAAGGAGTATTATTATTTAATATGTAATACGTAGTTGTATTAGTGGGAGTGTGGATCCCATATTTTAATTGTATTAGTGGGTGTGTGTGGGACCAATATGTGTAAAAAGGGAAATGACCCTCTTTGAAACGGACGACCAAAATGAAAAAAAAAAACCTCTTTCGGGCGGACGGATGGAGTATATCTTTAAACTCACTATCCATTAAAGTACAATATTCGTTAATCAACGTGCAAAAAAACAAGCGTAAGTATTGAAACAAATGTAAGCATTGAAATGTAGTTTTAAATATTACTCCATGGTAATTTTTGAGAATATAATTTTATTATGAAATAATATTTTTTTATAAGATTGGTGCAATTAAAAAAATTAAAAAAAATTGATGGTTATTTTTGCAAAAATTTCAAAGGTTGGGATTTATTTGGAATAAAAGCAAAGGTTGAGATTTTTTTTGCAATAAATTCAAAGCTGATGTGGCAAAGATCAACGCCACATCAGACGTCGGGCAGCCCTCTCCTGCACAAAGATTTATTTACAATAAAATAAAAGATTAATTTTTTTTTTCAATTAACCCAATTATAAATATGAAATTGAAATTGGGAGTGGGTGGGATGAGTGAATATTTATCCTCTATTCCAAAATAGTTTGCACAATCTTTTGTAATTTCTTCCTTTCTCTGGAATTCATCTTCACAAAACATGTTTACTATTTGTAGGATATATTAATAAAAGTTAGGTTTTAATTTATTTTTAGGGGTAGTTATATATATATATATATATATATATATTTATAATAATTAAATGACAAAATATATTGATGAGTGATATTTTCACCTAAATTTTAGTGTCTTTTTATGTTCGTTTTCGTAGTATTTTATTCGTATTTTATTGTATTTGGTTGTGTTTTGTATTTTTATGGAAATATGTGAGAATGAGCTTAAACGTATGTAAAACAAGTGAAAATGGAGTAAAAATGGAGACGGAGCTGAAATGAGAAAAATGGGCAGAAACTCAACCAAACTCGACTCGAGCTGAGGACCGTGTTTTATCCAGTAAGTTTACTCGAGTTGCAAGTCATAGCACGACTTGGCAACTCGAGTCGAGTTGAGGCTGAACCAAGTCGAGTTCGAGGTCTTGTTAAGCAGAGCAGGAGTTCAAAATCATACAGTGTGCTTACTCGAGTTGCAAGTCGTAGCACGACTTGGCAACTCGAGTCGAGCTGGTCTCCGAAGGAAATCAAGTCTCAAAGCCACGCAACACGACCAAATAGCGGGTCGAGTAAGGTCACCACTCGAGTCGAGCTAGGGAACTCGACTCGAGCTCCGTCTATTGCTGAAATTGGCCGACAACGCACTACCCGACTCAAGCTGAGTCACTGAGCTCGAGTCGAGCTCGGTCAAAAAGTCAGAAACTTCTAGAAGCTTCCCAAGGGGTATAAATACCCAATACTTCAATTTTAGATTAGATTGGTTGAGGGTTTTCACCCCTGCACCTACTTCACATACCATTTCCTCCATTTTACACCTTCACCTTCATCCATTCTTCATCCCTACCATCTACCATCATCCCTCCATCAAATCCTTCATCCAATTAGCTAAAGAGAAGCAAGGAAGAGAGGAGGATTGCAAAGGGGAGAAGAAGATCACCATTGGAGACATCCAAGGGAGTTTTCATCTATACTTTGTATTGAAACCTATTGTTTATCATGTTTTGTAAGAAGTTTAATGCTATGTTAATTTTCTTATGGATATGAGAGGCTAATCTCCTTTGTGAGATTAACAATATGAATTGTGTTGGATAATTTTGGGTATTTTGTAATTGAATGATTATGTTGAATGAGTTTATTGATTTTCTACCATTGATGCTTTAGATCTTGATGTTTTTGATGATTTGTGTGGTTTGTTGTTTTAAGCATGTTATTAGATTTAGAAGTCAATGATATGTTTAGGATAATTAATTGAATCATTTTGTCATACACCTCATGTGCATTATAAATTGTAAAGAGATTGAAAAATCCTTTGTAATTTAGAACCCTTTAGTAGGACATCCGATTGGTTTGATCGAGAGGTTGATTAATCGTGTGAAGGGACTCTCATTTCAAGCTTAGTACCTAGTTGAAATCGTTTGAGTGAGAACCAATCCATTGAGCATTATTCCATATCCTATTCATTCTGAGAGGGAGTTTAGGTGAACTTAGTGTTGGCCCTTAATCTTTTATCCATGATACATATGAATTCATTTCATGATACCTAGATTTTCCATGCTTTAAGTATTGCTAGTCTCATCTCTATCTACTTGGCTCATTCATCCATCTTCCATTCATCTATCATTTATTTTGTTGTCATTGCTTGATTATCTCCCCTTCATGTTCATCTCTATAATACTATGATAAACATGAGATCGCTTAGACCCTAGTACATTCCTCCCTGTGGTTCGATAAATTGTTTAATTTGGTCATCCCTACTACAAAATGGCTAATCATATATTACATGTGAATAATAAATCTAAAATTAAAGTGTTTTATAGAGATATTAATTAATCATTTTTTCATTTTATGAATAAAGTTAAAGTTAGAAAAATAAAACGAAATGTGTAAAGTTAAAAATGAAACAGGAAATATAAAGAAATGAGTGGAAGTTAAATTTAAACATGAGGCAATTTTTATTTTGCATATGTTATTTTACTGTATTAATCTCTTGTATACAAGGCAAAATTTACTTTTTGGAATAATTAACTCATTTACGTGAAAATTATGTATGATTTTATTAAGATGAATACAAAATTTTATATAGTGGAGAATTATACTTATATATATATATTTTTGGAATGATTTATAATTTTAATTTAAAAAAATACAATAAGAATAGTTAAAAATTACTATTCCCTCCGTCCCAAAATTGATTGCACACTTTCCACATTTATCCATCCCAAAATAGATTGCACCTTCCAAAAATGAAAATATCACATCAATCCCCACCCCTAAAAGTTCATCTTAATTACAACTTTACCACACTCACCTAACACACATAACATACTTTATAAATTATTTATTACCTAAAAATACCACAATACCCCTAAAAAATCAACATTTCTTAAACTCCGTATCTACAGTAACAGTGCAATCAATTTTAGGACGGAGGGAATATATTTTTGGGGAAATGGTCGACTTGCACCCTAAACTTCTTTCATGGGATCAATCTGGCCCTTATCTAAGTTTTTTATCATCTAAGCCCTTGATCTATTTTCATGGGATCAATCTGGCCCCCTTATCTAAGTTTATTATCATCTAAGCCCTTGATCTATTTTAATAGGATCATATAGCCCTTTTTACAAAAAAAAAAATAAATATCAAAATAGTTATTATTTTTTCTCTATTAATTAATTTGGATAAAAACAATGATTTAGCCGACATAATACGGGTCACTGTCGACGGTGATACTTCCTAAGTAACACAATTCAATATTACTCTGATTATGCCGTACGTGGGTAGAACCGGCGGCGAAGAAGTCATCGGAGTCAATGGAGGAAGCCATAATTGCAGGCATTTGTGTAACTCACTTGTACGACTCCACGACAGCGCTATTGGGGTTGAAATGGAATGTACGGCGGTGGAGAGCCGTGGCCTCCCGATCTCGTCGCCGAAAAAACAAGGTAGGTGTGAATTTAGGGTTTATTGAGTGGCCTCTGAGGTCGGTTTGAAGTCCAGGTTTGGTGGATGAGAGGACCTCATTTCCGTAATCTCTTCCTCCGACGTTCCGAATCCCACATGACCATAAAGAATTACCGAGGAGAGAGAGAAGAAAGAACTCCACATGGATGATTGGAGTGGAGTTATCTTGAATCCAACACTATTTTTGGGTGTTGTTTCACTAATTATGCTTCTTGAACCTTGCAAATCAAATACTGAATCTTCACTGTAAGGAAACTCTCCAAGTCTCAACACCTTAATTATCTCTTCCAGCCGCGGGTGGTTTCTAAATTAATTGGGAGTGAATGAGTGATAAAAGTAACTATATTGATATTTAATTTTTTGAAATAAAAAAAAGCAAAAAAGAAAATAATTTTATCCCATGAAAATAGGTGGAGGGTTTGAATGATACTTAACTTTTTGATAAAGACAAAAATTTAGATGAGGGTCCAATTTGATTTTTGACACTTTAGGGTAGGGGTTAGTGAAGATTAACCATCATCAAACACATATCAAACCCATAAAACAGCCGTTTATTTTTCAACTTAAAAACCAGAGGTTAATATCCGGGTTAAAACTGACGTGGCAAGGTTAGTGAAGGGCTTATTAACCCCTCATTTTTTTACGGATAATTCTTGACCCTCAAAATCGACCCTTTGCCCCTGTATTTTTCATAAAGTTTTCGGGATGCGGTTTCCTCAACTCAACGAATAACTTGGCCCGCAGTTCCGCAAACTATAAACCTTGATTAAAACCTCATTTGTCCTGATGATTCAATTCGAAATGGAATTGTGCAGCTGCCTCATCAGCCAGCCTAGCTCTTAAAGCTTTGAAAGCCTGAACTTCAGTTTCGTCACGGTAAGCGGGTTCTTTCTAGGACTGATAGTTTTTTCCAGCCTTAGCCTTGCTAGCACGCCCAAACACATCCAATTCCTTGTTTAGGAATTGGTGGACTCATTAGGAACCTTTTCAATACGGTCCGGATTGCTAGCTTCCGGCTTCCGGAAAGATGAGGCCGATCGATTCAGATTTCAACCATTTTTCCGTCGACATGGTATACCCACCACCCGCACCACCTTCTCTATCAGCCCCAATTCGTGTCGATGGATCTGAACTGGATGTCGCGCTATCAAACTCTCAGCTCCTCACCCAAACCGAAATTCTTAACCGCCGCAGCCGCCGACTTACACAACTCGCGCGGATTTACCGAAATCACTATTGGGCCTTAATGGAGGAACTCAAATTGAAGCACCGAGAGTACTACTGGGAGTGCGGGAAAAGCCCTACACAGGATGACACAGCCAATTTAAATGGAAATTTGGGGGGTCGCCCTAGATGTGAGATCTACGGATGCAAGGCCAAGGCAATGGCGCTGACCAAATTTTTCCGTATGCATATACTTTCAGATTCCAATCAAAAGCTCTACAAGGCTTGCAGTTTCTCCGTTAAATGGTTCGTCTATTTCCCTTATTTTTAGAGGCGACGATTATGTACCGTCTATTCTTGATATTTTTATGATGATTATGCGGCATACCAAGTGTCATGGGAATGCAATTTTGTCTATTTTTTTTTTCAACCTGACTTGATTCTAGTCTATTGGCTGACCTATGCTTTAGTCTTTCTACCTGCTTTTGTAGTCTACTGATCAATATTTTTTGTTGTATGCCAAACGAACGCATTGGGAACTTCCTTGTTTAGATGTCCCTCCGTTTCATGCAGAAATGCTCAATAGTTGTGCGTAACAAGTTTTGAATTTCTACTGTATCGGTATCAGAATATCATAAAAACCCAAAGTTAAAACCTACTCACCTAAGTGGATAAGTCACCTTTCCCAGTGGTATACCATGCAAATTCAATTGGTCAGAATTAAAACGCAGGAATACCTCAAGTCATTATATTTCAGCTATCTCTAAGACTGTTCCTCAAAGAGTAAGCTCAGGCCTTCTCTCCGCACACATGCTCACTTCATCATATTAAAAGGCCACTTTATTAATGTTTATTGCACGTCTGTCCTATTGCAGTGCTTTAAGAACCTAATCGAGGAATTTGTTGCTCTTGTTTCTGATGTTTAATGACTGATATTGGAAGATAAGAAAAAATAAAATAAAATTATAGTATGGATTGATTGAAATCTCTAGTTTAAAGACTCCATTATTTACTTGAAGGGATGGGATTTTCACTCTCATAAGTGCAGGGAATAATAACAGTTATGGTATAAGTGGAATAGATTCAATATATATCTATTGTTGTGATCAAATTTCATTTAGGTTGACAATATATCTTTTTGTGTCAGTGATGTTATAATTTGTTTTAATAAGTGAGTGTGTGTGTGTGTCTGTGTTGCGTAATTTCTAATTTTACCTTTTTGTGTATTCTTCCTTTTTCTTTGTTAGTTATGAGGGTAAAAAGGAGTGGATTTTGGACTATAAAAGAAGTAAAGTAGTGGAGTACAATTTATATCTAACGCAAAATAATTTGAAAAATGTGGCAATTGGCAGAACAAAAATTTCAAGCTGGCAGTGAGCATAGTTTGATGGCTCAACTTTTACATTTTGGCATAGCTTTTTCGCCAAAATATAAAAAAATAATATAAAAGGACACATGCACATAAAATTAGAGTTGCATATGCTCCTAGTTGCATGTCGCTTGCTGGTTTTCTAAAATTTGTATAGAGGATTCTTTTGTATCTCCAACTACATGAGAGATATTAAAATAAATGAATTGTTCATTCATTAGACATCCTGATTAAAAAGTGAAAATATTCAGCAGATATGTACCTGGAAGTAAGTCATGTGCTTAAATTGGCATGTTTCTTTTCTAAGTTTTCTTATATGATTATCTTTGCCAGTTCTGCTGCGGGACCTATCCTTTGCGGGAAACCCATACTGAGATCAGCCATTCCTTCTTATTGCGCCCCTCACTTTCAAAAGGCTGAAAAGCTCATGGGTCGTGCATTAAAGTCCTATGGTCTTAATGTGTCCTCCACTAATAAGCTGTCCCCTAAGTTACATGTTATCATAGCTGCGTACATCTGCCGAATCCAACTCAAGAGAAGAGCTACATTGAGGGAAAATCTTGAAATTGCTTAAGTCTAGGAGGATAGCACTTCATGAAGCTTCTGGTCATGCAAAAGTAAAGGCTGTAAGGTTTATCATTTATTCTCAAAAATCAATCAGTGAAGTTGCACATAAAATAAAAAAAGAAGAAAAAAAAAAAAAGAAGAAAAAGAAAACAGAATGAAGAAACAAAATACGGGCTAAGATTGGCTTGTGACCCCTGCTTTGGAAGACTAGAGAAGTTGTCATAGGATACTGGAGGAAGATCAAAGGTGAAATTCACTGCAATCTGAGTGTCATGCTGTGATTTACACCTCTAAATGTAGTTCAAAGTTGTTTATGAAATATTGAATTTCCATTATTTAACAGAAAATGTTTGGCATAAACTTCATGATGATTATCAATGTCCTCTTTGTCATCTTAGGATGCAGTGGATGGAGTTTAAAGTTCTATCTAAGAACTGAACGTTCTGTTTATCTTTGTTATTTGTTATATAACAATGGAAGTTAGTGATCTTATCTCTAGGGAGGATATAAGACTGTTAGTTTGTAGGTATATGTTTTTATAAATGGTTGTATACATGTTCCCTTTTATATATGTGTTGAAAATTGGATTTTATGAAGTTTTTGATTCAGTAGAATCTGGCACATAAGAGACTCATAAAAGTTATAGCCATGTGAGAAACCTTCAATCCATGCACGGTCTTTAAAATGTGAGCGTGACACTCATCTTTCCAGGAATCCTTGCTATTGATTTATTGATTCAGTACTTGTAATGTAAAAGAAATTTTGAAACTCATGTGGTGTGGCGGTTCTAATTTTAGAGATCATCTATGTGCAGTTGAAGGTTTTGCAGCAGTGCTATTATAGCTCCCGCTCTCTACTTTGAAGGCATCATTTATTATCTTCCATTTGATAATTTTCTTACGTCTGCAGGTTAACTGAGTTGAAGACAGAAATGGATACGCTGACTAGTGAACTTCAACTCCAAGATGGAGCTGCAAGCACCATTTGTAAACATGGCACATATGTTCATTTTGTGATTAGGAACTATTAAGCATTTTGAATATGCTTAGAAATAGTGGAAAGCTGAGGAATTCATGCTCTTTCTTTCCAGACAACTTTAAGTAGGAACATTATGATGAGATTTTATATTTGGATCCAATTTATTGTTCAATGTTTCACTTTTAGACATTTCTTGGTAACTTGTTCTGTTGTTCATAAGTTATTCCTCTCTTTATGATGAATATGGCTTATGCTAAAATGAAGCTCTCACTTTTGGTTACTCTGTGTCCTCAATTTTTTTAATCAAAGTAAGCAGGTTTTTCTCAGATAGAACTGGGGGATAGGATCTGAATATCTAATTGGGGGTTTTGGTTACCCATATGTACACCTTGTAACCATGAAGTCTAGAAGCCAGAAGGTTAGCATATAGAGACCTCTGTGTATGAATCCAAAAATTTGAGGTGCGGCTAATATTTTATGCGGGCTGTAATCCTGATTAATAATAAATGTGGAAGAAAATGGGAAATAGTATTGTACATGATAGAACAAACTCAGTGCTACTGATCAGTTATATGGATCTGGTGAAGTTGTTATAGCAGGCTGGCTGTGTCCTATTTTAGATATCGCACAAATTCATATGGCCTCAGTATATGACTATTTGCTAGGTTTCAGCTCTGGTATAGTGAAGGGCCCGAATATGCTGGACCTGATTTTTGGTGAAGTAATTTATGATTAATAAATTAATTCATTTATATTTTACCATTAAATTATAGTGAGCCTCTCTTATTGGTATATCCTACATACTTGATATTACGGTTTACCTGTTCATCTGGGATCGTCTTGTAAACATGTATTCCTTCTAGTAATCAGCTCTTTCATTGGAAGAGCTTGGACACGTGTATTTTGCTATTTCTAGTTGCCTGCATTGATCAGAATTCATGGTCTGGCTGATGGAGATTTTCCTTAAACTTTATATGCATACGCATATGTGCCTTTGAGGCTTTGACAGAGACTGTGAATCCAATTATGACAAAAAAAAATTGCAGTTTAATTTAACCCACATATTTGGTTCTTTTGTGTGCTCAAGGTATGTAATGTTAAATTATATCCACTACATCTGGATTGCCAACAGGAAGAGACTATATTCACTGCTTATTGGGCCAAATTTCCTTTCCAGTGCTTGATATGTCTTTATAATCTTGCCTTGCTTCTGATGAAATTTACAAAAACAACATAACCATTACTATGCAATGTGCAGTAAACCTGTAGAGGCCTCTGTCTGTGTTTTGTGCATGTGTTTGCAGTTGGTGTACTCGAGCTCTGTATCATGAGTTCTGAGCTAAGAGAACAAACCACAAAAAGTTGCATTCGTTGAGTACCACTGTACCAGCTTATCATGGTAGGGATTAGAGACTCGTGACTCGTCTCCTACAATACCACAGTTCGTTGACAGCCAGCTTCTTATGGTAGGGATGCTGAATTAGACACGTTTGAATACTTTAAAATGAGTGTAGCTAAGTATGGTATATTTATATCCTTGAAACTTATTTCAAATGATAACCTTTTTGGATGGTCTTTTTTTCTTTCTAACTATAGAATAGCACTGGGGCTGGATAGTTCTGTGTTGCATACTACATAGTATGTCATTATCAATTTCAGTAAATGTGACAATTGAGTAGAACCATAGCCTTATTAAGGTGATTATATATGGCCCTGTTCTACAGTTTTTCTTCTTGTATTATATGTCAACACTGCTATGAAATGAAAACTAGCTTTAATTAACCTATGAATCACTAGCATAACTCATTCAAGAGGTTGAAAGCTGGTGATAGGAGGATTAGCTCATTTATTTTATGAGCTAACACACACAGCATATCAAACAATAACTATATATGGTGCAGGGACTAGTTCATGAATTTGATCTCTAAATTGTTTGCCACTAATCTTGGAAGTTGGTGTTTGTTGTATGTGGAACTGCTAGGGAGTGTGAGTGTCTCATTCGAGATTTTAATTACGCAGTATGTGTTTACAGGTAAATAAATTGATATATACTTTATTGCATTGACTTCCTTCGACTTCGACTAGATGAAGAAGAATCAAGACCCGGTTTTGGATCTCTATTAATTGCCATAACATGTGATCATAACTGTTGGGATTTCAGATATGAGAAAAACTTAGAAGAAGATAGGCTGTAGCTTAATTGATTAAACAGGTATATTAATGGAAATAATAGCACTAAATTTTTCTGAAAATTAAATTTATATATCAACTAACTCCATTTCATAATGATCTATGTTAAACTTGGAGCAGAAATTAGTGATAGGTTGAATTCTGATCCAAAGATTTGAAATCCATAATGACCAACTTTATAGGATTTTAAAGTGCTATAAAACTAAATAAGGAATTTCCCATAAAAATACCATATCAATTAATCTGTAAACACTAGAAATTTCAAATCTGTGGATCCAACAACTTTGAAAATTTACAAGTCCCTTTGTAGGATGTGTAGACACGTAGGAAGTATATATGTATGTATACTAACACAGTAGAACATGAATTAGATAAAGTAGAAGCCAACTTTCAGTGCAATAATATTTAAAGCTGTTACATACCATTTATGGAATATAGATAACGACACACGGAGGTGGTATGGGTTGGTGCATTAATATTATTATTGCCTTTAATTACGCTTAAATTACTTCTAAAATAGTTTCTCTTCTTGTATGATTAGGAGGAGTGACATAAATAATTTATTTTAATAGTTTCTCTTCTTGTATGATTATTATAAAAGGAGTATATTAATTATATGCAGAAATATTTTTCTTAGCGATTAATATAACATTAATTATGTGCTTAAAATTAATCCAGTATACTAAATTAACCTGCTATATTATACTAAATGATTGTATGCGCGTCTACAGCATAAAATGCCTAGTTTTTTCTTTATTATTTGATTTCTAATTATTCGATGCCTACACATATATTGTTGTTTTGTAGATTAATGAGTTGGTGTGGTACCCAGTTGTGCATGAATGTACATGTGCCATCACCTGTTCTGATGGAAACAATGTTGTAACTTGTATAAGGTTGTCCAATTACAAGTAAAAGAATACACAAAATTATATATATATATCCCAAAAGAAACTAGAAAAGCTAGCACTCATCTCTCTTTCTGTAATATGGGAACTGTCTATGAGGCAGCAGCAAGCATCCAGGATCTGAAGGTGGCAATCCAAGATTCAACACTCATATATCCGACCCGAGAACCCGAAAAGAAGTCGCTTTTTTTATCCAACATAGATCAAGTGCTGAATTTCCATGTCCAGACACTCCATTTCTTCAGCGCAAACCCGGATTTCCCCCCAGAAATTGCCATCACCAGGCAAAAGAATGCATTGCAGAAAGTAATGGTTGTGTATGAGTTCCTGGGTGGAAGGTTGAAGATGAACGAGCAGACGGGGCGGCTGGAGGTGGACTGTAGTAAATCTGGCGGAGCAGGATTTGTGGTGGCCAGCACTGAGTATTCTCTCCAGGAGATTGGTGATTTGGTTTATCCTAATCCCACATTCATGCAACTTATTCTTCTAGGCCTTTCTAAGTTTGATGATAACCCACTCTGTGTTCTTCAGGTACATGTTGATAACCAGTTCTTAACCTTAGCTTAGGTGATAATCGAGACTGATTAAACACAAAGGATATTCGGAATGATTAGTCGAGCTGTTAATTAGATAGAATGAGGAATAGCGTAACTAGCTAGTTGCACGTAAATCAAGTCAGAGAGTTGGCATGGTGTCCACTACTTGTCAAATTTTCCAATTAAAATTCTATGTACACAATGTGGGGGCTATTTATAGGCAAAAAAGCCTAGGGAATGTAATAATTAGGTCTAGGGTTATAGACCTATAGGCTTGATGAGTCAGCACTCTCATGTGATGCCAAACTAGCCAGCTGCCACCTAGCCCCGGACATGTGTCGCGTTGGTATTTAGTGGAATTTGCATGATTTAGCTGAGGTGAACCACCTTAGCTGGTCAAGTCGAGCTGTACCACTTGAGCTGAGGTCGATTGAGTTGAGCAAGCAGAGCTGAACTAGTTGGGCTGGATCATCTGAGCTGAGGTTGATTGAATTGAGCTAGCGGAGCTGAACTAGCTGAGTTGGACTATTTGAGCTGAGGTCGATTGAGTTGAGCAAGCGGAGCTGAACTAGTTGAGCTGGACCATATGAGCTGAGGTCGATTGAGTTGAGCTAGCGGAGCTGAACTAGTTGAGCTGGACCATATGAGCCGAACAGCTTTGCGCAGTCCCACCGTTTTGAGTATAACTTTCACATTCGAACTCCGATTTGAGTGATTTTTATGCCAAAACGATCCTCTCTTCCGTGGCATTCTAACCATATATGATATGACTAGTTTTGAATCCCACATGAAGACAGAAAGACTAATAAAGGTGAGGGTGCGTTTATTTAGCATTTGTGCATAAGTTGCTCCTTTTCTCGAACTATACACCTATGCACCTTTTTTCCTTTAAGCCTAGGGATGAGCTTGCTGAAGTGCTTGAGAAGATTTCATAGATTACCTAAGTTAATTCGACCTGTATCGTATGCCCGGATTAATACTCAATTAATCCGAGTAATTGCGTAGTTAATTGCACCTTATCCACACAAGCTCCTGAAGTCGAGTCCCGAAGTGATTCGGGAGTTGAGTTCACCATATGAATAAGGTGATAAAATAGCTCCCAAAATATACCCTTGGTGGAGGTGTTGAAGACTAGCTCCATGTGGAGGTGATGAAAATTAGCTACATGTGGAGGTGATGAAGATTAGCTCCGGGTGGAGGTGATGAAGATTAGCTCCGGATGGAGGTGAAGTCTAGCTCCAGGTGGAGGTGAAGAAAACTAGCTCCAGGTGGAGGTGATGAACTCCAGGCGGAGGTGATGAACTCCAGGTGGAGGTGATGAAGACTAGCTCCATGTGGAGGCGATAAACTCCAGGCGGAAGTGATGAACTCCAGGTGGAGGTGATGAAGACTAGCTCCATATAGAGGCGATGAAGATTAGCTCCGGATGGAGGTGAAGTCTAGCTCCAGGTGGAGGGATGAAGACTAGCTCCAGGTGGAGGTGATGAACTCCAGACGGAGGTGTTGAAGACTAGCTCCAGGTGGAGGTGAAGTCTAGCTCCAGGTGGAGGTGACGAAGACTAGCTCCAGGTGGAGGTGAAGTCTAGCTCCAGGCGGAGATGTTGAGGTGACTAGCTCCAGTGGAGGTGATGAAGATTAGATCCCGGTGGAGGTGAAGTCTAGCTCCAGGTAGAGGTGATGAACTCCCAGGTGGAGGTGATGAACTCCAGGTGGAGGTGACGAAGACTAGCTCCGGGTGGAGCTGTTGAGGTGACTAGCTCCAGGTGGAGATGTTGAGGTGACTAGCTCCAGGTGGAGGTGATGAAGACTAGCTCCCGGTGGAGGTGAATAGCTCCAGGTGGAGGTGATGAACTCCAGGCGGAGGTGATGAAGACTAGCTCCAGGTGGAGGTGACGAAGACTAGTTCCAGGTGGAGGTGAAGTCTAGCTCCAGGTGGAGATGTTCAGGTGACTAGCTCCAGTGGAGGTGATGAAGATTAGCTCCCGGTGGAGGTGAAGTCTAGCTCCAGGTGGAGGTGATGAACTCCCAGGTGGAGGTTATGAACTCCAGGTGAAGGTGACGAAGACTAGCTCCTGGTGGAGCTGTTGAGGTGACTAGCTCCAGGTGGAGGTGAAGTCTAGCTCCAGGTGGAGATGTTGAGGTGACTAGCTCCAGGTGGAGGTGATGAAGACTAGCTCCCGGTGGAGGTGAAGTCTAGCTCCAGGTGGAGGTGATGAACTCCACGCGGAGGTGATGAAGACTAGCTCCGGGTGGAGGTGACGAAGACTAGCTCCAGGTGGAGGTGAAGTCTAGCTCCAGGTGGAGATGTTGAGGTGACTAGCTCCAGTGGAGGTGGTGAAGATTAGCTCCCGGTGGAGGTGAAGTCTAGCTCCAGGTGGAGGTGATGAACTCCAGGTGGAGGTGACGAAGACTAGCTCCAGGTGGAGCTGTTGAGGTGACTAGCTCCAGGTGGAAGTGAAGTCTAGCTCCAGGTGGAGATGATAAACTCCAAGCAGAAGTGATGAAGACTAGCTCCAGGTAGAGGTGACGAAGACTAGCTCCAGGTGGAGGTGAAGTCTAGCTCCAGGTGGAGATGTTCAGGTGACTAGCTCCAGTGGAGGTGATGAAGATTAGCTCCCGGTGGAGGTGAAGTCTAGCTCCAGGTGGAGGTGATGAACTCCCAGGTGGAGGTGATGAACTCCAGGTGGAGGTGACGAAGACTAGCTCCGGGTGGAGCTGTTGAGGTGACTAGCTCCAGGTGGAGGTGAAGTCTAGCTCCAGGTGGAGATGTTGAGGTGACTTGCTCCAGGTGGAGGTGATGAAGACTAGCTCCCGGTGGAGGTGAAGTCTAGCTCCAGGTGGAGGTGATGAACTCCAGGCGGAGGTGATGAAGACTAGCTCCAGGTGGAGGTGAAGTCTAGCTCCAGGTGGAGATGTTGAGGTGACTAGCTCCAGTGGAGGTGATGAAGATTAGCTCCTGGTGGAGGTGAAGTCTAGCTCCAGGTGGAGGTGATGAACTCCCAGGTGGAGGTGATGAACTCCAGGTGGAGGTGACGAAGACTAGCTCCAGGTGGGGCTGTTGAGGTGACTAGCTCCAGGTGGAAGTGAAGTCTAGCTCCAGGTGGAGATGATAAACTCCCAGGTGGAGGTGATGAACTCCAGGTGGAGGTGACGAAGACTAGCTCCGGGTGGAGCTGTTGAGGTGACTAGCTCTAGGTGGAGGTGAAGTCTAGCTCCAGGTGGAGATGTTGAGGTGACTAGCTCCAGGTGGAGGTGATGAAGACTAGCTCCCGGTGGAGGTGAAGTCTAGCTCTAGGTGGAGGTGATGAACTCCAGGCGGAGGTGATGAAGACTAGCTCCGGGTGGAGGTGACGAAGACTAGCTCCAGGTGGAGGTGAAGTCTAGCTCCAGGTGGAGATGTTGAGGTGACTAGCTCCAGTGGAGGTGGTGAAGATTAGCTCCCGGTGGAGGTGAAGTCTAGCTCCAGGTGGAGGTGATGAACTCCCAGGTGGAGGTGATGAACTCTAGGTGGAGGTGACGAAGACTAGCTCCAGGTGGAGCTGTTGAGGTGACTAGCTCCAGGTGGAAGTGAAGTCTAGCTCCAGGTGGAGATGATAAACTCCAAGCGGAGGTGATGAAGACTAGCTCCAGGTGGAGGTGACGAAGACTAGCTCCAGGTGGAGGTGAAGTCTAGCTCCAGGTGGAGATGTTCAGGTGACTAGCTCCAGTGGAGGTGATGAAGATTAGCTCCCGGTGAAGGTGATGAACTCCCAGGTGGAGGTGATGAACTCCAGGTGGAGGTGACGAAGACTAGCTCCAGGTGGAGCTGTTGAGGTGACTAGCTCCAGGTGGAGGTGAAGTCTAGCTCTAGGTGGAGATGTTGAGGTGACTAGCTCCAGGTGGAGGTGATGAAGACTAGCTCCCGGTGGAGGTGAAGTCTAGCTCCAGGTGGAGGTGATGAACTCCAGGCGGAGGTGATGAAGACTAGCTCCAGGTGGAGGTGAAGTCTAGCTCCAGGTGGAGATGTTGAGGTGACTAGCTCCAGTGGAGGTGATGAAGATTAGCTCCCGGTGGAGGTGAAGTCTAGCTCCAGGTGGAGGTGATGAACTCCCAGGTGGAGGTGATGAACTCCAGGTGGAGGTGACGAAGACTAGCTCCAGGTGGAGCTGTTGAGGTGACTAGCTCCAGGTGGAAGTGAAGTTTAGCTCCAGGTGGAGATGATAAACTCCAAGCGGAGGTGATGAAGACTAGTTCCAGGTGGAGGTGACGAAGACTAGCTCCAGGTGGAGGTGAAGTCTAGCTCCAGGTGGAGATGTTGAGGTGACTAGCTCTAGTGGAGGTGATGAAGATTAGCTCCCGGTGGAGGTGAAGTCTAGCTCCAGGTGGAGGTGATGAACTCCCAGGTGGAGGTGATGAACTCCAGGTGGAGGTGACGAAGACTAGCTCCGGGTGGAGCTGTTGAGGTGACTAGCTCCAGGTGGATGTGAAGTCTAGCTCCAGGTGGAGATGTTGAGGTGACTAGCTCCAGGTGGAGGTGATGAAGACTAGCTCCAAGTGGAGGTGATGAACTCCCCGGTGGAGGTGAAGTCTATCTCTAGGTGGAGGTGATGTCTAGTTCCAGGTGGAGGTGATGTCTAGCTCCAGGTGGAGGTGATGAAGACTAGCTCCTGGTGGAGGTGAAGTCTAGCTCCAGGTGGAGGTGATGAACTCCCAGGTGGAGGTGATGTAGGCTAGCTCCTGGTGGAGGTGAAGTCTAACTCCAGGTGGAGGTGATGAACTCCCCAGTGGAGGTGATGAAGACAAGCTCCAGGTGGAGGTGATGAACTCCCCGGTGGAGGTGATGAAGTCAAGCTCCAGGTGGAGGTGACGTCTAGCTCCAGGTGGAGGTGATGTCTAGCTCCAGGTGGAGGTGATGTAGGCTAGCTCCTGGTAGAGGTGAAGTCTAGCTCCAGGTGGAGGTGTTAAACTCCCCGGTGGAGGTGATGAAGTCAAGCTCCAGGTGGAGGTGACGTCTAGCTCCAGGTGGAGGTGATGTCTAGCTCCAGGTGGAGGTGATGTCTAGCTCCAGGAGGAGGTGATGTAGGCTAGCTCTAGGTAGAGGTGTTAAACTCCCCGGTGGAGGTGATGAAGTCAAGCTCCAGGTGGAGGTGACGTCTAGCTCCAGGTAGAGGTGATGTAGTCTAGCTCCAAGTGCTGATGAAGTCTAGCTCCGGTGATGAGGTATATTTTATTATTATTATTATTATTATTATTATTATATATATATATATTTATTTTTTTATTTTTTTATTTTTTTTTTCAATTTTTTTTCTCTTTTATTTCGGATTTTTCAAAATTTTTTTTTTCGAAATTACCTAGGTTTTTTGGCCCATCCATATTTTGGCCCAATGGGAAAGAAACCCTAGTTGCTCCTCCTCTATAAATAGGACTTTACTCCTTCACTTTTTTTTTCATTCTTTGTATTCTTTCTCTCATTCTCTTCCCTCTCCTTTTCTTTCCCTTCTTCTTTTTTTTTATTTATCTTCTAACGTAAGGTTCTGCTTGGGTGAGGGAAAGTTCAGCAGAAAGGCTGCTTTGTTGTGGTCGAGCCGTGACGTGGGTCATCCTTGAGTTTTAGCGCTTCAATCCCTTCGTAAGTGCTTCGACCTTTCTTTTATTCTTACTTATGTCAAATAATAGCGAGAGTAGTTGTATAGGAGGGGAAGAATTTAGAGAGTCTAGGCCAACCTTGTTTCAATTAAGAGATGAACCTATTGATGATCCTTTGAGTAGGTTACCACTGGATGTTGCACCCCTTACTGTAGTGCCTCACATAGATTGTGTAGGCACTTCAATATCCGGAACCACATCCAATAGGTCTATTGATGAGGATTTTAGACGCCCTCCAATCCGTCCTGGGGTAGACATAGCTAGTAATGAGAACTTAACTGAGAATGAGGCTAATCGTTACCCTACAATAGTAACGGAGGGTGATTTGCGTGAGTGGAGGTGAATGTTTGAAATACCCGATGATGTGAAGCTTATAGTACCGGACTCGATTGAACGAGCTGACCTTCCTCCCTTTGGGTGCATTAGTGTTTATTATTCCATGTTGAAGGCCGGACTTCGGTTCCCCATCCCTCGTGCAATAAACGAGGTATTTAAGCAATGGGGCTTAGCTCCATCTCAGCTTACCTTGAAGGGTTGGTTTACATTAGTAGGCATGATGACTCTTTTCAAAGATGAGCTCTCGGCCTGGTCGAACGAGCTTAGTGCTTGGGTCTGATTCCTCCCTTAAAAAATGGAAGCACAAATGGTTCTTTGTTAGTGGTAATTGGATGACCAGAGAAGGGAAGCCCGATCTAGATCCTTGAGCATCAATTCCGACCGAGTTTCGTGCTTTTACACGTAAGCTGCATTTATTTTTTGTTCAAGTTCCTTTTATATTAACATGTTAATTCTTATCTTCTTTTGCAGCTCCTTCGCCTCCGTTGGAAGAAGAATTGGAGCTGGATTTTTACACCGCACTTGTCTTGGTGGAAGGTAAACCAGCAAGTGACAGATCATACAACGTGGTTTCAAGCCGAGCAAGCTTGATAAAGGCCGGTCTACTTCAAGGGGCATCTCCAAACTTATATCCATCAGGTAAGCAGTTTGTAGATTAGCTAATGGTTTTGTTTATCAGCTTGGCTTCTTATTCATTTTTCCTTTATAGAATCATTGCCAGCGCCCGTGATGAAATTTATAGATCAGCTGAAGCAGAAGAAGAGTGGGGACACCCCTAACTCCGGCGCTCAAGTACTTAAAAAGTCAGTAACTGCAACTCAACCAGGGCGTCCTATGGCTCCACCCGTGTCTCGTGATAAAGACTCAGTTTTACCTCTACAAGGGGACCACCAAAAGAAGCGTGCAACTGATAGCTCACGTCAAGATGTTGAACGTCACAAGAAACATCGAAATGACGAGAGATCCGCTGCCAATGCTAGTACTAAGGTGGCCGTGCCGGAAGAAAGAGTTCGAGGAGATTTCTCTTTTCTTGGATGGGATTCAATGAAAGCTGTGGACCCTGCTAATAAGCACACGGGTTTACCGGGTGAGGTGTTGAACTATTTGAAGTAAGCTTCTCCTTCCTCATCTTCAACACCATTGCCAGCTCATATTGCAGAGGCGATGACAGTAGTTCTTAGAGCCTGGACGAAGGAAATGGCGACTTGGGTTCCCAAACTTGGAGCAGTAGATTCCAGCATGGCAGCTTTGACTTATTTTGGCAAAGCATTGGGGATAATGACTCACGTCGCGGAACAATGCCACAAGCAGGAGGATGAGATTTCTAGGTTGAGGTCTGAATCCGCAACCATCGAAGATTTGAGATCCGAGGTAAAAGCATTGAAGGTTGAGAGAAACAAACTAAAGGAGGAGAACCAGCTTATCTCCTCACAGCACACAACTTTGATAGCATCTCAGGAGTCCATTACCAAAGATTTGGAGGCCACTAAGATTCGGTTGCAGCAGGCTAATGCTCGGATTATTGCCGTAGAGAAAGAAGCAGAGGGGAGGGTTGCTGCAGCCAGAGCAGCAGCTGATGCGGTGGTGGAGGAGAGGGAAAAGGCAGCAGTTAAGGACTATGAAGATAACACATTGCCCGATTTTGGTTTTAAGAGTTACGTGATGGCTTTCACAGCGGCAGCGAAGACACTTTTAGAGAACAACCCTGATTTTGATCTCGAACCATTACGTAATCATCTGCGAACTTTCATTCGCGAGAATCCTCCGAGCCCAAATAATAACTTGAAACTTGAGTTTGAGCCCCTTGGCACTGAGCATGAGTTCCTTGTATCTCCCCAGGTAAATGAAGAAGATGTTCTTATGGTATCAATGGAGCTGGAATCCATCTTGACAGCAGATCCCACACCACCAAGAGCGGGTAATATTGGAGCAGAAAATGAAGAGTATGATCCCATTAACCCTACGATGTAGCTGTAGGGTTAATTAGTTGGACTATTTCATAACTTTTAACTTGTTATCACCTTTGTGTAGCCTTTTCCATGTAAGGGCTTATTAGTAGGACTTTTGTTGAACATTTTGTGCTCGGTAACTTCTTCATGAGTTGGGAATTGAATTTATTTTTCATGTTTGATTGACCTGTTCTTGTGTACTTCGATATTCATTCAACTTAGGCTGAGACTAGCTCGACTCATTTGTGAATATTATCGAAGTGTTCGACTTAGATCGAGGTTACCTCGATTCATCTGTGAACTTGAGTCTATGATTGTTCAACTTAGACCGAGGCAAGCTCGGTTCATTTGTGAACTTGAGTTGTATTGAGTTTGATTTGGCCTTATTAGTATCGACTCTTGTTCAACTTAGATCAAGGCTAGCTTGACTTATTTGAACATGGTTGATGATTGTTCGACCTAGATCGAGGCCAGCTCGATTCATCTGCGAACTTTATTTATATTGAGCTTGGCTAGTGGTTGTTACTACCCCAACTTAAGTTTAAATCAAAACTACTTGTGGGATTTCACAACACTCCCGAAGCTCAGAGCTTGGTTAGTAGGTCGGAACCCTTCTAACAAGCTATATTATCTGCTAGGTCCATGAGCTTATTTAGTATATTGATATTTCCATAACCTTAATAGCACGGAAATATCATAGCCATTTCATCACCAGCTAAGTTAATATATTATGTTATCTCAAGCTGATAAGCAATTTTGGAGAAATATTAGCCAGGCTAAAATAGAATTTTGTCAAGACTTTATCAGCTAGGCTAAAAGCACGAATTTGGAGAAATTATCAGCTAAACTGAATAATAATTTAAGAAAATTAATCAGCAAGGCTGATACGTGAAATTGGAGAAATTATCAGCTGAACTGAATAATAATTTTTGAAAATTAATCAGCTAGGCTGACCATAAAATTGGAGAAATTATCAGCTAAGCTGGATTTTATTTTATGAAAATTAATCAGCTAGGCTGAAACAAGAAATTGGATAAGTTATCAGCTAAGCTGGATATTAATTTTTGAAAATTAACCTGCTCGGCTGAAACATGAAATTGGATAAGTTATCAGCTAAGCTGAGTATTAATTTTTGGAAATTAATCAGCTAGGCTGAAACATGAAATTGGATAAGTTAACAGCTAAGCCGAATATTAATTTTTGAAAATTAACCAGCTAGGCTGAATCATGAAATTTGATAAATTAACAGCTAAGCCGAATATTAATTTTTGAAAATTAACCAGCTAGGCTGAATCATGAAATTTGATAAATTATCAGCTAAGCTGAATATTAATTTTTGGAAATTAATAAGCTAAGCTGAATCATGAAATTTGATAAATCAACAGCTAAGCTGAATACTAATTTTTGGAAATTAGTCAGCTAGGCTGAATCATGAAAAATTAACAGCTAAGCTGAATATTAATTTTTGGAAATTAATCAGCTAAGCTGAATCATGAAATTTGATAATTCAACAGCTAAGCTGAATACTAATTTTTGAAAATTAGTCAGCTAGGCTGAATCATGAAATTTGATAAATTATCAGCTAAGCTGAATATTAATTTTTTGAAAATTAATCAGCTAGGCTGAATCATAAAATTTGATAAATCAACAGCTAAGTTGAATCATGAAATTTGATAAATCAACAGCTAAGCTGAATACTAATTTTCGGAAATTAGTCAGCTAGGCTGAATCATGAAAAATTAACAGCTAAGCTGAATATTAATTTTTGGAAATTAATCAGCTAAGCTGAATCATGAAATTTGATAATTCAACAGCTAAGCTAAATACTAATTTTTGAAAATTAGTCAGCTAGGCTGAATCATGAA